>JAVLUZ010000810.1:0-188479 GCA_036768485.1 Mermis nigrescens | reverse complement strand
TGGTTAATTTCGATAGATTGCAGGGTATTCGTGATGTTTTGCTGGTTTACCAGCGGATTAGGCTTAGGCTTAGTAGGCTAATATTGAGAATAAGGTGACCTCCTAAAAATTAACTTTGTATGGATGATTTAATCTAAATAAGGGTCAAGGAATCCAAATCTGAAAGAATTAGGTGTCGGTCGGCATTATTGACCGAGTTACAGGCTGGTGAACTTCATGTGTTTAAGGATAACAATTAATTGAGACAAACTGAGCTATTCTCAATATTGCCGTTTTTACTTCTAATATACTTAGGCTTAGGCTTAGTACATCTGTAAATGTGTTTAAAGCTGCTTAGGTTGAGGTCGCTCCCGCTCAGGTCGATGTATAGATGCTTAGGTCTTAGTATATCTGAAAAGATGTTTAAAGCTGCTTAGGTCGAGGTCGCTCCCGCTCAGGTCGATGTATAGATGCTTATACTTACGTACAAATTTTCAAAAAAAACGTGATTTTATGCCTTTCAAGCAATAATCTATAACGTAGATGTTGAAAACACGATCTGTCAACCATGAGAGTGAAAAAAATCTTTGACCAAAATTTTTTTTCGAAAATTTTTTTTCACTCACATGGTTTCTGACAGATTTTTCGACTTCTAAGTTAAAGATTATTGTTTGAAAATACATAAAATCACGTTTTTTTGAAAATTTGACAAGGTCACCTTATTCTCAATATACTCCGGCTTAGTATCATGGACTGACCAAAATGTTGGTGCCAGCGTTTAAAATAAGCCTGAGTAATGGGATGCGACGAGCGGAGCGAGCGAAGCGAGCGATGGAGCTGCATCCACACCTGGGCGTGTGGGGGGTTTGGGGGGTATGCACCCCCAGAAACCAAAATACCCCCCAGAATTCAATTTTTGAAAATTTTTTTCGTTTTTCTCGCAATTTTTTGATGCCAATGGATAGTGCTTGATGAGAAACGTCGAAAAATTTTGTTTTTATCGCCATACCACCATTTTTAAGGCCATTTTTCGACCTTCAAAAAAATCTTGCAACCCCCCCAGAATTTTCTTGCTGCCCACGTATGGTTGCATGCCCATTACTTAGGCTTATTTTAAACACTGGCACCAACATTTCGGTCAGTCACATGAATCTACTGGGAAAATCTGATGACTGCCTTATTTGTTTTCGACTTGACTCAAATCAAACCACTTAAATGGCAGCCTTCACCGGATACTACTTGCTGTATACGTACACTGTAACGTGGCTATCTTAATACATATGTGAACCAGCTACACCAATGCCACTAAGCCTAAGCCTAAGTATATTAGAAGCAAGAACTCAGATTTTCCTATATTTTATCAAGTAAAACCGAAAAAACATGCAAAAAAATAATAATATTTTTAAAGTTTCTTAAAATTTCAAACAGCTTTCCGCGCCTTTTTCTTTTTTTCTCCTTCATTGCTATGCTTCCTTCCATAATTTCAGCCCATATTATTTATTCCTGAGAAATGTGTAAGTCCTTGGATCGAGCCGTTTAATCGTCCCACCAACACTCAAGTCGACAGTTGCCTGCAACTTTGCAAGTATGGCTCAGATTTTCACCAAATTTTTTTCCGCGCTTGAATTTATCATGTTCTACCAGTTTGGCACAAAAATTTTGGCATTCCATATTCGTTTTCCTCCTTTTCTAAAAGTACCATATTCTTAACTTTAGCCAACGAATGCCAGCAGTTTCTAGCGAATATGGTAACTTTAGACGCGTCGGTTAGACGGAAGTTAGACGCGTGCGTCTAAGAGTCTTAACAGAGTTTCTCATAGAACGTCTGAATTCCGTCTAAGTTGTAAGTTAGGTGTAAGTTGCTCAATACAAACAATTATTCGTGTGGGTATGTTTTTTTAATTCAAATTACAAATTCGTAAAAGAACACTGCAGTGGCGATAAATTGTCAGTAATTGCAAAATATTGTTTGAAGTTGTGTGTTTGTATTATTGATTGCTGAGAAAATAATCAGATTCTGAATCAAAAACATCCGAAACCAATACCAAAGGTCAAGGGTCACTTAAACACCCGCGATGTCTGAATTTTTCTGCTGCGGACACTGCGATTTTAGTTAAAGGATACGAAAAGCATCAAAAAACTTTTGGATGCCCTTTTCAGCTACATGTACGGCCAACAAGGAAAACGAAGCCTGACAAAGGTTTTTGAATGAATATGACGCAATAGCCTGCCGAAAAAGGTTAAAATCATTAAATCAAACGTTATTTGCTTTTATGGTGGGTTCAAGACTCAAGAGTAATAATCACACATGAACCTATAAAGTTTTGAGAACATTTGAAGCATCAATAGTTTGACCGAATTTTGTTTTGTTTGGAAAATTTTGCCTGAAAGGATTTTGTCAGTTTGATTATAGGCTAATCATAAAGGGCTCCAAAAGACGTTAATTTTCGTTTTCATGATTTTTTAGCTGTTGCGGAAGCAGGATTGGTGAACTTCATACACGCACGGTACAAAAATTCTGGGGGGGGGTCAAACGGCAGAAATTTTTTCCGAAAAACGTCTAAAAATCAAGAAAAATTGAAGCTAAGCCCTAAAAACGTTTTTGAGCATTTTCCATCGAATCCGATCGAAAAAATGACAAAAACTTTTCAAAAATCATCAGTAATTCGGCATCAGCAATCGGTCTCAAATAAGGTGTAAGAAGCCATTTTTTACATGGATACCCAGAATCGCCAAGTAAAATACCGGGCACGGCTCCATTTTCTAACTGTAATGAGCTAGCGGATAAAATTCTGCTGTCATGAGCTGACCCTGGCCAATCTTCGTGAACGTTCAAAAATTTACCCTCCACATCGCATATATACTGCTTTGCAATTTATAGAATGTCGTCCTTTATAATTTAAATAAGAAATTTCGTCATCACTAAGCGCTAAAACTAATATATACATGGGTAAAATCAATGCATTCTACGAAATTCGGTATTTTGCATTTTCTATAAAATTTTGCTTAATCGCATTTAAATCTTCAATATTCCCTGGAAAATATATAACTTTGTTCAGCATATACTCGAATAATTGATCCGTGGTTTCAGTAACAATCCTTGAAACAGTTGATTTCGAATGCAAACTAAACAGCTTCGCCACAGCAAAATAAGGGCTTCCAGTTCTGAAGAAACGCAACGTTACTGCCAATTTCAATTCCGTTGAACAACTTCGATTTCCCTTTGCTGGTACTTTCACCGGTAAACAAGCATGAATTCTTCTGAAACAATTTTTCGTAAATCCAAAATGAACGTAAAAATCTTTATCGGGAAAGGTCATAAAAATTGCAAGACTTAAATGATTGTCGTTTTGATTGAAAACGAGTTAAACCATCGAAAATGCCATATTTTTACGAAAACAACTTTCATGTGTGCATGCTGATGCAAAGAATAAGTTTTTAATAAAAAGTTAAGCCAGCCCCTGCCTCGTCTAGTGATTCGTCTAAATTACGTCTAACTTCGACGGAATTCCGACGCGTCTAACTTGGACGTCTAATGAGAAACACAGTTAAGAATCGACGCGTCTAAATCTAAGAAATTTAGATGCGTCTAAGCTTAGACGTCTTATGAGAAACCCACCCCTCATCACAAATATGACATCTATTTAAGTTGTAGACTGGAAATCTTTAAAAAATTCGAATTTTATTTTTTCATCGAATTTTCGATTTTTCACTTTTTCCAGTTCTTGCGTATTGTGGACAATTTTTGAATGTTATATTTTTTGACTGCTTTTAATATAGACCCGCAAGTAGTGTTGAAGGGCTATCTAGTCTTTTCTAAGTCCGCTTTGAAACAATTTTTACAAAAAGAGGATAAAAAACTGAAAATATATCAAAATTAAAAACAAATAATTCGAGTTTTTCGAAAACTACTGCTCTGTGGTCAGAACAGATGTATATTCGTGATCACCGTTTAATAATTGATCATACAATGTCAAACTTTGAAAAAATTTGAAAAACTTTACATGCCTACCCACCCACCCCTACACAAGCGCTGGACCAGAATCCCATCAACAATCCGTAGAAATGGATGGATCTAGAAAGTTAGAATTTTTACAAAACGTGCTGCAATCGTTGAAAAAAGGCTTGATCTGATGGCGAATATACTAATCTTTTTGCTTGAAAACTCTTAAACGTGATAGGTACATGCATATTATGGAAATTTTTGTCCAAACGTCTATAAGTCGATCTAAGTAGCTATAAGTATGTATGTCGACCTAAGCGGTAGTAATACCGACTGATACAGCCTAAAATTCTTCTTCATCTAAATTTAAGCCTAAGCCTCAGAAAAATTAAGAGAAAACGGACTTGTAAGATAAATGTCAAAACTGCTTATTTTCAAGCACTATTGAGTTGTGAACATTAGGGTCCTATAGCTCCCTCAATATTGGACGGATTTTCATGGAACTTTCTTTCCGCGCCTTATTTAAACCATTTTTTAAACTTTTGTAAAGAAATCCGAACTTTTCAAACTGATTTTTTATCAATTTCTGACGGAACCCATATCTGCACTTAAGCTGTTGTGATCTGGTCCACAGTGTTTTCCAGTTTTTGGTCTATTTAAAGTGCTCACCACGAGTGTTGTCGCATTAATCAGCGTCAAAATCTGTTAGAGCACTGAGGTCACATGTCAAAAATTTTTAACCATCGTTAATATAGCCGAAAATCAACTTCTGTCAAGAAACGCTAAGAAGATATAACTAGATTGCGGGCAATATCATGTCGTTTTCAATGAACGCCATCCGAAACAGAACTTTAAAATCCGAAACAAATGTGGGTCGGGCGGGTGACAGTATGCTTTTGGACGTTTAAGTCGCAGAACCAGGCCAGCACACTCCTGTAGCGAAAAGCAGGTATTTGAATGCATGATTTGTATAGTTGGCAGCCGGCGCATAGAAATTCTTTATTTTTAATTTCACAGACCCTTTGTGCTTTAATTTTAATTATAATACAATACTAACGCGTAGATCTTTGTATTGTTTGCGCAGACTACAATTTCCGGTGCAACCACCTACCTTGTGCAGGTTTCATAATGCTCTTTAATACAAGCCCACATTTTATTATTCGCATCAGCACAAGCAAAAGTTTTATAATGCTCATCAGAGCGAGCTTGCGTTTTATAATACTAAAGCTTCGCCTATTTGCATCATAGTCTGTCATTTTAATACTTTGACTATTTCTACTGATGATTCACATATTCTTTTTGACAGATTTACTCGTACATTCATATTAATTTTAGTTTCAAAAAACAATGAGCAAAAGAAGCAAAAACAGGCTCTTGGAGAAAATAAGAAGTTAAATGTATTCTGTTTTCTCGTATATACATAAGGATAAAAGTTTAAATCAAATTTAATATCTTTGTGCTGTATAACTTGCCTAAATTAGCGGCTATATTAGAGTTGATTATTAATGAGTTTTGAAAGACTTATTTTATTTAAAATCTTAACCAATTTTTATAACTCGGCCAAATTTTCTTCTGTGTACCTTTGTTTGACGTGCTTCCCAGTCCAACCAGCCCAGGCCAACCTCGTTTTTTTCTCATCTGTCGTCTTACTGTGGGATTTATGTGCGTGCTGCATCCACCTAAATGAATGCATAAATCATCTTAGTTCGATCCTTGGACCTTTATTGTCTGCACGGTTATATATATATATATATATATATATATATATATATATATATATATATATATATATATATATATATATATATATATATATATATATATATATATATATATTATATATATATATATATATATATATATATATATATATATATATATATATATATATATATATATATATATATATATATATATATATATATATATATATAATATATATATATATATATATATATATATATATATATATATATATATATATATATATATATATATACAGTTATATATATATGTTATATATATATATATATATATATATATATATATATATATATATATATATATATATATATATATATATACAGGCCTGTATCCAGTCTTCTAAACTCGCTGAAAATCGCTCAAATTTGTGTTAGACATAGAGAGTATGTCAATTTTTCTAACGCTTTGCGCCGGATTCATCGTTTAGCTATAGTTTTTGCCTTCTAGCTCACTCAGAATAGCTCAAATTTGAGGTTTGACATGGGAAACATGAAATTTTTCCGGCGCTTCGCGCCACTTTATTGTTTATATAGGTTTTTTGTCTTCTTACCCGATAAAAACCTCTCAAATTTGAACTTGACATGCAGAATATGTCAATTTGTTTCGGCGCTTGCCGCCGAATTATTCGTTATCCGTATTTTTTTCTCTGTGTAGCATAATGATTAAGTATAAAGCAAGAGCTAAGAAATAATTCGTCAATTAGTGATGAGAAATCAGTTTTAATCATAAATTTGCTGTATATCAATATGAAATAAAGTAAAATTTTTTAATTTTTTTGTTGAAACTTTTCTTCACCGTGGTATAGAGCTCGCCGAGATACGTTCAAAACAGTATTTATTTTCGCCTATCTCATAATGGTTCTCGAGATACTGGCCTCAAAAATTTTCGCCCCCCCCGAAATAAAAATCCTGATATGGGCCTGTATATATATATATATATATATATATATATATATATATATATATATATATATATATATATATATATATATATATATATATATATATATATATATATATATATATATATATATATATATATATATATATATATATATATATATATATATATATATATATATATATATATATATATATATATATATATATATATATATATATATATATATATATATATATATATATATATATATATATATATATATATATATATATATATATATATATATATATATATATATATATATATATATATATATATATATATATATATATATAGACTATATATATATATATATATATATATATATATATATATATATATATATATATATATATATATATATATATATATATATATATATATATATATATATATAAATATATATATAGGCCCGTATCCAGGATTTTATTTCGGGGGGCCGAAAATTTTTGAGACCAGATATCTCGAGAACCATTAGGAGATAGGCGAAAATAAAGACAGTTTTGAGCGTATCTCGGCGAGCTCTATACAACGGTGAAGAAAAATTTCAACAAAAGAATTAAAAAATTTTCACTTTATTTCATTTTGATATACAGCAAATTTATCATTTAAGCTGATTTCTCATCACCTAATCGGCGAATTATTTCTTATCTCTTGCCTTAGTACTTAATCATTGTGCTTTACAGAGAAAAACAATACGGATAATCAATAATTCGGCGCGAAGCGCCGAAAAAATTGACATGCTCTGCATATCAACCTCAAATTTGAGCGGTTTTGAGCGGACTAGAAGACAAAAAAACATGTATAAACAATAGATACGGCGCGAAGCGCCGGAAAAATTTCATGTTTCCCATGTCATAACTCAAATTTGAGCTGTTTTGAGTGAGCTAGAAGGCAAAAACTATAACTAAACAATGAATCCGGCGCACAGCGCTAGAAAAAATTGACATGCTCTCTATATCTAACTCTAATTTGAGCGATTTTTAGCGGTTCAGAAGACAAAACTATACGTAAACAATAAATCCGGCGCGAATCGCCGGAAAATTTTGAGTTTACTAGCTCAAAAGTACGCTAAAAACCTGTTTAGGCGCTGTTTCAGACGCACTTCGCCAATTTTTCATTTTTCCCTTCGGGGGACCCTTGAGAGAAACAAAAATTTTTTCCCCATTTCGGGGGGCAGGCCCCCCGCCCCTGGATACAGGCCTGTTCCCATGTCATAACTCAAATTTGAGCTGTTTTGAGTAAGCTAGAAGGCAAAAATTATAGCTAAACAATGAATCCGGCGCAAAGCGTTAGAAAAAAATTGACATACTTTCTATGTCTAACTCAAATTTGAGCGATTTTCAGCGGTTTAGAAGACAAAACCTTACATAAACAATAAATCCGGCGCGAAGCGCCGGAAAATTTTGTTTTTTCTAGCTCAAAAGTATGCTAAAAACCTGTTTTGGCGGTGTTTCAGACCAACTTCGCCAATTTTTCATTTTTCCCTTTGGGGACCCTTGGGAAAAACAAAAATTTTTTCCCATTTCGTGGAGGGGCAGGCCCCCCCGCCCCCATATCTATATCTATATATATATATATATATATATATATATATATATATATATATATATATATATATATATATATATATATATATATATATATATATATATATATATATATATATATATATATATATATATATATATATATATATATATCTTTTGTGCTGACTGCTTAAAATAAGCATCAGCCTCACCATCTGTTGACTGAAGATTATACATTGTTCGACCCTTTGTGTTTGTAGCACACCTGGGCAATGCCCCTTATCGGCCCATCACCATGACGGGCCGAACCAAGAGTTGGACGGGGCGAAGGGGTAACTTGGACGGGGCTATGTTTTGTACAGGGAGAAAATTTCGGAGTTAATTTAAGGAAATGCTAGATACAGTATAGCATGATCAGGTTGCAAAACATGCTCAGGAACCATCTTATTACACTGTTTGACACCTTTTTCATGGATGGACCTACCTTTTTTCAGTGACTGACCCACTGATCAAGCTGAACGACATACCTTTTTAGGCACGGACCCACCTTTTTCAAGGGACAGACCCACCTTTTTTAGTGACAGACCCACCTTTTTTAGAGTCTAGGGATCCACCCACCCTTTTGGCTGGAAGTTGGATGGGGCGAACCGTCAGCCATTGCCCAGATATGGTTGGTGGTAGACCCAGCAATCTGTTGGTACCAGTTTCTCAATAGACCTTGAGAAAAAATATTGATAGACCCAATATATTGATACTGTTGAACTTCTGTTTTGAAAAAATAAATTGACAAAATATGCTCATAAAATAAGTATATGGCGTGAAACGTCAAAAATTTAATACTTTTGAGGAACCAGATACCCAAAAAGCCTCAAAGCAGCACCGTTTCTACAATTTTTTCAAGAAAAATCGCAAATTCTCCGGAGGGTTAAAAAACGTTCCTGAGGAATAGCCTACATAGAATAGCAATTAATACAAAACAAACGAGCCGCGTCAATTTTCAAAACTCAGCTAGAAATATCGATTTTTTATGCTGTCCCATGCATTTATTGTGTGCCGGACGGAACAAAAGTTAAAGCAATTCAACTCGTCCAATGCGGCAAAAATGCCGCATTCCGACACAATTTTTGACGTCATTCGCGTGGGAAAAGTCGGAGCGTGCTGTACGGTACGGTGCCGGAAGGGGGATTTAAGGGGGCGGGGGGCGGCCGCTTCCCCCATTGGTCAAAAATAGTTGGCGAAATGAAGAATGGATATGTAAGTTACAATGATTTTTGGCCGACAGTGATCATAATTTCTCAATTTATACCTATTAATGACATTTATTTACTTTCTTGGCGATCTAAAAGCCATTTTTAGCTCATAGACTAGATTTTAAAACAATTTCAAATGCAAAAGCAGCTATTTCAGCGTAGATTTATTCTATTTTCCAGCATAGCTTTGTAAAATTTTCGACGTCCGGCGTCAAATGCTGCAAATAGGCAGCTAATTGAGCAGTAAATAAGGCTTCTAAACGTCTTTCCGCCTAAATTTCTCTTGTTTTTGGCGCTTCGCTCCAGTTTTTTGCTAAAGAAATTAACGATTTTTTAGCATAAAATTGTCGAGAGGTAAAAATTTTTTAGAAAAATATTGCGTCGGCAGTGGTTTTGAATAAAAAATAGTCAAAGTAAGACGACGCCGAGAAACGCTATTTCGCATGCAAAGTGCAAATTTTTGGACCTGTTTGTGACAGTTTTTGGAAAAGTTGGGGTACCGCCCCCTTAGGAGAATCCTAGATCCGCCATTGGGTGCCGAATTCGTGCAGTATCGAAATACGTCATTTTTGCATTCCGATGCCAAATCGGACGGAGCCGGACGAAGTATGAATGAGCCTTTTAGTTTTGCGTTGAAACAATTTCGATATCTTTGCAATTTTGTTCTCAAAAATCATGTAGAAAATGTTTCGGGTCTCAGATCTTCAAGGAGGGTTACTATCATCGAATGACCGGGGCCAAAAAAGAACCGGGCCCGGGCCTACGTATATTATATATAGGAGCCTATGCATGCATGTACACTTTATAGGGTGACAGTAAAGCCTTTTCCTTCATAACATATCAATAATTAGAAATGGTAAGTTGGAGCAGGACAAAATTAGTCGAAATTAGAAATGCTATGATGAGCAGAAAAATCAAATGAACAAATCATTTCAAAATTCTTTTAAGCAGATCTAGCCGATTAAACACTTTTGAATCAAACAGATCGTAGGACATTTCCCCAGCATTCCAATTCAGTGCATGTGTGGTAATAGTATATTTCAATGGAATTTATCGAAGACATAATATCATAAAGGAAATAATATTTTCTGATTTTGTTATGAATATGTTTTAAGATTTTTTCTAATTTTCTAAGTTTTATAGTTAATTTCCCCTTATACAGAATATATACTATATTTATTCATTATGATCATCTTACAACATAATCTTCGTTTAGGTTTTCTGGCAGGCAGATTTTGATTTACTCAGCAATCTTATAGCAAATTAATTGATTTTTGGCAAATAGCGATACGTATGTATGAATAGAAAACGTTAAATAGAAAGTATTCATAAAAGTAACAAGAATCCAGACAGATTATTCTGATTTTTTATTTTTTTGATATAACATCAGATTATTCAGGCACAGTTTCTATGCTTTTTCTGACAAAATTAAAATAGAAATATCTAAAATATAAACCTCAAACCTAAAAAAATCCCACAGTCTTAAGAAAAACCTCAAAATTCTTGAGGAATAACCCCCATGCTGACAACACTGATATTTACTAGGGATGCAATCGGATATCCGGATCCGGATCCGGATCCGTTATTATCCGGTATTATTTTGGATCCGGATCCGGATCCGGATCCGGTATTTTGAAAAATTAAGATCCGTATCCGGATCCGGATCCGGTATTTTTAAAAAATAAGATCCGGATCCGGATCCGTTATTTTTACAGTTTAAAACGGATCCTAAACGGATCCAAGAGATTGTGATAAAGGATCATTAAACCTTGAAGTGTATTGAAGAAACAACATCATTATAAGACAAAAGCTTTACTTTGATTTACTTAATACTCAAATTCAATGACAGGCAAATTGTATTTAAGAAACAGCAGCTTTTCCGCAACCAAAGAAAGTGGTAGACTGCTCAAAGTCATAAGCTCAACTAATCGCTCATCTGTATCAATAGATTTTGCATCATCATTATTCCGTGTTTTACCCTTAAATCGTACATAAGTTAATTAGGAATGCTCTCATAAAAATAAAATATTTCATACAGCAAGTAAGCATGCTTCCATTGTCATTTGCACCTTTTGTTTTTCATGTTTCAAAGCAGTCTTTTCGCAATCTGCGCCTTTTTCTGCAAAGGAAAGTAGACATGCCTGACGCGAACCTTCTACAATCTGTGCTTAACAAGAATACCTCGTTCCTTTTCTTCGATCTGCTGGGACTCCTCTGCTTTGAACTTTTTATAGTCCGCCTCATGCTTGGTTTGCAGACGCTTTTTCATACAAGTGGTACCAGTGTTTTTTTTTGTACTCGGAAAAAGTTTTCCCCGATGTACAAAAACTTTTCGGGACCGTCTTTGTATATACATGTACAAAGATTTTTGGGAAGACAAAAACTGCAAAAATGGTCTGAAATTCGCAAAAATTTTCGGCGCTTCGCACCGAAATGAGTAACTGTGTGTTGTATATACATGTCTTTACAATGGCAGAAATTGGATTTCAAAAGGGAAAATGTCACAATTTTTCGGCGCTTTGCGCCGTTTTAAAATGATAGTGATTTTCGCACTTGGAGACGCAGAAATTTGCCAAAAAACACTACCAAAAGTCGATCAACACTGTGTTTAACACTAAAATCGCTACTGTACTATATTATAGTACCCAAAAATTTGTGTGTGCAAAATGAACGAAGTTTTTTGGGAAGACAAAAAACTGTAAAAAAGGTGTGAAATTCCCAACGCCAAAATGAGTAATTGTTTCTCCTGTATATCTTTAAAATAGCAGAATTTGCATTTAGAATGGAAAGATATCAAATTCTTCGGCGCTTCGCGCCGTTTTGAGACAATTTCTAATAATTTTTGCCGCCAGAAACCCAGAAATTAGATGAAATACGCTACCAAAGATCGGAAACCCCGTTTTGCCACACTAAAATCGCTACTGTATTATAGTACACAAAAATTTGCATGTACTAAATGTACAAAGACTTTTGGAGACTATCTCTGTACTTGTGCAAACGGAAATTGTACAAAAAAACACTGGGTGGTACCCTCCACCGCTTCTGGAAAGCTTTGCTGCGCAGAGATTACATTGCGATTTAGTTTCATTATCAGCTAGCGTAAAATTGTTTCAGACAGGACTAGAAATGCTTTTCGGCATTTCCGATTAATGAGGGAAGACGCCAGATTCGCAGTTTTTCGAGCTACAGCCGATTTAAGATCAATCCGGACCACTGAACTAAGCTCATGCAGCTTTGTTTTTTTCACCATCCTACAATAATTCTGCTTCTGAAACTAATGAGCACCGTACTTGCGAACAAAAATTTTAGTATTAAAAAAATTAAGCGTTCATAATGCATATTCATGGATCCGGATCCGGATACGTTATTATCCGTTATTTTAATAATTAAAGATCCGGATCCGGATCCGGATCCGTTATTTTAAATTTTATGGATCCGTATCCGGATCCGGATCCGTTATTTTGAATTGTACAGATCCGGATCCGGATCCGGATCCGATATTATTGGAAAACCCGGATCCGTTGCATCGCTAATATTTACACGTACATGAGAAATGTTAGCACGGAAAAGCAGTGGCGGATCTAGGATTTTCCTGGTACTCCTGGTACTAGTACTGGGGATGGTACTGGTAAAGCAACTTTTTCCAAAAACAGTCAAAAATAGGTCCAAAAATTTGCTCTTGACGCGCGAAATAGCTTTTTCGGTGTTTTACATTGTAAACTTTTACATAAAATCACTTCTGACGCAATATTTTTTCTTAAAATTTAAAATTCTAGACAATTTTGTGTGAAAAAATCATTAAATTTTTTTGACTTTTACAAAAATCTGGCGCGAAGCGTCGGAAAATTTGTGAAATTTAGGCGGATAGACGTCTAGAAACATGATTCGCTGCTTGATTTGCTGTATTTATATATAGCATTTGATGCGAAAAATCGAAATTTTAATTGAAAATAGAAGAAAACTATTTGCGAAAATAGCTGTTTCTGCTCTTAAAATTGTTTTTGAAACCTATATGAACAGAAAATGGCTTCCAGGCAGTGTTTTTTTGTACAAGTTCCGTTTGTACATGTACAAAGATGGTCCCTAAAAGTCTTTGTACATTTTGTACACACAAATTTTTGGGTACTATGATATAGTACATAAGCGACTTTAGTGTGATAGAAACAGTTGTTCGACCTTTGGTAGAGTTTTTTGGTAATTTTCATAATTTGTTATCACATTGCTTGCTGATTATAGGTTAATTGTGTGACCTTTTAAATGGTCTGTGAATACTGAATCTATTCTAAGCGGAATCTATTTTGATATATACTTAGTGTGTTTTGTAAACGCATGTTTTTTGAGTAGTTTAGGTAGTTAGGCATACATGCACAGCGTCAAAAGTTCTGGGGGGAGGAGTCAAGCGAGTTTCATGGGGGAGTTGGGGGGAGAGAGTGAATGATTAATTTTTATTAATTTTTTTATTAATTAATTTTTGTCGTTCCTTACCCCTCGTCACACACAACCCGTAGAAATGCTTTAATTCATTGTATTTTACTCTACTTGAATATTGTGATTAAGTTTGCATGAAAACAAAAGATAATAAGAACGATTAAATGACTTGGACTATCAAAAATGGATAGAATAATGGACAAAAGGTGTCTGGATGAATGTATGGATAGAATACTGCTCGAAAAATACTTCAGATTATGTGTACTGTTGGGCATCGTTTGGCGCTCTGTCATAAAGCCAATAATAGGTTTTGGTCCGCAAATGGCCTGAGGGGGTATGCCACTCATATGTTGGGGTAGGAGGGGTACCCCACCCCCGTACCTTCCTCAGTGTGCGCGTGTGCAGGTAGGTATGTGTAGTTTCCGCTTCTTTGAATTCATCGTGTATGATTATCATATTGACCCGTTGACTGAAGCAAAGCGGGGGCTAGTTTTTTCTCACAAACAACATTTCACATTTTTGAATAGGTTTTATTGTTGCACGAAATGAAAAAATAAGTTTAATGCTCAATAGTATTGGAAGATGCAGTAGGTACGTTGCAATGGAATTTGGCCTCCACTATGTCGTTTAGTGCGGCCTGTCTACTTTTTCTACAGTACACTCATTTTGTTCACTACTTTCGCACCGCAGTTTAATGTATGGCCGAGGATATCATTTTTAATGGTCCCTCACCGGTGTGCATCTCGCCCTCAAAACTATTTTCGACGATTTATTTTTACCAACTGCAAACCTGTGTCCCTACAATTCTGACCGGTCTTGCACCGATTTGATTGTACAAGACCATTCGTTTTTATTAACGCTATTCATTCGTTCGGTAGTCTGTATCGATGTCATTCTCCACTTTTTTGAACTGTGTTTGTAATAGGAATCATTTATTATAAATCTCTTCCTAGTTTGTTTCGGTTGACATAATAAGTCATTGTTGATTTTATTTAATAAGATTTCTGTCTATTAAAATCTTTACTTAATGTTCGCACTTTGTTTACGACACGACCATAGGTGGGCAGCACCGAAATTCTGGGGGTGAAAAATTTTTAAAGGTAAAAAAAAATGGTCTTAAAAGTGGTCGTATGGCAAAAAAAACACCATTTTTCGACGTTTCTCATCAAGCTCTATCCAATGGCATCAAAAATTGCTAAAAGCAAATAAAATTTTTTCTGGGGGGTATTTTGATTTCTGGGGGGGGTATTTCAACTTCTGGGGGGTGTATACCCCAAACCCCCCACGCCCATGTGTGGACACGACTCTCTTGAATCTGTATACAAAGATCTTCGAAAGTTCCTTGCACAAACCAAAATATGTCTACGTCTCATGGACGTGACTTTGGCGGATTAAGGAAACAAAATTTTGGGGCGGTTGAAGCTTTAAAAATGCTGGTTTAGTAATATTTAAATGTGCATACTACATAGAATAAGATATTAGAATAAAGGACGAGGCAATTTTCATTCTTTCATAACGTTTAAGTATTCACAGAATCGGCCGAATGTTGGTTCCGTATTAAGTTTAAACAAATAAATTTTGTAAACTCCTAATTTACAAAATTTTTGCCTCTAATAAATGTGCAAGGCGTTCTGAGCTGAGATGCGTTCTTCGCCGTCTTTAATTGCTGCAATTCGGGTCGCTATCAATAAAACATACAAAAATTTGTCAATGATGATTTCGCTTTCAATGTTTTCTGGTTGAATTTGTGGTGTTTTATTCATAAGCACAGAATATGCGCAAGAGACCAGAAATATGATCACTCTTACCAATAAAAGTCGGGTTTTTGTGTCCTTATAGTGGAAAACAAGCAACACCAAACTATACTGGCACACGATTTTCACATTTACTACACAATCTTCGATATAAAAGTGTTTATTTCAACGGAAAATCTTTCAATGCGAAGCGTTGAAAGTTTCAGCTTACTCCAAGGTTCTAAACTCATTATTGGAACTCTTGAACGAAAATGGTGAATCGGAGCGAATTGCCGCAAAATTTTAACGTTTCCCGTCTTTTTGTACTTCAGTTTTGGGCGCACCGTAATGCGCTCATACCAATGTATCTGCTGCTGAAAAAATTTCATGAAAGTTTTTTTAGAGTGTCACCATTCCCGCCCTATTGGGATGCGCGCCTGATGCTTCCTTAATACGTCTTCAATCGCTGTAAATGCGAAAATGAATCGCTCAGCTTGCATTTATTTTTCATTCTTGATCTCAGTCATTTTTCTATGACTGAGGTACAAAAAGTTTAGATTTACGGTGAGATATGCATAGCATGGGAATCGTGGTGGGTAGCATACATACATGGGCAGCTAGAAAATTCTGGGGAAGGTTCTGTTGGGTGAAATCGCCAAAATTTGCCGAAAATTTTTCTAAAGATAGTAGAATTCTGAGGGTCCTCAGTGATCTGCGGGGGTTTTTCAACTTCTGCGGAGGGAGTATACCCCATCAGTCCCCCACGCCCATTTGTGGTGGGGGGGGGCGGGAAGTGAAATTGCAAAGTGCCTTTTTTGGTATCAAAAAAGTGCAATATGCGTGAAAAACATAATTTTTTGGCGTTTCTGGTGATCTAAGACGTAAAAACAAATAAATTTCGGGAAATACAAGAAAAATCCAAGTTGAACAAATTATGGTCGAAAAATGGATATGGGTGAAGCGCCGCATGTATGGTTACGATCATACACATGCACAACATGGGAATTCTGGGGGGGGGGGTGAAATAATAAAGCGCGCTTTTTGGGTTAAAAACTTGTAGGTACGCGTCAAAATCATCGTTTTAAGCGTTTCTGACGATGCTCCATCTTTCTACAGCATAAAAACAAAAAAATTTTGAAAAAAATAAAAAAAGTCGGAACAAAAGTAACAAAATATAGTCAAAACATGAGTATAATGGTGCCAAGCGCCGAAACTGACACTTTTTGAGAGCAAGCCGATAGTTAAAACGCTTAAGAAAGCATCCTTTGTACAAATTTGTATAAAATCTTTGGGAACTTTTAAAAAATTGCCAATTATTGGGGGATGCGGAGGTGAGAAATTTTTGCCGGATTGTGAAATTTAATTTGGGGGAAGGGGGGAGGGTGAAACCCCCACCCAAACCCCAACCCCAAGATCATGTATGGTTACGATAAGAGGTAAACGATATGAGTGTAAACCGCATGGGTAGGTTTTTCGTACACGCAGGTACCCACTGATTGATTATTACAAAAAATTCGTCCTGTATGTAAAATTAAAAACTTTTTGGCTTCGCGTGTTTACCTGGAATAAACCTGCACCGTGAACAAAAAAATTTAGAGCTGCGTATCCCAGCCATACGTGGGCAGCAAGAAAATTCTGGGGGGATGCAAGATTTTTCAAAGGTCGAAAAATGGAAAAATGACCTTAAAAGTGGTGGTATGGCGAAAAAACCCTATTTTTCGACGTTTCTCATTGAGCACTATCTATTGGCATCAAAAAATTGCGAAGAAAAACGAAAAATCTTTCAAAAATTGAAATCTGTGGGGTTATTTTGATTTCTGGGGGGTAATTTGGTTTCTGGGGGGGGTTGCATACCCCCTTAACCCCCCACGCCCAGCCCAGGTGAAATCGTGCCAGCCCCTCCTTTTGCACTTCATGGATTGCTACCGCTTGCTTCTTCCATTTCGCAAATATCGGACATCATATTGTCATGAATTGATAAAATTTAGAATGATTATGAAAGATCGCGTCGCACGTAACGGATGAGTTCTCGAACGATTAGTCATTAAGCTACTGCTTTGTTCGACTCGATTTAGCGAAATTGCGTAACACTGCACGAAGACGGACACCGATGGCCTAAAACAAACATCGCGTATTTTGCCGAACGCTAGGTCGGCTCGGCCTCGCGCATTTTATTCCTTCCATAGTTTTCTACAATTGGTTGAAAGAAATACAGTATCTACCGATTTTACGATGTCGCATTATGCGTTGCGCAATAGAAACGCGCTTTTTCGTGCCCTGCCCAAACTGTTAGCAAATATGGGGAGCCATTTCGCTAGCACCAAAAATGGTCCACTAATTCCGCCTACCTGTCCTGTCTAACAGGAGCCATGATAATAGTTATTTGATCTAACTAATTTATTTAGTGCACGCAAAAATATGAACCAGTAAAGGCGTGTGCGCGCTTACGGGCCGTTCCATAGGCGGGTCTTTTTGTGTTTGCGAAACGGATTAAACGGTTCGTTTTCCAGTCAGGCGTTACTTGTTCGACCCGTATTTCTGGCGAGTTAACTCAGAGAATGAACATGTCCGTGCACATCTGAGTGCCTCTTACCGTTATAACATTCCTTGAGCCATAAAAAATTGCTTCGCGCTCCTGACTTTTTTATAGTCCGATTTCGTGTTGATGGCACCCTTCTTGCGCATAACGCCGCTACGTCGGCTCCTTTGTTTTACAGGCGCACGTATTCCTCGCCAATTCGCGCAGGCTTTTCCCTTCCTTCACCCGCAACACCATTACGAAGCCACACCCGAAAATGCACATTATCTCGACGCATTCACAAACAATCGAAGAAACCTTTTCGCGCACTACTCGAAGCTATTTTACGGTACTAGATTCTGTTTATTTGCCTTACGATCGTTGTTTTGCTGAAATTCCTTAGTTTGGTTGGGATAAGTGCGATGGAAGCGGCATAGGTACGCGTTGTATCCTAATTCTTAAGTGTTTGTACAAAACGTCGAGTTCGTTCTGACGACTGGCCACGGCAACATTCCCATACTCCGCCTGCCCCAGTTTTGAATTGAAGTGGCTGAAAACAGGAAAAACACTTTATCTTATCGAATGAATATTACTTCGTCTTTATGAGCAATTCGCTATTTTCCAAAAGTTGCCAACAAATTCATAAAGTGCTGCTTTAAGCGTGTTTAGCCGTCTATTTGCTCGAAAGTGTCCAATTTTCGGCGCTTCGCGCACTATACTCACCTCTTCCATATTTCGTACAATTAAGTCGAAATTTTTATTATATTTTTATGTTCTAGAACGGTAGAGGATCGTGAGATACGCCGAGAAACGATGTTTTTGACGCGTATCCACCATTTTTGGGCCCTAAAAAGGCACTTTAAAATTCTCTCGCGCCCCTCCTCCCAGAATTCTCATGCTGTGCGTGTCTTTCACTGAGGATTCGAAGATAATAATTTTCAAAATCAAAAAACTTATTGTTAGATTTCCTAGAGAGTTTATATTAACATTACTATAAATATAATCAACTGAAAGCACGGGTTCTTTAGCACCACGGTAATGAAAGTTCTTCCCGTACTAATGGGAATTTTTTGCCTTGCATGACGTGCTAACGGATATGAAGACCTTTTTGGGCAAATGAATAGCAATTTCAACGCTTTTTAACATATTTTTCAGCAAAAATTCCCGAAAAATATTTGGCGCTTCGCTAAGTGTATCATACCCATACGTGGGCAGCAAAAAAAATTCTGGGGGGGTGCAAGATTTTTGAAAGTCAAAAAATGGCCTTTAAAAATTGTGGGGAGGGCGGTCAAAAACACCATTTTTCGACGTTTCTCATCAAGCACTATCCATTGGCATCAAAGAATTGCGAAAAAAACGAAAAAAATTTTTCAAAAATTGAATTCTGGGGGGGTATTTTGATTTCTGGGGGGGGGGTCTTTTGGTTTCTGGGGATGGGTGCATACCCCCCAAACCCCCACGCCCAGGTGTGATCATACCTAGCGTGCTAATAGAAAAATTTTCATCAGCACCAATGCTAATGGATGTCGTGCTAAAAAATGCTGACTGGAAGTCCGATACGACTGGATTAAGTTTTAATCGCCGGGCAGACTCGGCTCTGCATGTCTGCCGCTAATTTATGTACTTTGCGGGCGCCATTCGTACAGTTGTTCTTATTGCTTCGCCTGCACTGCGACTATGATTAGGTGCCTTCGATTCAATGACTAATCTTTAATCTCTTGTAATACATTAGTCCGACGTAACTCCCCGTTCTGTTGCTGAGCAGCTCCATTCATTCTATTGCAATATGCATAACACAGTGGCAGATGGTGTCGCTGTGTCGGTGCAACGAACTGAAATCTGATTCAATGATGCACTGCGCATGCGCGGCGCGTTGCTATTGCCAGATGTTTCATCAACGTATGCGACAGAAATGATTAGTCCTTCTTTAATTAGAATAATGAAATTGTCATTTATCGAGTCATATTTTTATATCATCATTATTTCATTGAATCGTCGAACACTTTTTGACGCGCAGTTACGTAATCTGTGCTTATTTCCCTATCGTGTGGAACATTGTCTTTTTTGTATAGTTTGTTCTGCTAAGTTTTTTCTTATATAGCTCCATAAATCTATATCTAGCACCACGGTTTTTTTTTGTACTCGGCAAAGATTTTTCCCGACGTACAAAGACTTTTCGGGACCGTCTTTGTACATGTACAAAGATTTTTGGGAAGACAAAAATTGCAAAAAAGGTCTAAAATTCGAAATTTCGCGCTTCGCGCCGAAATGAGTAATTGTGTGTTCTCTATATATCTTCACAATGGCAGAAATTGCATCTCAAAAGTAAAAATGTCAAATTTTTCGGCGCTTCGCGCCGTTTTAAGACGATTCTTAGTGATTTTTGCCCTTAGAGACCCAGAAATTAGCTAAAACCACACTGCGAAAAGTCGGAGAACTCTGTTTTTACCACACTAAAGTCGCTGCTATACCATATTATAGTGCCCAAAAATTTTGTGTGTACAAAATGTACAAAGATTTTTAGGAAGACAAAAACTGTAAAAAGATGTAAAATTCCCACAATTTTTCGGCGCTTCGCTCCGAACTGATAAATTATTTGTCCTATATATCTTTAAAATGGCAGAATTCGCATTTAGAATGGAAAAATGTCAACATTTTTCGGCGCTTCGCGCCGTTTTCAGATAATTTTTAGTATTTCTTGGCGTCAGAAACCCAGAAATTAGCTAAAATACACTACCAAAGATCGAGAACCCTGTTAAACCACACTAAAATCGCTACTGTACTATAGTATACTACACAAAAATTTGCATGTACAAAATGTACAAAGACTTTTGGGGACCATCTTTGTACATGTACAAACGGACCTTGTACAAAAAAAAAACACCGTCTAGCACTAGACCAATACGCAGATTCTGATAAAAGTCCTCCGCAAACGAACGTAAACGCGCCGCGTTTAATCGCATAAATAAGGTACCTACTATAGATGGGCAGCAGCGCAATTTTCTTGGGGTCCGATAGGGCAATATGGCCAAAAATACCACCAAAAATCCAATTCTGGGTACCTGTTGAGTTTTGGGGGTCCACCAGATTCCTGGGGGTGGTGGTGAAGGGTGTCCTGACACCTAGACCCCCATCCACGCCCATGTGTGGTACTACCGGCATAAATGATCAATCACGGACCCGTACTTTCAACAGCGCATTATAAACAGTAAGATACGGCAGCCTAAACTGACATTCTCAATTGCATCAATGACAGCGAGCGGCTCAAAAGTCAAAATTTATAAGGACGACCTCAATATTCTAGTGGAGCAGAGCAATGAAATCAGTGTGGTCCTTTGGACAGCCAAAATAATATAATTTACACAACGCAAAATTTTTTTAAAATTTAACCTATGGATGTGCGTTACTCGACAACTAATTAGCATTTTGGTACACTTACATCGGCTATTGACTAAAGCTAATGGGAAAAATATGCTTTGACCTGTCACTGATGCAAATATGTCAATTCAGATTGTCGAGCCTTACTATTTTTGTAACGTGCCGTAGAAAGTACTAAACCGTGATTGTGCACTCATTATATGGTGCCTACTCATTCGTTGGGAGCGTGAATTTTTCCAAACATTCCTAGCCAATTTTTGACTTATGTCTACATTTTTTCTAATCCCAAATTTCTGTCCAACTGCAATCTACTCTTTCAATAAATATCCGTGGGCAATAGAGGCATCGATTGGGTTATTGCCAATGCGTAAAATCATTATGTGCTTGCAAAAACTGAACATCATTTAGCGTAAAGAACTTCTATCGCTAAATAAATGGTCACATGCAGCCCGAAATTGGAAAAAAATGTTGTTTTTCTCAAGGGTCTTCCAAAGGGAAAAATGAAAAATTGGCGAAGTGCGTCTGAAACACCGCTCAAAACAGGTTTTTGGCGTACTTTTGAGCTAGTAAACTCAAAACTTTCGGCGCTCCGCGCCGGATTTATTGTTTATGTATAGTTTTGCCTTCTAAACCGCTAAAAATCGTACAAATTCGAGTTAGACATAGAGAGTATGTCAATTTTTTCCAGCGCTGTGCGCCGGATTCATTGTTCAGCTATAGTTTTTGCCTTCTAGCTCACTCAAAACAGCTCAAATTTGAGTTATGACATGAGAAACATGAAATTTTCCGGCGCTCCGCGCCATATTTATTGTTTATATATGTTTTTTGTCTTCTAGCCCGCTCAAAACCGCTCAAATTCGAGCTTGACATGCAGAATACATGTCAATTTTTTCGGCGCTTGGCGCCGAATCACTCATTATCTTTATTGTTTCTCTCTGTAAAGCACAATGATTAAGTGCAACGGCAAGAGATAAGAAATAATTCATCGATTAAGTGATTATGAAATCAGCTTAATGATAAATTTGGTGTATATCAATATGAGATAGAGTGAGAAATTTTCAAATTCTTTTTGAAATTTTTCTTCACCATCGTATAGAGCTCGCCGAGATACGCTCAAAACTGCCTCTATTTTCGCCTATCTCCCAATGGTTCTCGAAGATATCTGGCCTCAAACATTTTCGGCCCCCCATCCTTCCTCCGAGAATAAAATCCTTGATACGGGCCTGGACACATGAACGTGCGAGAGAATTTGCTTATAAATTAGCTTTGTGGAGAAAAATTGGATGAATGGCTGTGTAATGTTTAGACTGAAAATTAGCTCTGCAATGTTAAAAGTGAAGGTGGGCATCCGGCAACTTGCCTCTGAGTTTATTGATCGATCCACTCAAATCATTCTAATTAAAAGTAGGGTACTAGCGGAAAATGCTTCGATGGAACAAAAAGGACAAATATACTTGGAATAGCGGACTATTAAAGGCATAAAAGGAGTGGACGGGGAAAAAATCACCTATGTGCGCGAAAAGTCATCAGAATCTGATAAAAAGCAGATTTATCTAAGCGACACAAAAATCGAAGTATATTCTGCGGCCTCTAAAAATTAGAAATTGTTCTCTCAGAACATTTCTCACTGGTTTAGTGAAAAGTTTGGAGGCAAGCTTTGGCCTGTGCTAAGTGGTCGATTTACTTGGAGATCAGTATCGCACTTTCAAGAATTTGTTTTTATTACTTAATCGTGGCTCAACAAAGACACTTTCCGACGGTATCGTTTTCTTTAATTCAGACTTTCAAGTTTTCCGAAAGGATGGAGCTTATAGAAGGAGGTGGTGTTTGTGCTTTGGTTAAAAAATCTATAAAAGTTAGTATTGGTAATTAACTAAACGAATATAGCCTGGCTGTCACGGTTTTTTTTTGTACTCGGCAAAGATTTTTCCCGATGTACAAAGACTTTTCGGGACCGTCTTTGTACATGTACAAAGATTTTTGGGAAGACAAAAATTGCAAAAAAGGTCTAAAATTCGGGAAAATTTCGGCGCTTCGCGCCGAAATGAGTAATTGTGTGTTCTATATATCTTTATAATGGCAGAAATTGCATTTCAAAAGTAAAAATGTCAAATTTTTCGGCGCTTCGCGCCGTTTTAAGACGATTCTTAGTGATTTTTACCCTTAGAGACCCATAAATTAGCTAAAACACACTATGAAAAGTTGGAGAACTCTGTTTTTACCACACTAAAGTCGCTGCTATACCATATTATAGTGCCCAAAAATTTTGTGTGTACAAAATGTACAAAGATTTTTAGGCAGACAAAAACTGTAAAAAGATGTAAAATTCCCACAATTTTCGGCGCTTCGCTCCGAACTGATAATTTATTTGTCCTATATATCTTTAAAATGGCAGAATTTGCATTTAGAATGGAAAAATGTCAACATTTTTCGGCGCTTCGCGCCGTTTTCAAATAATTTTTAGTATTTTTTGGCGTCAGAAACCCAGAAATTAGCTATAATACACTACCAATGATCGAAAACCCTGTTTAACCACACTAAAATCGCTACTGTACTATAGTATAGTACACAAAAATTTGCATGTACAAAATGTACAAAGACTTTTGGGGACTATCTTTGTACATGTACAAACGGACCTTGTACAAAAAAAAACACTGGGCTGAATCCTTAGTTCTAGATCTCTTCTTGAATAATATTGTTCGGAGAATAAAATTAATTTATCGCACTTCTCATTACGATTTCAACCAGACAGATATGGTAGGTGGTGATTTTCACTTTCCTTCAATTAATTGGTCTGAAACCGAAATTCCGTCTGTCAAAAGCTCATGTCTTTTATGGAATACTGTAACTAGTCTTAATTTTTATCAATTAGTTACTAAGCCTACTCGTTTTGATAACATTTAAGACCTTATTTTCGTTAATAACATAAGCTTATGCTTCGATATTTCCGTATTATCACCATTAATGGGCATATGTGATCACGGTCAAATTGATTTTAATTTTCTAACAAATACTAAGAAATCAAGAAATATTGAATAATTAGAGATTTTAATCGTGGAAATTACTTTTTTCGATTGCACAAATATAGATGAATTTTTAAAAAAATTCCTGTGTATTATAAATGAAGGTTTATCCCTTTCAAAAGCAATCACCAAAATATGACCTTTATGCGTATAAAAGTCAAACAAAACTAAAGAAATTTGGAACGTCTAAATTGAAGCATAAATATCAGCAAAGTAGTGCTTCTTTTAGAAAGTTCTGTTTATGAGCATTATTGTTAAAACGAACAGAAACTCGATGAAAAGTCAAATGTAAAGAAATTTCACAGATACGTTGGTAAAAGTTTACAGGATAAAATGTCTTCTCCACCCCTGAAAGATGGAAATGGTAAATGGATTTTTGACGAATCTAACTAAGCTAACCTGCTCTATAATCTCTTCTCTTCTGCTTTCACCGTCCTTAATTTATTTTACCTGATTTACCCTACACCCTTTGCAGAAAGTATTATTAATCATATTTTGTGTATGGAAGATAATATTATTTCTGCTATAGAAGGTTTGAGTCCTTCCCCTTTAAGTCGACCTGATGGGCTTCCAAGTATTCTTTTCAGAAAATTAGCTTATTCATTGAAAAATAATTTAAAAAAATTTCTTCCTAGTATCCTTATTGTCTGGAAGTCTTCCTAAAATTTGGAAAACTGCTTTTGTAACTGCAGTCCTAAAGACTGGTAATGCTTTTTAGCGTCTAATTATCGTCCGATTCCTTTAACCTGTAGGTGCCGGAGATTCTTGAAAAAATCTTGAAATATCAGTTAATAGATTATGCTAAAAGAAATAGCTTAATTTAGTTTGAACAGTTTGGTTTTCTTCTCAAAAAAATCTTGTGAGTTGCAACTTTTGTGCTATCTAAGTCAGATAATTAGCAATGTAGACAAAAAATAATCTATGGGTGCTGTATACTCGGATTTTGCAAAAGCATTTGATTCCATCTCGCGCAGTAAACTGGTTCTCAAATTTTCAAAATGCGGTATACAAGGTTACGTATTGAAATGGATTAAAAACTTTCTTAGTAATAGAGTCCAGAGAGTCAAAATCACTAATAATTTTATCGAATGAGACCTGTGTTTTTAGTGATGTACCACAGGGCAGTGTCCTGGGTCCAATCTTATTTCTGTTCTACTTAATTGATATTTCACCTTTACTAACAGATCATTATTCAAAAATGCTTATTTTTGCAGACGATATTAAGATTTTATGCAAATGCAAAATTCTGAACACTCTTTCCATCTTCGAAATTTGCTAAATCGAATTTCTGAATGGTCAGATTTTCGGCAGGGTTCTTTATCCTTGACTTATGATAAATAGTAGCGTTATTTTAACTTCTAGATCTACTGCGAAAGATTTAGGCATCTTTAGCAGATTCTAATGATTTTTTGCGCACATACGTGACTTTTTTCTGGTCCCCTCCTTTATGTATTTATAAATCCGCTATTCCAGTATACTTGTCCTTTTTGTTCCATCTGAACATTTTTTTTGTTAGTTCTGAAATCAATAACAGAAGGAATAAATAATAAATGTTGCAGTCACTGAGTCAAACCTGATAAGCTCAGCTAGTCAGCACTTTATTTGATTTTTTCAGCCATTTTAAGTGAAGTCATGGCCTCTAAAAAAAAACAATTTTCATGTTTTTGCATATATTCATTGTGCAAGCACCCCAGTCTAAAAACTTATATAATCAGAGCAATTTCCCATCGATGCTCCATCTTTCGCCACTTAGTTGATTTCATTGATCCCTTTGGTCTTGGAGAAAAAATCGATCAAAGTCAAAAATAAAAAAAACCAGCAAATTCTATTTGTGAGGTTAAAAACCACCCAAAAATGTTATGCGAATTGCGTGGTTTGCGGCGTGAATTATTTAGTTAACTTAAATATCATTTTTTTTGGAATAAATTCATGTTTTCCGATATTTCCGTTCATTTTATCTTATTTATATAAAAATCAATAATTTTTTCTGAATTTTATTGAAAGTTCTATAAATTTCACAAATAAAGTCTTCAAGTGATAAAAACAACTCTAGGTAAGTCTTTTCTACATCCTCTGCAAGAAATCAGTGCAAAATTATGCAACTTGATGAAAAGTAATTTCTTTGCCATGGCAACTTTACTAAGCGTTGGTCTTTTTTTAGGTTACAGTGGTTTTTTAGGTTACGATCGAACTTTTTTGGCAGTTTGTGGGGAATTCCAATCTTTTGTGAAAAATCAAGATAAGGCATCATATAAGGTGCTACGAGGCACATTCCTGCTGTTTTGTAAAAATTGGCGCTGGTTTTTTAGGTTACAACTGGTTTTTTTAGGTTTGACTTTGAAGGTTATATACTGTAGCTATGTGGATGACATACGACGACAAAATTTTTCCTGATATTAGTCTGCGAGGGAGTCAAACTTGAAAACAAAGATTCCAGCAAATATGGATACGGTTAGAAATACTGACCCTCAAAAATGCTTTGAAAAAATCAAAAAAACGCAATTTCTTGGAACTTTTCGACAAATTTATATCTCAAGTTTCCGAATGATCCGGAAAGAGATCAGGGGTCAGTTGTAATCCTCACGGCATAGTTTGTTCGCCAGTATAATATCAGTCATCTCCTTTTGGTTATGGAAAAAAGGGGTGGTTTTTTCAGGTTACAAATCGACTGGTTTTTTTAGAGGCCAGCACTATAGTTGACCCATTATTAAGCCGTTTCTGAAACACGTAAATAAGACAAATCCATTTTTTGCTACTGGAGGTGGGGTGGGTGAAGGCTGCGCACAAATTAAGTGATCTAATCTAATTTTTTGCCGTTAAATGAAATTGTAAATAGTTGCTGTCTTTCCATACACAGACACATTCAATTCCATCTTAATTAGCAAGAATGATAAAATTTTCTTGTGTTTTGCGCATAAATTACCATGTTAATAAAACGGTCGTGAAATTCGACCTGAAAATGGTGAGAACAAGATTTCCATTGATATATTTTTTAACCTTATTGACGGTGACCCATTGCTGCGTCGCATAGCAGGGGTCGAAGAAAGCATTTCACATTTTTAACACGTACGAGTACAAATTTCTGTTGATTTTTGTGAAAAAATTTTAAAGTTAAAGTTCAGCATGAAACTACTGTTTTCGTAAAATTTTCTGGTGCTCTTCCAGGATCCGAACATGGGCAGCAGCAAAATTCTGGGTGGTCCTATGGTGCTAACTTGCCAAAAATAGCACCAAAAATTAAATTCTAGGGGTTTATCCATTTTTGGATATCATTCAAATTCGGTGGGTGCCAACCCCCTAGACTTCCCACGCCCATGTGGACCCGGATCCCGTCTGAAGGAGGGGGAGCGCTTGTCGCGCCGCTCCAGACCATAGATGCGCACATGGATGATCTGGGGATTGTCTAAAATTAAGCTTAGGCCATAACGACCTCAAAAACTGGTATAAGCGCTAAATTAGCTCTGAAATCACATTATTACTACACACATTGCGGTCAATTTAATGCGCTTTCGAAGAAAAATTTCATTTTCATTCATTTTCTGGGGGTGTAGTCCCCCAAAACCCTCCTAACATGCTTGTCTGCCCCATACCCCCGGGCATTCCAACCGATTCTAAGGTCCTACTCGGGTATACCCGGATGTTCGATTTTTTTGGATAATGAAACGGATTTGGATTTGGATTTATGATTTGATTGCTATTTGGATTTCTAATCAAACTAATATTTTTATGTAAATTTCTAACCTAACTAACATTCCCGTCCCGTCCCCGAATTTGAAATGCCTCACAGATATTCTTTATGGACCCCCTAGTGGATGTCTTTTGGGATGCAAACCAAAGTATAAAATTCGTCCTCTGGCAGTGTGAACCAACGAAAGCAAAGCAATTAGTGCAATTCTGTCTAAAGAAATTGCGCGTGCCCCCTTCCGTCCCCCGAAATCGTGGTTAAGCAACTCACTGCGTCAGAGATGAGCATAATTTATGTGAGTGGAAACTTTGTATTCAGAATATCGAATGAGATACGAGACCCTTAGACGACTTCCTACATTCTATTTTATGGTCAACAAGTGCCTATTAGTCCCATGGCAGAATAAAGCATCTATCGATTAAAAATGCCAGATTCGCACTTCGCCTCTGGCGTTTTTCGGACTTTTGTTATAATTTGTTTTAACTTATTGCATTCTTCGGATACCTACGATCGACGGATTATATCAAAATTATTTTCCAATCCGCTTAATTCGTCAACGCTGCCATTCCAAAAAATGGTGAGTTACGCTTCGTTTATATTTTTTTAATTTTGTTCGCATTGCAGCTGAGAGCTTAGGATGTCTGGTGTCAAAATATACAGAATAAAATATGGACTAAGTATTGACATGCCATTTATATGCAAATTTTTTTGCGCCAGGATCGAAAAAACAAACTGTGTTCTATCGGCAGAAATGAATAAAGCGGTGTATATGTGAAAGCATCTACATGTTTTTATTACGTCGAAAGCGGATATTAAAGTTATTCTAAGAAATTGCAGCTCTTTTGCGGGTGTATTGGTAAATTTGAATAATTCGAACATTTTAATTTTCTGAATAAAAATGATCAAGCGTGATTAAGAAACAGAAAGGAGTGATTGCCGCTTAATTAAAAAATCCTGGAGTGGGGGTACACTGCAGTTGTCGACATTTGCTACTCTGTCGACGTAAAGTTCTGAACTTATATATTTTTCTCGATTAATTAGCTCTAGATTACTGAAACAACATTTATGTCTCAAAACGTAGTACGTCGTAAGTGCGGAAAAAGTAGAAATATTTCATTCAGTCTTGTCTGTCTTAAAACGCGGCATTATATGCTGCTAACGCAGCAACGCTCGACCTAACAATCAAGAGTAACGGTTGTTTGTTTTTTCGCATCCGCTCGTTCGAATGTCAATATAAGACCGATGATGCATTTTTTACTTCTAAATTCACCCTTTTATCGCACAATCCAGGTTTTTTATTCTCCCACGCTAAGCTAATATTTTGCTCTTCAGTAGGTTGCTCCGCGCCCGCAGATATCCGAAAGTAATGAATCGATTATTTTGTTAAAACGGGAAAACGTTTTTTACCTCCTAATTTTTGCTTTTTTGCAATCATTTATCTTTGTTGGCGTTATAAATCATTAGAACGCGGAGCCTTTTCAACTAGCATTTTGAATTAATAGTCACCTTAGTAGTATAAATTACTTATAATCTTCATACTATTAATTATCAGAAATAAACTGTACAGGTAACTATTAAGTGGGGGAATAATAACGAACGGAGCAGATGGAATGAAATGCGAATTGCACCGAGTCACGCATAACTAATTACATTGTAATGGCTCGAAATTTCAGGATTGGGGTTCCTAGACGTTAATGGGGTGTTTAAATGACTAGAGCCGTACCTACCGGAGCCGGGCAATACGCTGGCGCTTGTTATATAATATATGCGCCCATATTGTATTCAATAATACTGACAAAAGATGATAATAAAATAGTAATAAAAAATAATTATAATTAATACGCATAGCGCAACACCTTTGTTCGAGGTAAGATTGCATTCAGTTGAAAAGTTTTTCCTTCTCAGGGTAATTACAAAGTTGCTTATGATTGCATTCTAATTTTCTCACCTAGCTTATTTAGCTTTTCAGCTAAGCGAGTGAATGACTTTGAAATAAACCGGCGCACCCGAGAATTGCACGAAGCATTGTATAAAAATAATCAGTTAGGGATTTATGCAGACATTGAAATGCTTTTGTATCTATTCATAGAGCTGCGAGCAGACGCGCTGGTCGGGTTTGCCGGAAAAGGCGAATTTTTGAGGTAAAATATGATAAGATTAAGGCCAGAAAAGGACAAAAGTCGAGGCTTTTTCGCGAAAGTGATTGAAATCGAAAATTAATGTTAGTTGTTTTATTTCGCGATTTAAAGTTTTCACCCGTTTTTCATAACCATTTTAGCTCGAAAAAAGCTCTATGATCCACAGACCCAGGCTGACCCGAGACCGGCCATGCTATGCAAATGCGATATTTACTAGACAATAACATCCAACAATGATTGCTGTTGTGTGCAAACTTGCTGGCTTGATTGATTGAAATAAATATGGTATTACTTTTAGTGTCGCGCAAGAATTTAATGCGCTTATTTAGTTGACATCTATAACGAGACAGAAGTTTAAATGAGGAAATTATCTGAGTTTTTGCTTATTTTCTGAGTATTGAGATTACTTATTTCAATCAATCGAGTCAACAATTTGCATCTAACATGACAACAATATTAAACTTTTGAGTCAACGATACAGCTCTATAAACGATCTCCACTTTTTGCCCAAAAGTGGCTTAAAGTTACTTGAGAGCCGGAAAAACGCAAGTTTTCGCCAAATAAAGTGAAGGAAGTCGAAAACTGTTTGACGTTGAGGGTTTGTGAGGGGACGACCGGCTTAGGGTGGGCGGATCCTCCTTCCCAATGTTACAGTACATGTATGTATGTACATAACCTCCGCCTTCGCCGGAACAAGGGAACAAAACGAATTAGAACGCATTTAATATCATTTTGTTCAGAATTTAAAGCGAAATTGAGTCGTGCGTAATAATAACCAATAGTAGTAATTGATTATAATAGTACCTAATAATAATAATAAACAACTAACTTACGCTAACATACATGCACACAGGGAAAGGTAAGATCACAATGGGCATAGGTGGTTAGGGGGTGTTATCCCAACCTAGGTTTTGGAAAGTCAGGTACTGCCAGGCGGTTTTGAGAAAACGAAAGGTGCCGCAAGACAATTTTTTGAGCTTAATACACTAAAAACGCCGCTAATTCCATTCGAAAATGGTGAAATAATCGAAATTGTCTGGCGCCGTATTGTTGATTATTTATATTTTTCATCACTGAAAACCATAAATTAGCTAGACTCCACTACTTAAGTTCGAAAAATCCACTTCACCGTACAGAATGCATTCCTGTACTATTTAGTACCATAACATTCTTATTTACAAAATGTTCTAAGACTTTTGAGGAACGTCTTTGTTCAGGTATGTACCAGGGGTGAATTTCGGGGGGGGGCGGCCGCCCCCTTGCATTGGCCCAAAATAGTGCAGTGCGCAAAATTAAGTATTTTTGAGCGATTTTGAGCGATTTTCGGGTTGAAACGGCTGATTTTTCCGCCCAAGTCAGGGTTCCGCCCTCCCCTTAGGGGTACCGCCCCCATTAGGAAAATCCTGGATCCGCCACCGGTATTTACAATGTTCAAAAGAGATTGCGTACTAAAAACACTGATCCGTCACCTTCCGTACTCATTAAATATCTGCAAACATCGTGGTCAAGAAGGAACCCGATGCTTAACTCGATGAAACGTATTTTTAAAATGAATTTAATCCATTTCTCGTACATCTAAAATGACTTTTCAAGAGACTGAAAATAGAACATAATGGTTATTCAATTGATAAAAGTGTGTCATGCATGACCCTGGCTTTTTGTGTCAGAAACATTTCAAAATTGTCTCTGCACATGTGCAGGTGTTTCGCGTTGGACCGATGTGTCGGGCGGGGAGAAAAATCGGCGAGATGTCGGATATAGTAGTTTTAGGAATTGTCTGTCTTTATAGCTTAAAAATAAAATGATAAAGACAAAAACTCTAAAATTAATGCTATTTCTTTTGCAAAACTTGTACTTTGTGTTCAGAAAGGTGAACAAATCAAAATATAACAACTCACAAACTTGCATGGCATGGGAATTCTGGTGGGGGGTGAAGCTTTAAAGTGCCTTTTTGGGCCCTAAAATGGTAGGTACGCGTTAAAAAACATCGTTTTTCGTCGTTTCTGACGATGCTCTATCTTTCTAGAGCATAACCAAATATAAAAAATTTTGAATAAAATAAAATATGTCGAATGAATTGAACAAGAGTATATGATGCGAAGCACTGAAAATTCGACACTTTGCAAAGGTGAGCGGCACCAAAAATGTGGGGAGGTGCAAGATTTTTTCAAAGGTCAAAAAATGGCCTTAAAAATGGTGGTATGGCGAAAAAACACCAGTTTCAACGTTTCTCATCAAGCATTGTCTATTGGCATCAACAAATTGCGATAACTACAACAAATTTTCAAAAATTGCATTCTGGGGGTATTTCGGTTTCTGGAGGTATTTTGGTTTCTGTGGGGTATATTAATTTCTGGTGGGTATTTTAATTTTTGAGGGGGGGGGGGGTGCAGACCACACCTGGGCGTGGGGGGGGGTTTGGGGGGTATGCACCCCCAGAAACCAAAATACCCCCAGAAATCAAAATACCCCCAGAATTCAATTTTTGAGGCCATTTTTCGACCTTCAAAAAAAATCTTGCACCCCCCCCCCAGAATTTTCTTGCTGCCCACGTATGGTGCAGACCCCCAAACCCCTCTACGCCCAGGTATGCTTTTGAGCAGATAGGTAGCTGATAGCGCTCAGTTCTTTTCAAACCAGTTCTGTCCAGTCTCCATTCTTAGCTTAAAAAACGTAGCACAAGAGGTTGTAAATGCAAGGGTTTGGCAAGTTTTCAACATATTAGGTGCACCTCATGGTAGGTCTGAGGGTTAGCCAGAGTGGTTTACTGTACCCGATATCCTTAAAAATCGTAATTATTAGAATAACGCTAAAATATTTTAATTTACAGCTTCTAGCTGATTTCAAGTAAATGCATCTATAGGTACAAAAATTTCATTTTTTGGACTCAATTTACTCAATTTTGCTTTTTCAGACAGAAAAGCTTCCCTTTTTATCTAAAGAATCTTGAGCAGACATACACAAATGAGGCAAAATTGAGGCCAAGGGTGGACAAAATTCAAAATTTTAATTTTTCAAAATTGCATAAAATCAACCGGAAACTCTAAATTATTGTACTTTATAATCTGCTTTGACCTTAACACCAGTTTTTAATGACACTTTATCTGAATTGTGCTCTTCAGTTGGTCCTCAGACCAAGCTGAACCTTATACAAAGTCGAGTGCCGAATCAGCCATGATACACATCTACACCTACTGCCCTATGTGCATATCTGGTCACTAGGACTATTTGAAAGAGAAACGGTAGAATAATGAAGAATTGTATAGGCGGTCGAAAACAGAAAGAAAGGAAAATAACTTCACGACGTTGTTTGAAATTATCTAAATATTGTTGACTATTCAAACCTATGATGCTTTAAGGTTTTTTACAGCTAAAACCACAGGATTAGTCATGCTATATTAATGGTCCTATGAGACATGCTATTGATTTCTCTTACCGGCGCCGGTTTCGTGGTACCGGTACCGGCTAAATATGAGGTATTGGAACACAACTAATATTAAGGTGAAACGCTAAAATTTATCTTATGCATACAGAATGAACAAAGATTTTTAGTTTAGCCTTTGTTCATATACAAAAGGACCTTGTACTAAAAATAATGACCGCAATTTACGTGCGACTATTTCTGGATTTCACCTCCTCCGGCCACAATTTACCTTGCTGATATATGCGTTAGACGGGGTAGTATGCCCCGATGATCAATCAAGAGTTGGGTACTGTCAGCGGTGAATCTATTTTCAAGCGTTTTATATTGTCTATTGTTAGTCAAAAATGATTTCCGGTGGAAAAATTTTCACTAAAAATTCATAACTTTAATCAATTTTGTGCAAAAACAGCGCTTAAATTGCTTCAACTAAAGGTAAAATGTAATCCGAGGAGTTAAAAAATTGGTGGAATTTTTGCAGAATTTCTTCGTTATGTTCAGTTTTTGTGCATTTAGATATGACATCCCGGAAACATTCGAGAAATTATTATGGTCGACGGCCGGAAGTAATTGCAAAGAACTTACCATCCTTTATCTCACCAACTATTTTGGGCTAATGGGAGGGGGCGGCGGCTGCTCCACCGTCCCCCTCAAATCCGCTCCTGCGTACTACTTGAGCGATTTTGACTGAAAATAGTGTACTTTGAGGCATTTCGATTATTACCCTATAAGGCAACTTACTCTATCAAAAACCTTGAATTTCACCTCTCAATGGTTATCGTGACCATCAGGAGCGGATTTAAGGAAGGAGGGGGGGCGGTCGCCCCTTTATGGGCTTAAATTATAAAAATTTTTGCGCCTCGCTTTTAATACTTTGCTTGAAATGTTCAAACACAGGAGTAATCGGTTTGTACTCCTTATTGACATTTACGGACTTTCTTAGCGCTCTAAAAAATAACTTCTGTGTCACAAAAGTAGTTTTGTACGGAACAAAGATTTTGTAGTTCTTGCCATGCTTTTTCTCTTATTTTTTGGCGATTCTGTCGATCTTTTGCCTCAGTTTTCTGACTTTTTTTGTAGAAGACTAGGAAATTTTGAAAGTAATAATTCTGCCTGCCTAAAAACGACAAAAAGCGCTTCTCTAAACGTACTTGACGAATTCTACGGACAATTTAGTTATTCAAATCCCTCAACGTCTTTCTGTCATAATTTCAGCAATTTTCCAGCGCTTTGCGCCGGATTTTGGCTGAAGTTATGGAAGTCTAAGACACTTTTGGCATAAAAGTGCCGAAAATTGCGAAATTTTTTTGTAAAATTCCTACATCGGGGTTTGACTAAAAATAAACAACGTGAAACGGCGAAAAACAATTGTACGTCACTGGCGGGTTTTGGACCTATTTTTAAATGGTTTGGAATTGTTTCGGCATTGCCCTACGAAAAACCCTATATCCGCCAATGTTGGGAAAGAATGCGGCTGTTAAAAATGCTATTTCCAGGTGGTGGAAAGGCGGTATACGGGTCGCGTTTACGTGGCCGGGGTCAACCGGCTCTATCAGCTCAACGCCGACTTGCAGCAGCAGAACTCTTTCGAAACCGGCCCGGTCAACGATTCGCCCGACTGTTCGGCGAGCAGCGTTTGCGACCCGGCCAAGCAGAGGTCGACGGACAACCACTGCAAGGCGCTGGCGCTGTACGAGCGGGCCAACAAGCTGATCGCCTGCGGCTCGGTGCAACAGGGCATCTGCCGCACCCACAACCTCTACAACATCAGCTCGGTCGACCCTCCCGTGCTCGAGCCCGTCGTAGCTAATGACGCCTCTCTCGTCCTCCGTCGTCTTCGTCGCCCCCGGCCCGCCCGATCCTTCGACCACGGACGTCCTCTACGTGGCCAGCACGTACACCGACGTTGGCCAGTACAGGTGCGTCTTTTCTGTTTTCACCAAACTTTGTAGGCGAAATTCGATTTTCTACGCTCGATAAAGCAGTTCTTAAGCAGTCTACCGTAAAACAATTTTATACTTACTACGCCTATCGATCGATTTGTACTAAATCATGCTTCGTGATCTAGTTTAAATTGCTTTTATAATCGATTTACAAAGGGGCGTAGCCGTGGGGGAATTGGGGAACTATTCCCTCAAAATTTTGGAAGCATATGGTCCCTCGGAGAAAAAAATTGAAAAGTTTTAAGCACGTATCTAAAAGACCGCTGGAATAGATTTTAACAATTTTTTCGGGCTTATAAGCCCAAAATTTTACGAGCTTTATTTAATTACGCGCGACATATTTGTTTAATTGAAATCAAGTTGAATTTTTCATTATTTTTCTTCTTAAATGTGTAGACTTCGCTGATAAAAGCCCAAAAACACCATTATTTTCGCCCAGCTACGAGTAGTTGTTGAGATATCCAACTTCATAATTTTCGTCCCGTCGAATTCAGAAGGCCAGCTATGCTGCTGGATTTACTCTGCTCGGAAAATCGTCGTCCACGCGCAAAGTTTAATGAATTTGATTATAATTTATCAGCATTTAGACTCTAATAAATCTCGTTCTGGCCTTTAATACATCCTGCGCTCGTGTTGATTCTGAATGCATAGCTACACTATCAGACATGCCCGACAATGGGAATTCTGGGCGGAAGAGTCAAATTTTAAAGTGCCTTTTTTATGTTTGGAAATAGTGGATACGCGTCAAAAAATCGAATGAATGGAACAAAGTTTATTCAAAATAGGAGTATATGGCGCGGAGCGCCGAAAATCTGACACTGTTGAGCAAACAGATAACTAAAAGTGCATAATTCAACACTTTTTCTACAAATTTTCAGGAAACTTTTGATAGCGAAATACGGGTGGGGTAAACCCGAAATAAAACATAGTCATACAGATAAATTAAAAGGATACATTTTGATATCCAAGTTTTAAATCAAACAAGAAAATTTGTTGATTTTTCAAAAATTTTTCTCTCTACCATGGCGTAGATCTCGTCGAGAAACGCTCAAAATTTTCATTATTCCATCGAAATAAAATTATTATTTTCTCAAGAAGACATGGTTTTTGCTACCCGGGTACAAACGTAAAACTACTAGCAAAGAAACATGGTCCGATGGAACAAAAAGGACACGTGTACATGGAATAGCGGATTATTAAAGACATAAAGGGAGAGAAGCATACATGATCTTGGGGGTTTCACCCCCCGCAGAATCATTTTTCACCCCCGCAAAAAAATTTTTCACCCCCCAGAATCGGCGATTTTTCAAAAGTTTCCTAAACTTACCTGAAAATTGGTAGAAAAAATGTCTTTTTAACGGTTTTTGGCTATCTATTTGCTCAAAATCGCCAAATTTTCGGGGCTTCGCGCCATATATTCATGTTTTAAGCGATATATTGGTCAATTTATTCTACTTTTTTCAGAAATTTTTTTCATGATTTTATTCTCTAGAAGGATAGAGTATCGTCAGAAACGCCAAAAACGATGTTTTTCAACGCGTACCGGCCATTTTTGGGGCCAAAAAAGGCACTAGGTTTCACTCCCCACCCCCCCCCCCCCCCCCCGCCCAGAATTCCCATGCTGTGCATGTATGGAGAAGAGTAGGGAAAAACCTATGCGCGCAAAAAATCCTAAGAGTCTGCTATAAAGAGATTTTCTCTAAGCAACACAAAAATCGGAGTGTATTCTGCGGCCTAAAGTAGGTAATTATGGCCATGCAGGGCAGCAAGAAAACTCTGGGGATCAGGTTGGGTGAAATCGCCAAAAATCGCCAAATGAGTTACTAAAAATAAAATTTTGGGGTCTAGAGTAATCTGCGGGGGATGCAAGCCCCCCTACCTCACGCTACCACGCCAACGTGGGTGTCCGGAAAATTCATTGTGGAAAATTCATCGTGCGGTAAAATTCATCGTCGAGCAGTGTTTTTTTGTACAAGGTCCGTTTGTACATGTACAAAGATGGTCCCCCAATAGTCTTTGTACATTTTGTACATGCAAATTTTTGTGTACTATGATATAGTCCAGTAGCGATTTTAGTGTGGTAAAACAGGATTTTCGATCTTTGGTAGTGTATTTTAGCTAATTTATGGGTCTCTCACGCCAAAAATTACTAAAAATTGTGTCAAAACGGCGCGAAGCGCCGAAAAATTTGACATTTTTCCATTCTAAATGCAAATTCTGCCATTTTAAAGATATATAGGACAAAGAATTACTCATTTCGGCGATAAGCGCCGAAAATTTTCGGGAATTTTACACCTTTTTACAGTTTTTGTCTCCCGAAAATCTTTGTACGTTTTGTACACACAAATTTTTGGGTGCTATAATATGGTACAGTAGCGATTTTGGTGTGGAGAAAGCAGAATTGTTAGACATTTGGTAGTGTATTTTAGCTAAATTTTGGGTCTCTAAGGGCAAAAATCAGTAAGAATCGTCTCAAAACGGCGCGGAGCGCCGAAAAATTTGACATTTTTCCTTTTGAAATGCAATTTCTGCCATTATGAAGATATATAGAACACAATTACTCATTTCGGCGCGAATCACCGAAAATTTCTGCGAATTTATGACCTTTTTGCAATTTTTGTCTTTCCAAAAATCTTTGGCAAAATTTACGAAAGTGTTTTATTTATTTTGTAGTGCAAATTTCATAACTGAAAGCAATAGATATTTCTAAGGAAGGAGTTTGAACGGTATGTCTAAAATACGAGACAGTAAAGTGTAAAAGGATCGAACCAATTTGATTAAATTGTAAAAATATGACCAAAATTGAGTAGGCGTATGGCGCCGGGCGCCGAAGTTGACGCTTTTGAGCCAGAAGATTATGAAATGCTTAAACAATGCCTTTTCTACGATTTTCTTTGAAAATTCTCGGGATTACTGGTGAAAACGCCTGGGATTTCTATAAAGCCGCGTAAGCCCAGATAACAAAAGCGATAGATAAGCGATGAAAAATTTTGCGCGCTTGACAAAAAATCGTTTCGATTCGAGGTCTCTCTCGCCCCGGCTAATGTAATGTTACGTTCGGCAGGGACGAAGTGCCCGCGGTGGCGACGTTGAGCCTGCAGCCGGAGAACTCGTTCAAAGTGGTGCACCACAACATCAACAGCGAGTCGCAGGTGCAAGTGGAGAGGTCGAAGCGCAAGTCGTACAAGATCGACTACGTTTTTGGGTTCGCCTCGGGCAACTTCAGCTACTGGGCGTCCAGGCAGCAGATTTCGTCCAATCAGCCATCCGCCTTCCAATCGAAGCTGATTCGCGTCTGCCAGCGCGATCGCTTCTACTACTCTTACACCGAAGTGCCGTTGAGGTGTAAAGCCGACGACGGCACCGACTTCAACTTGATCCAGGCGGCTTACCTCGGTGAGTCGAATGTAGAGCGTAAGTCCGGGCTTAGATCCAGTAGGGAAGCGGCCCCCCCGAAACCATTTTGGAAAATTTTCCGAGCAGCGGATATACCTCGAAATGCGCCCTAAATTGAGCCGAAAATGCAAAAACGTCAAAATTATCAGCGCTTCGCGCCGAATCATAATTTTTGCTTGCACTAGCATCGCGTTTACAATGTTGAAATATACTATTTATCGTTTAAAACTCTGAATTCTAGTTGGACATCAAGGTAAATACGCGCGTAAATCATTTTGCGCCGGCCGGTTAAGCGATTTTTCGTTTAGCTTCGTTTTAAATTTCGTCGCATTTCGTAGCTAAGTTTGAGCGCGCGCCTCCAGATTCCCTCGTAGCCGTAAAAGCTAGGGCGTTTATTGTATTCGTTTTGCGTCCAAAAGTCAAATAGTCCGGTCTTGTATAACGCGTGACTAGAACCGTTGGGCGGGACCGCCTCAACCCTGAAATGAAAAAAATTATGTTTCTCCCGAGGGTCCCGAAGGGAAAAAATGAAAAATTGGCGAATTCGTCTAAAATACCGGTAAAACGGGTTTTTAGCGCGTTTTTGAGCTAGTAAACGCAAAATTTTATCGTTTATGTACGGTTTTGTCTTTCGAACCGCTAAAAATCACTCGAATTCGATTTCATACAGAGCGTGTTAATTTTTTTCCGGCGTTGTTATCTCGACAGGCACATAGTTCTGGGGGAATAGGGGTCCGGACCTCCCAAAATTCAGAAAAATCCGGAAAAATAGGACTTTTTAAACGTTATTTTGTGCTACTTTGGCCTTTTTGGACCCCGGACCAGTGATCGACCGGGTACCCGGGCCCGGCCGGTCATAGCGGGCCCGGCCCGGGCCTGGCTGAAAACCACCGGACCTCAACCGGGCCTCAAATAATTATCGTTAATATTTTAGACGTTTACTATTTCAGCTGTTGTCCGTATTTCTTACGAACTTGCTAGCCTGTGATTCTATTTAAATTCTTTCGCCTTAATTCTGCCCACCTGCCCATTATCATATACTTGTCAACTTCATATGTGCATTCATCTTCTATACAACGCTTCAATTAGAGGCGTAGCCAGGATTTTGGTTCGGGGGCATACACAAAAATTTTTTTAAGACTAATTTCGTATTGATTGTTAGTAACGTTAAGTATCTATAATAATACTGAGATTTTTGACCTTTAGTAGTGTAGCCTAGCTATTTATGGGTTTCTGACAATCAGAAATACAAAAATGTTAATCAGCGCGAAACGCCGGAAATTTTGAAATTTTTACCGTTTTCATGTAGAATTTACGGTTATTTAATTGACAAACGCTTTGGAAATCATAAGAGCCGCAAAGCATAAGGAACTTGGTAATCTTTTACTGTCCTTAACATTTTGTAGCCTGTGAATACTAATATTCTGTAATATTTTGCCTGATTTAGGCTATCAAACGCAATGCTGAAGCTTTACAAAGAGAAAGAACAATAACCAGCAGCGCCATGCGCCAGAAAATTTTGACGTTTTAGCTCTTTAAACACAATTTATACCGCTTAAATGATACAGAACAGACAAATTAATTTCGGCGAACCCTTTCTCCTTTTGTCCCCCCAAAAAATCTCGCTGCACATGTACAACAAGATTTTACGGTGGGGGAGGGGGGACTGCGGTGGCGCGCTCAATCGCCCTCTAGAAAATTTTGTAAAAAAAGCGCTTTAACTTTAAATACTATCGCTAAAATTTTCGCAAAATCGGCCAATCTCGGTTCTAAACTAAGCCCAAAACACTTAAAATTGATGACGTCCTGCATTGTACAGATTTCTGAGCTGAAATGCGCTTTTCGACCTCTGCTGAGTATAAAGCGCAGCAAAGGGTGCTGCCAATAAGAATTAAAAAAGAAGTATCAATGACAAATTTGTTCTTATCGTTTTCAGGCCCATTTGTGGCCTTCTTATTAACAAGATATAATTCAGAAAACAGAAAATCCGCAAAAACATAAGAAAATTTGGCCATTCCTTTCATTTAAAATAGGATTATGTTTCCTGTCCTTGTAATGAAGGACAAACAAAGCAAAGAATAGACAAACTGATACCAATCATTTTCGCACATTTACTGTTATGCTCAACAAGCATGCGCAGTTTCATTCAACGAACAAATAGAGCAATAAATCACTTAAGTGATGTGAATTGATCGATTGTTTTAGCTAATTTAAGCTTTTGAACTCATTGGATCTATATAACAATAAATATAATAGAGACTCGGCGCGAAGCGCCGAGAAGATTTTTGACGTTTGCGCCTTTTTGAACTCAATTTTCTGGACACAATTATTACACTCGAAAAATCAACAAAATTTCTGAAAAATGTTAGGGGGCAAGTGCCCGTAATGCGCCCTGGCTACGCCTATGGCACGTGTCCTATCCTCTACACTACAGAATTTCAATTGACGTCAATGTACGCTATAGTTAGAGTTCTAAAATCCAAACAGCATATCTTCTATCCGACCATATCATAGTCGCTGTTATGTCTGAATGCGTAAATTTAATGCTCAATTTCCTTTAAATTTCTACATGAAACCCTGTGCTTTTTCAAACCGTGTTTACTCGCACGTGCATTTTAATAATAGAATATCGCGCTATTGTATTAAAACTTTGTTCTTGCTTGAATAATGCGGCCAAAATCCTTGCTAACTACTTAATTTATTTTTAGAAAGATTGAATAATTAACAGAGCTTAGAATTCAAAAATCTTCTCGATACAGCAGTAAGCCTTGCGTTTGACAAATAACTAATGTAAAATCGGTCTAAACATGTATCTTATGCATAACATTATATTGGAAGCAAGGCGTGTTGTTAGTGTATAAAGCCGGGCTCGGGCCCGGTCTTTTTGAGCCCGGTCGATCACTGCCCCGGACCCCTCCAAAATTGGTGTTGGTCCCCCAAAATAGGCTGTCTCTCGATTCATTTTTCAGCTATAGTTTTTGCCGTCTAGCTCACTCTCGGCTCAAATTTGGCTTATGACGCGGAGAACACGAAATCTTTTTCGTCCGCTAAAAACCGCTCAAATTTCAGCCGGAGTCGCCGAATACGTCAAATTTTTTCGGCGCTTCGCGCCGAATTATTTTATATCCGTAGATTCTTTCTTCGTAAAGCGCATTGATTAAACAAAAGACTAGGAGATGAGCAATTACTCGCGAATCAAATGATGAGAAATCGGTCGCGCGGATAGCTGAAATGATAATTTTTCCGTATATCAAGATTGAATGAAGTAAAAAATTTTTATTTTGAAATTTTTCTTCATCATCTCGGAGATATCCGACTTAAAATTTTCGGACCACCCGGCAAAAATCTTTTTCCCGGATCCGCCGGCGGTTAAGTCGTATGCGTCGTTTTCGACGCCGCGCGATCGTGATTATTACCATTGCCGTTTTATCATGTTTTGCCTTTATAACAGTCGCTCGCGTAACCGCGATTATTTATTTGTTTCGAGTCGCGTAGTTTTTGGTTCGCGTTTAATTGAATTTATCCTCCGCCTAATTTCGAACACGGCGGCGGTACGCTTTGACCGATTTTCGTTTAGGCAAAGCCGGCTTCGATTTGGCCAGAAATCTTTCGATCAGCACCGAAGACGACTTGTTGTTCGCCGTTTTCGCCAAAGGCGAAGATTTGGACGTTTACAGAAACGTGCCGAGTCGCCACTCGGCCCTCTGCGTCTTCACCCTCAAGTCTATCGAAGCCAAATTCGCCGAAAACGTTCGAAATTGCGCCAAAGGCGAAGTTAAACGCGGATTGGACTTTATCAAGAAAGACGCCGCGTGCCTGCCCACCGTACGCTTTCGTTTCCTACATTTTTTATTTTTTTGTCCGATAGAAAATAAGTTTACGTTATTCGTTCGACTTAAACATAGGATTCGTAATTTTCTCAGTGCCGCCTTTTCGGTCGCTGAAATTATTGTAGTACGACGACTTACATAATTAATTCAAGGTTTTCTTGAAATTTATTTCTTATATAAAGATTGAAAAATCGATATCGCGTATTTAAAGGAAAAGGAGACGGCGTAACGATTTAGCTTTAGGCGAGAATGTAATTTGATGACGTAGCTATGTTAATTATTCGACAGACGTTGGACACGCTGTGCGGCAGCGAAGTGAATTATCCGTTGGGCGGCAACGAGGCGATAAACGGAAAGCCGGCGTTCGTTTGGTCGGGGTTGCGCTCGACGGCCGTCGTCGCCGCCACGGTTCACATGTACACGGTGGCGATAGTCGGCTCGGACGACGGTCGACTTAAAAAGGTCAGTATTGTTGAACACTCGCGAATAGTATAAGTACTACAAATAATAGAGAATAAAATACGTAGGAGACACTATAAAATAATCAAAATAGTCAGATATACTCGGCGGCGGGGGAGCGGCCGCTTCCCGTCGGCCTAAGAACCCGTCGAAACGAAACCCGGTTTTTATTGCCTTTTCTGCGGATTTTGGACAAAGTCAAAAAATTGCTTAAATTCCAATCCAGTCTAGTAGGTTACGCTCGTAAGGCAGATTTTGTTATCGGTTCGGGTGCGGCGGTGGCGGATCTTGGATTTTCATCGCGGGAAGTGAAAATTCGCCGAAGCATCGAGAATTTTTAAAATTTCTGCGTAGGAAGGAAATAAAACTATGCTAAACATCCGCGTAACGGGGGTTATCTAACATCCCTCATCGCCTCTAGAGGCGGAAAATTTTTGACCCAACTCCCCCTCATTTTTTCTTGGAAAAACTCGAATTTCATTACGGTTTTCAACAGTTATTGACCGCTTTTGGCAAAAAATTGTAGGTCGTACGCCCCTGCCCCTCTTAAAGTGGCCCGCGATCGCAACTTGAAATTCCGAACCGTTACATTTATAATGCCGAAATACCTTCGTCCGCACCAGTAATCCTTTTACGAGTCATGAAATTGTTTATTGCTACAAAGCCCATTCCTGGCGCCAAAATATGATTTGTGGCAAACGAGTGCCAGTAAAAAGAACTGACGATCACTGAAGGCCAAAAATCATTGCAAAGCGCAGAGGCGGATCTAGGATTTTCTTGAGGGCGTGATACCCCAACTTTTCTAAAAGAATCAAAAATAGATTCAAACGTTTGCCCCTCACGTACGAACAGGGGCGGATTTAGGGGTTAGGTGGGGGGGGGGGCGGCCGCCCACGCATTGGCCCAAAATATTGCGCAAAATTAAGCATTTTTGAGCGATTTTTAGCGATTTTCGGGTTAAAACGGCTAATTTTTTCGCCCAACTTAGGGTTCCGTCCCCTTAAGGGTACCGCCCCCTTAGGATAATCCTGGATCCGCCACTGCGGAAGAAATCGCGTTTTTTCGGCGTTCTACGCCGTCTTCTTTTATTCAAGATCACTTATGACGCAACTTTTCCGAAAAATTTTGAAATTTTCGTCAATTTTGCGTAAAAAATTATTAAATTTCTTTGGCATTAACGGGAACAAAATTTGCGCAATTCGCGCGTACGGACTTTGAAAGCTTGATTTACCGCTCGGTTTCGTTTATTTATAGCATCTGACGCGGAACGTCGAAAAAATGTAAAAGGAATCATTGCCGAAATAGCCGTTTCTGCTTTTGAAATCTATTTTCATAAGCAATAAATGTCTTCAAGGCTACCATCAAAGTTAATAAATGTCATTGAAAATGTTTGGAAAATTATGATAAATTGCAGCCAAAAATCATTGCAAATCGCATCACATCCATTCTTTACCTCGCCAACTATTTTTGTTCAATGGAGGGCGGCTGCCCCCCTTAACTCCGCCCCTCGCAAACTACAGCGTGGCGCACGTATCTATTCCATATTCTGTTGTCATATAGCCGCGGCAGTTTTTCTTCAGACAACACAAAATTTTACTAGGTCATAAACCAAAATACCGGTATTATTATGGGAAGTTTTAGAATGCCGAAATTTATATTTTAAGAGCATTACATTTTTGTGCCAGCGTAATCATTCTCGAAAGTTTCAAAAGGCGCTCGCAATATTAGAGCATAGTTTTTCAGCGTATTCGACTTTATCATCATTAAAAGCGTTCAGCATTCAATTTTTTCATTTTCGTATGTTCGAAATGGTTTCGCAACAGATGCGCAGGGTCAGGGTCGGCAGGGAGGTGAAATTCCAAAAATCCAAAACATTTACTTTTACGTTCACGATTTTTTTGCTGTTTTATCGATCAAAATGGTAAAAATGGCCTATAGATCGTTTTTTCGTGATAATATCGCATTTTAAAAGCATTCTTAGTCTATTTTGGCTGCATTATTCCACTTTTAACATTGAAAAAATGCAAAAATTTATTAATTTTGGGTACTTTTTGAGTACAAAGTACTTAAAAGTACTAATCTAGCGCGTAGCGCCGGAAAAATTTTGACGTTTCTAATGCTTTTGACCTCAAAAATGATGGAAAAAAACGTTTCATCGGTTCAAAATCGCCGGATACTACCTGCCCGGCTGCCCCCCTCACCCCCTATGTGCGCGAACGCTTCAAAAATTACTGAAGAAAAATATCACATAGCGCCGAGTTGAGAAATTTAGGAGGTGAAAGCATGGAAGGCGGAGCCATTACTGATTCAGCCTTCGGTAGCCTAATCGTTCTCCCGACATAACGCCGTGGATTTTTCTTCAGGGATTTATTGAATGAAATGCGTACATAACGCGTCCATTAAAGGTTCAAAACTTGTCAAATCGCATTATTCACGCCTTCGTGGAAGTTGAAGTCTAAATTCACCGAAAAGTCTTGCCTGAATATTGCTTCGTTTGAGTTTAAAATTTCGGAAGAAAGTAGCGATCGCGTAGAAGCATATTTCTCGCGAAATATGAAATTTGACACTTTAAAACTTTGCAAGATTAAATTTTTATGCTAGCTTCATAATCTAGGAAAGTTTGATGTTAATTGAGCTAAAAGTAGCGCAGCTATCGCAAAACAAAATATGGAATAGATACGCTTACATATCTCCATTCCTTATTTCGCTAATTGTTTTAATCGTACGATAACATTGATGTTGAGAGCAATAATTGCCTTGTCTTTTTTATAGATGGTAGTCGAAACGGATTCGTTGGCGGTAGAGTACGACGCGGTGAATTTGGAAAATGGCCGATCTACCGTGCTCGATTTGCAATTGGACATATCGACCGAATTTCTTTACATTTTAACCGCTAGTTCGGTAAATTATTTGGATTATACTCAATACGTTTCGTTTCATTACAAAATTTAATAATTTCCGGACAGTCCGCATTTGCGTCGTTTGTTTTTGCCACGCGTTAAATATGTTTTATATTTGGCATTTTCGATTTTGGCTCACGTAAGTCTTTAGGTCATTCCGCTTCTGCGCTGCGGATGGGCTGCTTCCAAAGCTTCCGAAATCTCCGAGTTCGGGGTCGTAGAAAACGAAAATTTCGGGTCGGTACGCGAGTCATTAGAGATAGACCGCATCGGGTCCGGTTTTAACGTGCCCTTGTTATCCGTATATACTAGCCTAGTTCTGAATCCTCGTACGTACTTTGAATGCAAATGAAATTTCAGTTACGTAGTACGATCGCTAATCACATTATAATTTTATTTATTGGGCGGATTTGGGGGGGCGCTCCTCCATTCGCTGAAAATAATTGGCGACGTAAAGAAAGGATATATACACTTCGCAATGATTTTTGGCCGTTAGTGCTTATAATTTCTCATGGATAATACATATCAATAGTATTTCTCACTTTCTTTGCGGTCTGGGAGCCATGTTTTTGCCCACAGAATAAATTTTAATAAATTTCAAGAGCAGAAACCGCTTTTTTCCAGCATAGTTCAGTTCGATTTTTAAATACAAGTTTTCAAAATTTTCGACGTTCTGCATCAAATGCTGTAAATACGGGAGATCAATCAGTCAGGGGCGGATTTAAGTAGAGGGGGGCGGCCGCCCCTCCGCTACCCCTATTGGCTGAAAATCTTTGGCGAGATAAACAATGGATATGCCATTTGCAATGATTTTCGGTCGTCGGTGACCATAATTTCTCGAATTTTTCCGGCGCTACGCGTCGGATGATACCTATTATTGACATTTATTTACTTTCTTGGCGACCCGGAAGCCATTTACTGTTCATGTAGGTTTCAAAACAATTTTAACGGCAGAAATAGCTGTTTTTGCATAGTTTTCTTCTATGTTCAATGAAACGTTTCGCTGTTTCGCATCAAATGCTCTAAATACATCAAGCAGTAAATCATTCTTCTAGACGTCTATGCACCTTAATTTTACAAATTTTCGCGCCAGATTTTCATTAAGTTCAAAGAAATTTCATGATTTTTCCGCACAAAACTGTCGAAAATTTTAATAGTTGTAGAAAAAATATTGCGTCAAAAGTGATTCTATGGAAAAGCATACAATGTAAAACACAAAAAAAAGCTATTTCGCGCGTTAAGGGCAAATTTTCGAACCTATTTTTGACTGTTTTTGGAAAAGTTGGAATACCGCCTCCCTTAAGAAAATCCTAAATCCGCCCTGCATCAGTAATTCAAGCTTCTAACGGTTATTTCGCTTCGATTGCGCAAAATCGTAGAATCTTCAAATTTTTCGAAAGAATGTGTAAAAGCCATAAGAAAACTAGACACCGCGAAATCGCCGAAAAAACGTAATTTAGCACTCGAAGTGGAAATTTTTGGACATATCTTCGTCTGTTTTTGAAAAAGTTGGGGTGCCGATCCTTCAGGAAAATCCTAAATACGCCACCAGAAATATAACGGCTCGAAATTCCAAGTATGGGTTCCCAGGCCATTTTTATGGGGGGTGGGGGTAAATGGCCTCCAACTTTTAGACCAAAAAACATAAAACCGGCCGAAAAATTCAATTTTTTCAAATTGTAGGTCCCAAAAATTTTATGGTTTTAAGGGAGGGGAACAGTCAACTTTGGATGGGGGATCCTTTCACCCCTCTGTTACTGTAGGTCCGCCACTAATGTACATAATTTAAGATTAAAGACGGTTTTGCAACAATTATGGATAGCCCGTTAGCGCATTCCTATAATACACTTGAACACAGTAACATATGAACTTCCCCTATGAAAAAAATCACTGCTCGTCTTTTTTATATTACTTTACGCACAATGGATTTTGGTTCTGATGGTACCGGGGTTTCCTTTGTTGAGGTTGGTTGCTTGGTTGGTTAGTTATTTGTTGGTTGGCCGTTTAGTCGGTTGGTTGGTTGGTTGGCTAGTTGATTGGTTGTTTGGCCGGTTGGTTGGTTGATTGATTGGCTAGTTGGTTTGGTTGGTTGGTTGGCTAGTTGGCTGGTTGTTCAGCTAGTTGGTTTGTTGTTTGGTTGGCTAGTTGTTGGTTGGTTGGCTAGTTGGTTGGTTGAGCGGTTGGCTAGTTCGTTGGCTGGTTGTTTGTTTGGCCAAATGTTTAGTTGTTTGGTTGGGTAGCTGGTTGGTGTTTGTTTGGCCGGTTGATTGGTTGTTTGGTTGGTTAGTTGGCTGGTTGGTTGGCCGGTTAGTTGGTTGGTTGGTTGGCTAGTTGTATCATTTTCTCGCTTTTTTATTTTTGGGTCAAAAAATTCCACCCCATCCCCAATCAAAAACTGTTTCCTCCGGCGCCAACCAGCTAGGGTTCTGAAGGTACCGAAGTGCCTTTTGGCGCCACCCGGTGGCGCGGGTGGCGCGGCATTGCCCACCTGTGCGCACAATGCCCAGCTAGAGACGGGCGTGTAAAATACCTGTACACCAAAAATCCAAATCTCTATCAATTGCTTGCGGAAGGCCCCTGTTTAATAAATTAAGCACCTTTTCTACGAATTTTTCGGAAACTTACGGAAAATCGCGAATTCTGGGGGTGGGGCGAAACCTTCCTCCAAACCTCCCCAAGATCATGTATGGTCGGAGCGAGACACAAATGAAACATACGACACACAAGGCTTTACCACTCATAGACGACCGAGATCGGGTAGAACCCCCGAGAATATGGAACCGTAAAAAAAGGAAAAAACTGTTTTGGCATATTCCTCATGAACTTCACCGATTTGTTCAAACGTATTAACAAAGTGGTGGGTACTAGCAATGGTACATGCTCCGATGGAGCAAACAAGGACGACTTTACTTGGAAATACGCATTATCGAGGACATGAAGGGTGGAGTCTAGGAAAAGTCACCTACGCATCTGCTAAAAGGTTGGACTTTCTCAAATCTGTAGTATATTTTAGGGTCTTAAAACAGGATAAAATGTAACTGTAGAACTATAAAACGGATAAGATTCTGATTCCGTAATTGATTTATCAAATCATTGGAGATTACTAAAATTAGCCATACATCTATCATGAGAAAATGCGATATTATAACGAACAAATCGATTATTTAATACTTATCAAAATTTCTTCATAAGCTTTTCTGTGAGTGATCCATTATTCAGAGATCACAGAATATACTTCGATTCTTGCCTTGTTTCGAGACAGTCTAATTTTTTAGCGATTCATATGATTTTAGCTTGCGCGGGTGACATTTCCTAGTCCCAATCTATTATATTCTCAATATGCGTGCTTCCGAGTAAATTCGTAATTTTTTGCTCCATCGGAGCATTCTCCTTGCTAGTATATATAAATATACATGCTCCGCTTACATTGCGGAACTCGTAATAACATTAAAATTTGCATTCAGACGTAGATTTTTTTATCTAAGGCAATCTATCGATAGAAACATAAGACGCTTGAGCAGGCCCGTAAACAGAATTTTATTCCAGGAAGAATCACCAAAATTTTAAAAATGCATTTGATAATGCGTTCGTAAACGATTTCACGTGATAAATCGAAATTTTTTGATGCGTATTTGCCTTTTTGTATAATTTCTCTAGCTTATAGGGTTAAATTAATAATAAAATAAGTGATTTGGCAGAAATGTACGAATTTGTGCTATTTTAAACTAAATATCGCATCCTTATTAAGCAAAAACGTGCATTTAATATAAAGTTAAATCGAAGCACCGGAAATATTTGATTTGACATTTTTAGTTTTGCAACTTTCTGACAATTTTGCATCTGACCGGAAGCGCTATGAATTTCCGACATTTTTTTAGTTTTTATGCGAAGTTTTGCAGCTTTCTAAATATCCATAATGCGGTAATTAATAATATTACATTCACTTTGGCAATGTGGGAATATCTGGTGTGAAACGTCAAAAATTTACAATGATTTATCCTTATAAGCTCAATTTTGATTTCGCTAATAAAATCCTCATTAACTTAAAGGGATAGGTCGAAAATATATTGCAAAGAGGGAATCGACGACATAAAATACGTGAACAGATATTGCTCCAATAATGCTACTTTTGGTTCACCAGCAAACTTTTTTACACTCAATATGGGGTTAGGTCTAGGTGTTTGAAGTTCCAAGGGATGGTGTAAAAACCAGCTTTTGTCTCAGATTTTTCCGCCAACTTCTCCAGTCGGAACTAGTTGAATAGTAAAAAATAAAGTTTGATTGAAGGACTGCACGTTGCAGCAAACCGCGTTTAAAAACTCAATATTGAGTTTCTTTTTCAGGTGTAAAGTTCGAAATAGTTGTTTTGAGGTGTAAAGTTCGAAATCGAAAATAAAGTTCGAAATGTAAAGTTCGAAATAGCATTGGGTTGAAAAACACGTTTTCTTCCCTATTTTGATTGGTAAATATTTCAAATAGGATGTGGAACGGAAGTTTTTCACACTCAAACGTACTAAGATGCAAAGGCTACAAAGTGACCCAAACCGAATTTCTTTACACTCAACGATTGGGTTCAGTTAGAGTTCACAATGCGGTAGATGGTGGAAAAATGCGTTTTTGCCCCTTTTCCTGTTCGCCAATTTCACCCTTTGCAAGTCGGGGCAAATTGAATGCAATAAAAAAGTATTTCTCCAGACGTAAACGTCTCATCAAATTGTGCTGATTTCCATCAATATGGAGCTATTTCGGGAGGTGTAAAGTCAAAAATCGGGTGTTTAAAACGTGCCTAACTTGTTTCTTTTCTACCAACTCTCCGGTAATGAGTCTGGATATGATCTCAAGTTTTAAAAATTTACTAATGTTCAAACGTCGTACGTCGGTTGGGGCGTTTGATTACACTCAACAGTGTTGTACAGTGGTTTACATCTAATGTTTATTTGTCTTCAGACCATTGTTGATAAATATTTTTTTATAAATATTGATCGTAATATCATAATTACGAACTCGACTAAAATCTTTACACTCGCGGTTGTATAGAGTTTACGCTGAAAATTAACTTTAGTTCTAAAGCGTTGCTGAGGCTTAATTTTTTCCAAAATTTTCTATTTATTGTCAGAATTACGAACCTGACTGCTAGCTTACTCTGCGCCCAGTAGCTGTGTTAATTTTACACAATTCATTTATTATTGGTGTGGTAGGTTTACACTACAAATTCATTTTACTCCTAGAGCGTTGCAAAACGTTAATTTTTATGTTCTGTATGGTCAGAATTAATAATCTGATTGTTTTCTTCACATCCAGTAGTTCTGAGCAGTTTGCAATGAAAATTAACTTTGGTTGCAGAGCTTTGCGGAGGCTTATTTTTTCAAAATGGTCCACGTGTACATGTAACGGCTCGAAATTTGGGGGTGTGGGGTCCCGGTCATTTTTAGGCGGGGGGGGTCAAATTACCTTAAAATTTTTAGCTAAAATGGCGGAAAAAAGCCTGAAAATGGCCTAAAAATTCAATTTTTTTCAAAAATTAGGGAGGGGGGTGGCGGTCCAGATTTTTTGGCTCTAGGGGATGATGGGACGTTCAAGTTTGGGTTCGGAATCCTCCCACCCCCTCTTACGTGTATGGTTACGTGTAACGTCTAGATTACGAATCTGAATGTAAGTGTTCCTGTACACCCAGCAGATGCGTAAAGTTTTCGCTGAAAACATTCTGTTGTGATTGTGAATAAGGTAAGATTGCCTTGTTTAGAAAGGATTGTTAAGGAAATTCTCGTTTTCCGCATTCTTGGACTGCTGTCATTATTGTGGCATGTTACCGTATATATGTGTTTACTGACTACTTTTCTTAAATCATGCTAATTAAAAGTAGGGTAATAGCAAAAAATGCTTCGCGACAAGCGCACCATCTCGTTATTTACTGTCCCGTCGCTGGGCGTGCTATAGTAGCGTAAGATTGCGCATTATGCCGTTTTTTGATTAGCGATCGCTTCTTTTCTAGTAATAAGCTATTCGTGTTATTTATTTTTACGTCGGAGGTGTAACACACTTCCGCAGGCCGTAGAACATACTTCGAGTTTTTGCGTTTTTTAGCGGAAGTTAATTTTTAGTTGATTCTTACAACTCTTACGCATATACATAGGTAAGTTTTCCCTAGTCCCCTCCTTTTACGTCCTTCATGATGCGTTATTCCGAGTATATTCGCCCTTTTTGTTCCATCAAAGCATTTTTCTTCGTCTACGTATGTACGAACGTACTATATTGTTTTTCGTGTTCATAAGCCAAGCAAACGAGCGTTTTTATTTTTTTATAAGTTTTTATTTTTATTTTTTTATAATAAGTTTTTTTAAATTTTTTTAACGTTTTTATTTACACTGAAAATGTTTCTCTTTGCGCCGCCTTCGCCTTTGCTACTTACTAAAGCCTGGGAAGTTGAACTAAGTTTGTTCATTTTCAAATCAGGTGTCAAAAATGAAGTTGTACAATTGCGATCATTTCGACCGCTGCGCGTCTTGCTTGCACGCCAAGGATCCGTATTGCGGCTGGTGTAGTTCTAATAGCAAGTAAGTATACATTTGCATTATTCTCAGAACAACGGGCAAAATGTTCAAATTTCAGCGACGTGTTCATACAACTATTCGCCTCGGCGACTTCATTCGGACTTTTTCGCGCGTTTCATCCGAATTTCGGTTTCCAAAATTACAGGCTTCCTATTTCCCGCCACTATCACGATTTTTTTATTTTCGCGCTTAATCTCCTCAGTCTATTTATGTATATATTGATGTTGTGCGGTTTTTTTAATCGATGGTTAATTAAAAAATTCGATGCCCGTCTATTTTTTGTCTACACTCAATATCGAGTTAGCAATGAGTGTGTAAAGTGTAAACCGAAAAATGAAATAATTTGCGATGGGCCAATTTTTTTGAATGTTGTCCCTCGAGTTGTAGATTACGAGTCTGACCTTAAAATTTCTTTACATTCAATAATTGTTGCACAAAAGTGTAAAGTATACGTGGTTATTTACTGTTAGCGTGTCCTAAAGCTTATCTCAGCTCAGTTTTGGTTTCTTTGCAGTTCAATTGGTTTTATAACGTTGAGGGCTGCAATATCCCAAAACCTAAAATTTTTTCTCTGTTAACGCAATATGTATAAATCTGTGATCATTTTAGTGTAAAGGATTCGAGACCAAAAAAATTTCTTCAGCTACTTGCACCGTCCCCCTCGGAATTTTTGCGCTGCCCGCTTATGGATATATGGCCTGAATTATTAAATAAAAGAAGGTAACTAGCAAAGAAAAATGCTCCGATGGAACAAAAAAGGTAAATATACTTGAATTTCTTCTTTGTTAAGGATGTAAAAGGAGGGGACTAGGGAAAATTTCCTTATATGCGCTGAAGCCATAGGAATGTGCTAAACAGTTAGACTTCCCCTAAACAACGCAAAAATCGAAGTATATTCTGCGGCCTGTGAAAAATGAGGTTCTTACAAAACGTTCTCGAGTGTTTCGCAAAAGAGCATTGAAGACACTTCCATGACTATTAAATAATCAATGTATTATTTATTTAATGAAATCTTGACCTTCCACAATGCTCTGGGGAAAAGATCATAGTGGAAACTTTACACCTACATGGCCAAGTTAATAAATTTCCATTAAAAACCACAAAAAATTTCTTTAAATTTTCCCAAATAAAGTAATCTAATACTCGCCATCGTAATCGAAATTACTACGGAAAATCTGCAGAAAGCACATAGGCCGCAGAATATACATACTTCGATTTTTGCGTTGTTTGATGGAAGTCTAACTGTTTAGCACATTCCTTTGGCTTCTGCGCTTACGGAGAAATTTTCCCTAGTCCCCTCCTTTTACATCCCTAACAACGAAGAACTTCAAGTATATTTACCTTTTTTATCTGATTTTTCCGCTCGAACTCGTTTGACGCACTTCCACAGCTCGACGGTTGTTAAAGGGAGTCAGGATCGATCAATATTATCGAAAAATGAAATTGAATAATCAAAATTTGTGAATAATAATCAAAATAATCAAACTTCAATCTTTAAATTTAATAGTCGTTAATTTGTCGTAGATGCTCGTCGAAGAGTTCGTGCGACGGCGGCCAGTCGGCTTGGCTGACCTACAAAGAAAACCAGTGCACCGAAATATCAAAGGTCACGCCGGACGAAATACCCATCACTCACGTCGAATACGTACGTTTGTTGCCCGTTTTTGCGAAACGATGTCATCGGATCAACCGATTATAAGAATCATTTTCAGTTTACAATTTTAAATTTAATTTTGTTATTCCCATCTATTTGTTTTAGAACTAGATGCGTAGAGTTTGTTTATTTATGATTAAAAATTAAATGTTTATAATGCAATTGCTTAAAGTTTCCTATAGTAAAGACCCTAGTTTATCTGGTATTTTGTCATCCCCTCCAAGGTGCTAACCATTATGCGCAATATGGCCGATGGGGGGTCAGTCGGTCTGGGCGGGTCAGTTAGCGACCATTTTTGAGTTAATAGATGGCATGAACTGCCGTGAATGCTAATACGGTTTTACACAGTTTCTGCTCAATTTGCGGCGCTTTTGAAGAAAGTTTGCAATTTTTATTTAATTTTGGCCTTCAATTTGCGTCATTTTCGCAGGAAATTTCCTTATCCCCCTACGCGCTTCCGACGCTCACTCTACGTACGCGTAAATCTAATTTATACGCGTATTTGTTCAGCTGAATTTGGATGTGCAAAACTTGCCAAATTTTTCCGGCCAACTTTCTTGCGTGTTTTCGTTCGGCGATACGAAGTGGACCATGGGAGCCCAGCGCGTTGGCCCCAACGCCGTTTCGTGCAACACGCCTCAACCGAACAAGTTGCCCCCCATCCCCGACGGTTCGGGTAATTATCATTTTTTCATTTAAATTTGCTACTTTTGTATATTTCCGAATTGTGTCGAAAAATTCTACGCGAGATTTAAAAATCGCATAATTATACGAAACCGGAGGCAGATTTAAGGGTAGGGCGGGGAAGGAGCGGCCTAACCCATCATTGGCCCATCGTAGTTGGCGAGATAAAGAACGAATACGTAATTTGATCCGATTTTGGCCGTCAGTGATCATAATTTCTCAAATTTTTTTGGCGCGTCGCGCCGGATAATACATCTCAATTACGTATATTTACTCTCTTGCCGATCCGGAAGTCGCATTCATGTCAAAACGTTTTAAACCGATTTTTAGGGTGGTAATGGCTCATCCGGCAGAGTTTTCTTATATTTTCGAACATAATTTTTAAGAATTTTACACGCTCCGCTTCAGCTGCCGCAAATAGAGCAAATTGAACAGGAATTTAAGCTTCTTAACGTCCTTCCGCTTTAATTTCACAAATTTTCTGGCCTTCCGTGCCAAATTTTCACTAAAGTATGAGAAATTACGATTTTTTTCCATCAAAATTGTCGAAAATTGAAAAATTTTTCGAAAAAATATATCAAAAGCTATTCAAATGCGAGCCGACAATGTTAAACGCCGAAAGGAACGTCATTTTGCACGTGATAAATTGTTTTTCCGTACGAACACGTACAAAGATCTCCGGAAAAGTCTTTGTCCGAGCGAAAATTTTTGTCCATCTAATAGAATGACATATTTTGAAATATACACATTTTTACATACGTACCACTAGATTGTTATCCGTGACCCGCACGCTTTTTACAAAAAGAGTTACTTTATCGTAAATTCAGCAGGTTATTATATTTCATCGCGAAGCGCCGAGCTCTGGGTTGAATTTACTCATAAAATTCGACTCAAAAAGCTTAAATAACTTGATACGCAATTAGAAATAATACAGCGATCGCAATATGCCGACTGAATCTCATAATAGACGCTAATTTGCTGACGAATTCAATGCAACGCAAAGAGAAAAAAGTCAATTTTATCTTCAAACTGCAGAGAACAGTGCAAAGTTGATTAGTAGTTCTTTTTCTGCATAAAATCTTTACAAAACCGTAGAGACAGATGTAATAGATTAATAGATGCTTAAAGATAGATCTAGGAGTGTTTAATGCTTGCGGTCGTAGCTAGATAGAATGTAATTAAGAAATTCGGCGCAAAGCGCCGAAAATTTTCTGAAATTTTGCCAAAAAAAGCGTTAAAATTACTGTTACTTTGCTCCAAACCAAAAAGTCTTTTACTTTGTACAGAGATGGCTTGCCTCAAAATCTTTGCTTCGTACAAAAAAAACTTTGACGTGATAGGCAAATGTTTGGACCTATTTTCCTATGTTTTTAGTAAAGCACGTATATATAACCCCCCCCCCCGCTTTCGAAAATCTTAGACTCGCCACTGTTCGTCAGTGATCATAATTTCTCTAATTTAGAGATTTATTTACTTTCTAGGCAGCGTGAAAGCCAAAGTTCTGCTCAAGAGTAGGTTTCAAATCGATTTCAAGTGCAAAAATGGAGCATACATACATAGTTTTCTTGTATTTTCATGCATAACTTATAAAATTTCCAACGCTCCGCGTCAAATGCTACACATATGCAGGAAATTGAGCAATAATTCAAGCTTCTAAACGTCCTTCGGCATAAATTTCACAAATTTTCCGGCGCAGTTTGTTAAAGAAATTTATTGATTTTTTCGCGCAAGCTTGTCGAAAATGAAATTTTTCGAGAAAATGTTGATCCAAAAGCCATTTCAAATGGAAGTTGACAACTTAAAATGAAAAAAACGCTATTTCGCACTTAAGTCGCGAAGGGCAAATTTCAGGACCTATTTTCAACTGCTTTTCGGAGAAATTAGGTTCCGCTTCCGCTCCCTCGTGATGTAACTGATCCTGAATTTCAGTTTATCCGGATCCGGGTCCTACCTAATTTTCTACACGTTCCGGATTCGGATCCGGTTTCCATGTACATAATCCTTGCTAGCTTAATCTAGTAATCTATCGTTGTTAAGCACTTGCGTAATTATCGTCGTAGGTGCACAACGTCAGGATGGGCGGGGGTAAAATCTCAGAAATCCAAAAGAGTAAATGCGACGCTCACGAATGTTTTTGTCGTTTAAACGTTTAAAATGATCAAAATATGTGTAGCCTATAAGGCATCTTTAGTGGTAATTTCGCCTTTTTAAAGCATCTCGACCGCATTACGTATATATATTGCTGTAAATACTAAAACATGCATAAATTGATCAATTTTTGGCGTTTTTTTGGGTAAAAAAGGTATGGAAAATTCTGACATTTCTCTCGCTTTCGACCTAACAAATTATGGAAAAACATTCCGTCGGCTCAAAATCGCCGGGCAGTATCCGTCCGACTGACTCTTCAGTGGGGGGTAATATCCCCGTCACCCTCTCCTATGTACATGGACGACGAGCTCGCTTCGTACACGTATATACAAAGATGGTCCCCGAAAGTCTTTGTACATTTTGTACGCGTAAATTTCGGGGTAGGTACGTACTATACCGTAGGAAGTACGCTTTTTATGTCGCGACGCCGGCTTTTTCGACTTTCATTAGTGTTATTCGGCCTATTTTCGGGTTTCCGACGATAAAAATAGAATAATTTATTAATAGAAAAATTTCAACATTTAGATTTACGGTTAGAGTTTAGCGACCGTTTTATTCAAGAGCCAAGAAAATGTATATAATTCGCGATGCGAGCACCGAAAAATTTAGCAATTTAGGACGTCTCGAGCACAATTTTGAACGTTTTGGAAAGCGAAGCGAAACGGAAAATTATAAATTTTATGGAAAATGTTTTGACGAATATGCATGCAATTCAATTCGAGCTTAGGGTTTCGACGGCCAAACGGAGCAAATTACCGAACCGTACGAAGCGCTAGAATACGCACCTAATCGAAGCTAAATTCGACAATGAATGTTCGCAAAGAAAAACAGCGCAATAATCATTCGACGTTCTTGCCTTTTGAAACACAATTCGCTATTAAAAAGCAGCGGCGGATGTAAGATCTTCGTAAGGGCGGCGGTTCCCAATTTTTTCCAAAATGTTCGGAAATAGGTCCAAGACCTCGTCTTCACGACCAGTATTGCATTTTTTCGGCGTTTTTACGTCGTCCGCATTTATCTAAAATCGATTTTAGTCAACTATTTCGCGGAAAGTTTTAAAATTTTCGACAATTTTGTACGAAAAAATGCTTAAATCGCCTCGACTTTAGCGAAACGCGGCGCGAAGCGCCGGAAAAGCTCTCAAATTCGCAAGGAACAACTTTTAGAAATTTGAAATGCGACTGTTCGTGGCATTAATCGCGAAGCGTTGAAAGATTTTGAAATTTCCGAATATAAAGTGGAGAAAACTACGGAAATATCTGTTGCTGTTCGAGAAATAGTTTTAAGAGGCGTACAAATATTTGCTGTTACGGGAACCGAATTTTGGCGCTAAAATATGACATCCGGACCGCCGAGAATGCAAATAAATGTGATTAAAAAGAATCAACGAAAAGCGCCGGAAAAATTTGATAAATTATGATCAACGACGGCCAAAAACCGTCGTTAATTACATATCCATTCCTTATCCCGCCAACTATTTTCGGCCAATGGGATTGGTGGGGGTGGGCGCTCGTCCGCGCCCTTTTTTTATCCTCCCGGTCAAAAAGACGTATCGTACCGACTACCGATTTCGGCGGGAAGCGTCGGAAATTTTAATTTATTTTAAGGTTTTTTCAATTATTCGCAGACCATTTGCCGATGGCGTTGTCGCTGCGCGTCGACGACGGCGCCGACTTCGCGTCGACCAACTTCACTTTTTTCAACTGCTCGTCCTACTCGTCGTGCACGCGCTGCGCCCGGAGTTCGTTTCGGTGCGACTGGTGCCTGGAGTCGAGCGTCTGCTCCCACAACGCCGATTCGCGCTGTTTGGGGCAAGCGTTGGTGAACAGCGTCGGCCGCCAGGGACCGTCGCAACGTCGCGGACCCGGATTCTGCCCCAGAATCGAGCCTCAAAAATCGCAACAACCCCTCATTTACGCGCCTTCCGGATCCGCCAAGCGAATTACGCTCAACGCTATCGATTTGATAGTACGTTATCTTTCTTTCATTCGCTTAGATAGGAAAGCGGGCGCCTAGCCGGCCTTCTACATTCGGGGGGGCTATACTAAGGAAGTCGGATACCCGAACGGCTACTCGAGACGGGCGGGAATAATGGCGTTTTTAGCCGTTCCTCGGCAAAGTCTACGCGCCAGAGATAAATATTTCAAAACATTCAACTTAATTCTAATCGTATTCAAAAGATATCTTATATAAAATGGTCAACGAGCGACACGGAAGTAACCATTCAATCCTACCGAAAAACGTTTCAATTTGTTTCGTACTCAACTGTGGTAAATTGCGAAGAAAAACAATCTGTGGGAAGAGTAAATATAATTTTGCTGCAAAGCGCGTTAGAAAATTTTGATATATTTATGACGCTTTAAGTGAAATAATCCCCGCTATCTCCCCCGGCGGCGATGGCGCTTTGAAATTGAAAAACACATTTCGAACAACGAGTGAAAGATTAGCGTTAGGCTCCCGCGCTTACGTATTTGTGGGAAGATGCTCGAATACTGCTCAATTGCTTAGTTACCAGGCACGTAGCTGTGTGGGGGGGAATGGCGGGGGTCCGGACCCCCCAAAATTCAGAAAAAAACGGAAAAATAGTTTTTTCACATGTTATTTTGTGCTATTTCTGGCTTAGACCCCCTTCCCGCAAATTGGTATTCCTCCCAAAATAGAGGGCCAGCTACGTGCCTGTTAGTTACGCGTTCAATTTACCGAGCGAACGTACGTCTGAACAAAATTTCTGGAGAAATGGCGAAAATTGTTAAAAACTCATAATGTTTTGTTGTTTACGAATTGGGAATATCTCGTTTTGCGCTTTGAAGGATTCTCAACGCGACTTTTCTTGCCGCTTCGAATTGTTGAACAGAAATTACGACGTGTTGGCCAGCGTAAACCGCAACGACAATACGATCTCCTGTTCGACCGTTAATTTGGTGTACTCGGAAGCGTCGCCTAATTTTACAGTTGCGTTGAATGTGCTTTGGCGGGACCAGTCTCAAAATATTCACTTTCTCGACAACCCGAGCGACGTACGAGGTAAGGCGACTTCAAAATTTCAATAAATGATTCGCGAGCAAATATCTCGGATCCACCGCGGACCTTAATGCTCCAAAAGTTGTTTTGGTCGTAAAGTCGCGTTTACGCGATGACCCCCTTCCGGATTAATCCGGTTCACTTTGTGCTACCCTGAACTAGAAAAAACTTCAAAAAATGAAGTAAATGACTCGATAATTGCAACATAATATTACGACAAATAACGGCTTATCGATTAGGAGAACTGTTTTGACATTTTAAGACATTCGACCTTCAAATACGAGGTGGTTGGTATTCATAAAATATCAGCTTCGTTAAACCTTTATTTCAAACGTGTCAACAACTTTGCATTCGATCAATAGTCAAAGTTAATGCATTTCAAGTTGCGGCTCATGCACATCACAAGCGGTAGCAACTTTCCAGGCGACAAACAGGTGCGCGTGTCAGAACACGCCATTTAAAATAAAAGTAATTAATTAACTATGCGATCTAAAAAATATATTGTTTAAAATTTTAATTAGATCTGCTTATCGAATTTGAAAATAAACACAATACGAATGAAAGGCTTCAACAAAATATATTTCAAAAAGTCATCATAAAAAGTTCATAGAGTATAATAAACTACATAAATGAACCCATGCGCGAGTTGAGTGCTATATTCTAAAAATGCGAGTGCCGATAATGCGCCGGCTATACCAAATGTAAGGCGGAGTGCTGCGCTTTTCTGAATTTTAATGAGATACTCTATCGATATTCGAGTACATTGCATAATATTTTGCATCATCACAAGTGACGCTTGTTACCCGTAAACGGGCTACATGCGTTTGGTGCAACTGGGCCCAGGGGTTTTATGAAGTATATGTACTTGTCTGCTCATGGACCAAATCTACTTTATTTTAAAGTTTGCAACCCCCTTTACAGTACATCTGGGGGGGCGAAATGCGTAGAGGGAGTGGAATTTCCGGAAGGGGGGGTAAAATGTGTAAGGGGCGAAATGTGCGGGGCGAAATATGGGAGGAGGGGCGAAATGTCCGTAAACCGGATTACTATTTGTATGTGCTTTTTACTCCGAAAGCGCTTGAAAGAGATTGAATTATGTAGTTCTCAATTTGTTAAAAACGATATAATGCAAGTGAAAGTCTACTTTTAATATGCAGCGTTACCAATAAAAAATGTTTTATAGGCTGTTTTGATGATTTTCGTCATTTGAATAGTAGAAAAACTCCTTAACACTAAGCTTAATGGTTTAGATTTCTGTGACTCTACCCTCAATTCTCCTCCCTGCCGACCGTGACCCGGTGTATTTGTATGTACAGTTGTATCTCATCAGATATACTAAGCCAATCCGCCCGTTTAAATCCCCTTATTTCGTAATTGAATACGTAAAAAAACGAATAAATATATGAAGGCATTCGAACAGGGGTATCTACAACTTGTTTAGATCGCAACTATGGCTGTTTTAAACAAACTGCAAAAGTGCATACATACGTCTTTTGACAGAGCAAATATTGGAGCAAGAAAATTGCTTTGCTAACCTTCGCGATTTTTTCGGTTTATGCATTTGTAAACACCACTGTTTAGTAAGTTACGAAAAAGTTGGTGTTATTAGGAAATCTGCTTGGAACGTCAGTTTGAAATGTTTTGTTGCAATATAACTAAAAGCCTCTTAACCGCACGTAGGCAGGCGGGTTTTGGGGGTATGTATCCCCAGAAAAGCCCCTGTTGGAGGACTTCACAAAAGCCCCGGTAGGGGGATATACCGCTCATACCCCTCCCGTGCGCACGTTCGCTCTATTTCAAACGGAACAAAACAGTATAAGGAAGAGCTTACGTAGATACTTTTTTTAGCTAGTTAACAGTACCAAAAAAAGTTGCGTTTGCAAAAATGTAGAGTTTGCAATTTTGTAGCCTTGTACGTATTTGTTCTTTTAAACCCGTTTCCAATTGTGCGATTTTTGGGATGACGCGGTATTTAAGTAGCAGAAATGTCTGATTGACTTGGGTTAAAAATATGAAGGAAGTCTAAAAGTGGTTATCGTTGTTGATAAATAATGACGCGTTGTTGCAGTGGTGATGTACAAATGCGAGATGTCGGCGACGAGTTGCGGCCAGTGTCTGACTTTAGCGCCGCATTTACAATGCGGCTGGTGTTCCAACCTCGGCGGATGCACCGTCGCCGAAAATTGCGCCAAGGACGGCGGCGATTGGTTGCAAAGGCCGACTCTTTGTCCTAATCCCGTTATCACTAACGTACGCTTCCTCGATCACTTCGCATAAAAGCTGCACACTAAACGCATCTCGTGTAAAGTAACGAACGGGGGCCGGTTTCAATAAGACAAGTTCCATCTTAAATTTAAGTCCGAACTTAAGTCGTCATGTTCGAACTAAGTTAAGTCTGAACTTAAGTCGGTTGGAATAAAAATTCAAGTCCAAACTTCGTTAGGCTAGAACTTAAGTCCGTACTTAAGTTCTATACTAGACGTTCAAACTAAAGATCACGCGCACACGTATATACGCTATGCGGGTAGTCAAACACGCCGAAACGGATTATAAACCGTTGGGTTAATAATTTAACTGTAAATATCGCAGGATCTTTGATTACGAAGAATTGGTCATTACCAGACACGCATAGCGTGGGAATTCTGGAGGAGCGGGGGAGTGGAGCCAAAAAGTTTTTCATGAATTTTCTGAGCTCAAAAACGGTGGATACGGGTTAGAAAACATTTTTCTGGCGTTTATGATGATGCTTTATCTGACGCCGAGTGGTAAAGACTTAAACCTACGGATCGCAAGGTCCTAGGTTCGAATCCACGTTGACGCAGTTCTTTTTGGCTGGCCAACCCAGCCTTTCATCCCTCCGGGGTCGATAAATGGGAAGCTGCACTTGTGTGGCGGATGGTAACAGCGTTCTGTGCAGTCACACCGGCCCCGTGACCCGGACTCGGTCTAGTTCAGACGCGCTGGCCTAGGGCTGTGAATCGGGGGATAGGCACCCGCACCTACAGCAGAGGGGAATCAAGTAACTTCATGAATAGGGGATTTTACCATTTTACTATATTTAAAACGTAAAGACGCCTGGAAAAAATTTCTAAAAGATATCGCAAAATTTGAATAAATTACACAGAATACTCGTATAATCGAAAAATGAATATATACCGCGCAAAGCGCCAAAAATTTGGCTTTTTTGAGCTAAACGATAGGCTAAAAACGCTTAAAACGGCGCCTTTTCCAGGAATTTTCCGCATAATCACGAATTCTGGGGATGAGGTAAAAAAGTAAGATGGTTTGAACCCCCTCGTAGGTCGCGTTATGCCGTCTTATGCCAGAACAAATTATGAAGAAAAGCGATCTTTCAACGATTTAAGAATTATCACAACTCGGAAATATTAAGATTTAGTCGTAGTCATACATAGACCGCAGCCAAATTCTGTGGTCTAGTCTAAATGGTGTTGATCTCGCAAAAATCGCAAAAATATGCCAAAAATTTGCTCCTGGGGATCAATCGGTTTCTGGGAGTCTACCAGATTCTTCGATGATCTACCCCCACGCCCTGCAGAAACAACGGACTGCTAGTTGAAATTTAGTATTAGCTTAACCTGTTTGCCTCGAAATAATTAAATTTTCTTCAATTGACATTCCATAAAAATTTTTGCATTCACAATCTATGATGAAATGCGGTTCTCGCTTGTCATTGAAACATTTCATTACATTAGAGAGAACCGAACTTAATGAGGGTTGCCGAGTTTCGGAGTATGTAGTATTGCTCACTCTAATTTAGATTACTGACGGTTTTTTGAGGTCGCAGGATCATCGCAGGCCGAAGTTTCACGTTTCCTGGTAATTCTGCTCATTTGATCAAAAATATTTCATTAACCGACTTTATTCTTAAAGATAATCATAAATTTTCGATAACATTCAATATTCGTTGCAATGACTTACTTGACTTAATCTCTATAAACAATGATGTCATCTTCTGTAAGGCAATGAGTACCACGTTGTGGAGTCCAAGGGCAGGGCGTCAACACAAAAAAACAACAACAATAAACGAAAACAATAAAACAATATTTATTACAACCGAAGTGATAGCTATAAAACGCTACTCGTACCAATAAACTGACTTTAAGACACCTCCGTGCCGTCTTAAATATTGACAACTTAAGTCAGGGACTTCAACTTCTCAAGTTCTGGACTCAAATCTATTGAAACCGGCTTATTCTCAAGTTCGGACTTAACTTCAGTCGGGCTTAACTTCGGACATTTGAGTCAGAACTTAAAATTCTTGTCGAAACCGCTAAGTTCAGACTAAAGTTCTAATTTTGTCGCTATATTGAATCCGGATCCGGTTTCGTCAAAATGGTCGAGTAAATACAAATGCACTATAGAAACGTTTTGTACCGCGTCTCCTGCGCAAATTTACTGGTTTCCAACGCTCATCAAGCTTCACCATTGTCGGCGAATGGGGATTTTTAATTGTTCGCAATTAGCGTTTTATGCAACAGGTCGGAGAAACGGGATATGCGGGAATCTTTAGCCAATTTTACATTTAAAGGGAGAATGGCGACGGTTGAGGAATCATTCGTTATAAACGTTATCTAATTTTTGCATAAACTCCAACTTTACGTTAAATATTTCAAATCGGTAATTTTAAGTCGAAATGCGTAATTTTAAGGGCGAATAGGGTTAGGCGGTTTCGATCGTTTATCTAGGTTTGTCTTAAAATCGGTTCGAAGCCGCGGTTCGAAACTCGCGTGTATAGGAGCATTAAATTTCCTAATTTTGTCTAAATGCGCTCGGTACGTTCGTAATTACAGTTCAGTCCGCGTTCGAGTCCGATCGAAGGCGGAACGACGTTGACGATCGAAGGCGTCAATCTGGGCCTTTCGTTCGAAGACGTGCGGAATCGGGTTAAAGTGAACCAGGTTCCGTGCCCGGCGTTGGCCGAGTCGTACTCGCCGTCGCGGCGGATCGTGTGCGTCACGGGGCCCAGCCCCGCCCGTAAAGCGTCGCAGCGGCGACGTCGTGTTGCAGATGCGCGAGAACTCGCAATACTTAGCCGTCTCGGCTTCAAAATTCAGCTACGTGGTAATTTTAGTTCACGTTTTTGCGACGCGTATAATTTTACGCGGGATATCCAATTTGCGACGCAAACAAAACTGCCTATGAACAAAAGTGCTCGGAAACGAAGTCGAAGCGACCTTATTAACCTTAAGTTTGAAAGGGCGTCCCTTACTTCCTTCCAAACCACTTTTGTTACAGATTTTTTTACAATCGTCGGCGGGGTAAAACGTTTTGCGAAATTAGCTCCCGAATCGTAGAATCTCGTTTGGTTTAATAATAATTAATAATAATTTAATAATAATCTCGTTTAATTTAATAATCTCGCATTCCGTTCGGCCGGGGTTAACGGATCGTACGAATTTCATTTAAAAGTCTAGCGGAACGGAATGAAATTATTGCGTTGTTTTATTTTGCTTACTTATTCCGAGCACGAACTTCGAAAGTTATACATAAATCGCAAACGTACGTATAATACTTCGGTCGAATAAAGTTATGTAGCTCTTCGTCGCTTTACGTTTACTTTCTTTCTCCGCTTTGAAACTTAAGCGAATTCGCCGAGTTAGAAATAAGTCTACGCATTTGTTACAGAAATAGTCAAATTATCAAATTTTAGTACGCGAACTCGTCAGCATTCTGAAATTTACGGCGCTCGCCGCGAAAGTTGACGCACCGTCATTATCGTATTAATGTTAGATGAGGCGTCGCGAGCGCCGCATTACGTCCATGATTCTCCATCGGCTTGTTTTTGTATTACGGCGTATTATCCTATATCACGCCGCTAACGCAACGACGAATTTAGCTATTAATAGCATCAACAAAAAGGAACGCGCAACGCAATTCTTCCATCCGCATCGCCCCATTAGCGGCGTGAGACGGGAAATACGCCGTAATAAAAAAAGAAGAAGTTGATAGAGAATATTGGACAAGACGCGACGCTCGCGACGCACCATCTATCAATAATTTGACAATGATGGTACTCCTCAACTTTCAAGGCGAGCGCTTTACTCGGATTAAGCTTAGGGAAAAGTTGAACTCCTTACGCATACTTATAGATGGTTCAGCCCACTCGTTTTTTTTTTACGAGACAAAGATTTTGAGGCTCGTACAAAGATTTTTCGAGCCATCTTTGTACAATGTACAAAGACTTTTTGGGGCAAAGTAATAGTAATTTTAACGTTTTTCGGAGTATTTTTTAGCAAAATTTCTAGTATCGTAATTACATTTTATTTAGCTCCAAGCGCGGGCTTTTAACACTCCAAAATCTATCCGTAAGCATCTTTGTACAGATTGATGCATCTTTTACAATCTATTTCTACTGTTTTATGAAGATTTTATGCAGAAAAAAGAAGTATTATACAACTTTGCGCCGTTTCCTGCCGTTTGAAGATAAAATTGACTCTTCGCGTTGCATTAAATTCATAAGTAAATTGGTGTCTATTATGAGATTCAGTCAGCATATCGCAACCGCTTATTATTTTTAATTGTGTAACGCGAGTCATTTTAACTTACCGAGTCGAAGTATATGTGTAATTTCAACGTAAGACTCGTGAAAATTTTGGCGTTCCGGGCCGAAGTAATATAACCGGCTGAATTTAGGACAAAGTTACAGCTTTTGCGAAACGTGCGGGTCATGGATAACAATCTAGTAGTATGTTAAACGTGTACATTCAATCGCATATCTATACGTTATACGTACAAAAAAATTTTTCGCTCGTACAAAGACTTTCCCGGAGATCTTTGTACGACGTACAAAGAGGCTCGTACAAAAAAACAGTGGTTCAGCTCGTCCGGGCAAGCTTTGCCGTGGCAAAGCATTTGCTTTTTTATTTATCTATTTACTTACTCGTTTATTTTCCTCCGCATTTTCTTTCTTCTTTCTCGCGTTGATGACTCCTTACCGTTTTGCGTAGGACCCGCGCATCACTGGATTTTCGCCAAAGTCGGGACCTCAATCGGGGGGCACCGTGGTCACTCTACGAGGCGAGCACTTGGACGCCGGGTCGAACGTCTCCGCCCTCATAGCCGGCATTCCTTGCGCGATTTTACGGTAAAACTTTGTTTCGTAGGCGCTAAGCGCGGACTGAATCGCGCTTTATTCGTACGCAGGGTCGACGAAAAGCGGGCCGAGTGCAAAACTAGCTTCAGTACGCTGGCCAGCAAACACGGCGGCGTGTCGATGATGTTCGACAACGCGGTTCGGCACTTCATCGAGTATCAGTTCACTTACGAGCCGGACCCGGTGGTTCTGTCTATGAGCCGGGACCGCAGCATCTTGTCCGGCGGTCTTTCGCTGCAGGCCGACGGACTGCGTTTCGACCTCGTCCAAAACGCGCGGATCGTCTTCACCTACCTTAATCGGTCGGCGTCTAGTTCTTGCGCGGTCGAAGCGGCCGACGCCTTGAAATGCACCACGCCTAACGTACGATTGGCTTACGTAATGCTACGACGTCGCCATCGCCGCTTCCTCCCGCGGCGGGGCGGGTCTGGGATTTCCGCGCCTCGGCTTTTTCTAAAACGGTCGAAAATTGTTCCACTAATTCGCCATTTCGCGTCGTCTCTCTTTTATTCCGAAGCATTTCGATGCATTATTTTTTCAAAAAATTACTAAATTTTTACAAGTTTGAGTGAAACGATTACTAAATTTCTTTCAATTTGCGAAAATCCGCGCGAAAGTTTTTCAAATTTGGAGTAGAAGCGCATTCACGCTCGCCATAAGAGAATGCGTTGGGGGGGGAAGTAGCCGCCCCTCTGTCGTCAATAAATTTATTTGAGCGCAATAGTGTGTTTTTAAATTTTTTTTAAATTTTTCCTAATTTTTCTAATTAGAATTTTTGTACACTGTGTTTTTTTTAATTTTTAATTTGAATTCTAATTTTTCCGGCGCTTGGCGCCGCATGTACTTATTGATCACATTTACTCAGGCACCTAGCCGGCCGTCCGATTTTGAAGGGACCAACACCAATTTGGGGGCGGGTGGGGGTGGGGTCAGGGTCCAAAAAGGCCACAAATAGCACAAAATAACGTTTGAAAAGCCCTAGTTTTCCGGTTGTTTCTGAATTTTGGAGGGGTGCGGACCCCCAGAGATACGTGCTTGCATTTTACTCACTTTCTTGGCGCTCTAAAACCTCTATTTTTACGTCAGAAGAGTTGTTTGTGTACATAAAAGGATTTCTCCTTTCTTAAAAAGCAATATCGAGTGTTTTTTCGGCGTTTTGCGCCGATTTTAGCAGTAATTTTGCACGTTTTATCGCAAAGTATTTTCGACAATTGTCAACTTTTTTCAGTTTACGAATGATTCTTTCTATCAAAATACGGCAAAAAACCGATAATTTTAGCCCCGTGGACGGAGTTTTTGTGCAATTTTCGGCCCTATTAGGAAAATTTGGTGTTGCCCCTGTCGGGAAATCCTGGATCTGCAACTGAGGACGGAGGGGGCTTTCCCGTATTCCGCACTCGGAAAAATCAAGCTCATCGAAGCTCGATGCCGCGCGTCAAATGTTTTAAAATTTTTGCCTAAAAGTGGAACAAATCTATGCCGAAATAGTTCTTTTGTTGCACGGGACTTTGTTTACTGGTCATTAAATTGTTTGTTTCTTCAAAACCCGCTCATACGCAAGAATTCGGATTCCAGGCCGGAAAGAAAGGTAATAAATTTCCGTAATACATGGGTATTATCCGGCGGGAAGCACAGAAAAAATTGGAAAAATTACGATCCTCGATGGCCAAAAAATCATTACAAATTACACACCCATTCCAAAACCCGCCAACTATGTTGGGTCGACAGTGGGAAGAAACGGCTGCCGGCCGACCCCTCTCGCTATACTTGGACAAACCGTACATTTCGTTTAAGCCAGTATCAGTTAGGGCCGGGTCGGTATCGATGGCAAGTTCCGTCAGCGGGGGCGGATTTAGGCGGAGGAGGGGCGGCGGCGGCTCACCTATTCGCCAAACATATTTGGCGAGATAAAAGATGGATATTGAGATTTGCGACGATTTCCGGCCGTCGGATGACCATAATTTCTTAGATTATCCGGCGCTTAACGCCGGATGATTCTTTTTTATGACATTTATTTGCTTTCTTGGCGGTTTGAAAGTCTCATTTTGACACCAGGCGAGCGGCAAAAATTTTCGTCGCTCCTAAAACGATTTCTGGTACATTAACGGCCATTTCCACATAGTTTTTTCCATTTTTGAGCATAAATTTTGAAAAATTTATCGCTTCGCAATAAATGCTACAAGGACGGGAAATATAGTTGCATTTCAAATCTCTAAACTTCCTTTCTTCCTCGTAAATTTGCAAATATTTCCGGCCCTTCGCGCCGCATTTTCGTTAAAGTCAGAGAAATCTGAGCATTTTTTCGCTTAAAATTGTCAAAATTTTGAAAATTTTCCGAGAAATTGTTGCGCCAAAAGATTTCTAATAAAAGCGGACCGAGAAAACCGCCGAACAAACGCAATTTTTGTCGTCAGGAGCTAATTTTGGGACCTACTTGCGACCGTTCTCGAAATAGTCGGGGTACCACCACCTCCGTTACGGAAATCCTACATCCGCCACCGTCTGTCAATGTCGATGGAAATTATTGAAATGCCATACAATTCGATGAAAAGTGCTGGACATACGCAAAATTAAATCTAAAATCAGTCAATCGACTATAAAAATGAATATGAATCCAGAAAAATACGTGAGAAGACCTTCAGAATATTCGCCAAAACATTGAGTCGTCTATTCGAGGACCTGCCTCATTAGGAAAATCCCGGGTACACTTACCGTTTTGTCGATGAAAATAATGAACGTAAAAAATGATAAAAAAGCTAATGAAAATTGCGTGCGAAGCGATCTGCTAATTTTGTGAACATTAAAATCTCAAAAAAGATATGATTACGATTTTGATTTTAAATATTTGATTTAAGCGTCCTTATTCCGACGTCGTAGAACATAAGGCAGTCCGTCGATGGTTTCGTCGGATTGCTAAGAATTGGATCAATTTCTCTCAATTTTAGACACATTTTCAGACTCACTTTCAATCGGCCACGCTCATACGTAAAACGGCTCGAAATTTTGGGTTGCAGGGTCCCCGGCCATGCTTAAGGTGGAGGAGATTAATGACCTTTATGGTTTGGCCAAAAACGGCCAAACAATTAAATGTTTTCTAGAAATGGGGGGGGCGGCGGGTCAAAAATTTTCTGGCTTTGGGGGATGGGGACTGACTAGCTTTGTGTCGGGGTGCCCCAATCTCCCCGTCGCACGTATGGTCGCGCTTCTGTCGTCCATTCATTCGTTCGCTTACATCATTGAATTTGCGTTAACTTTTGTGATTTATTTAAAAGCGTATTAGCGTTTTATCGAATATTTTGAATGAAATTCAGATGTTGGGTGTGCTTAGCGACTCGCTCGACGGCAAATGGCCAATTCGCGTCGACTACGCGTTTCGGTTGGACGACGCTTTGGTGACGCGCAACGTTTTACTGACGTCGAATCGAAAGTCGGTGGATTACGTCGAGCTGTTCGCCGACCCCGTCCTCTACGCCTTTTCGTCGTCCGACGACGACGGCAAAGGCGTCGACGCTTTCGACGACGGCTCTTCGGTAAACGAACGGCAAAAAAGACCCGTCGTGCCCTATTCGGACTACTTGATCGTCAGGGGCAAGAATTTGGATCAGGCCGTCAAGTCCGACGACGTCAAGGTTTTGGTGGGCGGCGCGGATCGCCTGTGCAATTTGTCCACCTGGCAGAGCCACACGATGACGTGTAAGCTGCCGCCGAAGGCCAAGCCGACCGCCTCCGCTCCCGGATCCGGCGCCGTCGTCGGCAAGAGTCTATGGTCGCCGTTGCCCGAGGTCACCGTCGTCATCGGAGAAGACAACAACCTCAACTACACTTTAGGTGCGCTAATCATTTTCAAATACCTACTGCATTTGATTCGATAATTTGCTAATAGCTTAATTTGCCCGAATCTACCTCGAGTTATAAGCTCATACGTACATATTCTCAATTATGTACATCCTTCTATGTTACCGCACTATTGCTCACTGCTTCATGATTAATATTTTGAGCATTTTTGTCATTTGACTGACAACAAAAATGTGAATATACTTAATTTATAGGTCCGGATTATACGCGTTTTAACCCCACTCCCTGCCGACCCTAACCTTGCGCATCTATCAGTGACGGATCTAGGATTTTCCTAGGGGGAATCCCTACTTTTCTACTAAACAGTCAAAAATAGGTCCACAAATTTACCCCTAACGTGCCGAAATGGCGTTTTTTCGGTGTTTACATTGCATACTTTTACATAAAATCACCTTTGAAGCAATATTTTTCTGAAAATTTCAATATTTTAGACAATTTTGTGCGAAAAAATCATTAAATTTCTTTGACGTTCAACAAAAATCTGGCGCGAAGCGCCGGAAAATTTGTGAAATGAAGGCGGATTAGACGTCTAGAAGCATGATTTACTGCTTGATTTCCTGTATTTATAGCATTTGATGCGAAACATCAAAATTTTTAATTGAAAATTGAAGAATACTATGCAAGAATAGGTGTTTCTGCCGTTAAAATTGTTTTGAAACCTACATGAACAGAAAATGGCTACCAGGCAGCGTGATTTTTGTACAAGGTGCGTTTGTACATGTGTATACAAAGGTGGTCCCTAAAATTCTTGGTACATGTTGTACATATAAATTTTGGGTACTATGATATAGTACGGTAGTGACTTTAGTGTGGTAAATACAGAGTTGTTCGACCTTTGGTTAGTGTATTTTAGCGAATTCCTGAGTTTATGACGGCAAAAATCATTAAGAATCGTCTTAAAGCGGCGCTAAACGCCGGAAAATTTGACATTTTACCTTTCGAAATGCGATTTCTGCTATTATAAAGATTTATATGACAGGCATTTACCCATTTCGGCGCGATCCGCCGAACAATTTTTGCCAATTTTAGACCTTTTTTGCAATTTTTGTCTTCCAAAAATTTTTTGAATACGTACAAAGACGGTCCGGAAAGTCTTTGTACATCGGAAAAATATTTGCCGAATGCAAAAAAACCGTGCTTCCAGGTCGTCAAGAAAGTAAATAGATGTCATTAATAGGTATCATCCGGCGCGTTGCGCCGGAAAAATTTCAGAAATTATGATCACTGATAGCCAAAATTCATTGCAAATTGCATATCCATTCTTCATCTCGCCAAACATTTTTGGCCAATAGGGGGGCGGCCGCCGCCCCCCCTTCCGCCCCCTTAAATCCGCCCCTGACTTAAACCGAAAGAAGAATAATGTAACTATTGCTTCTTTATTTACACGCATTTGTCTAGATTTATTCGAAACAAATATAGATTTAAGCAACATTTTCCCAAAGCTGAAATCGCCCTTTTGCCCGTAAAAGCGTGTACATTTTTGGCTCTAAGGGCAGAAATTTATAGATTTATTGTTTTTGCGTAGGTTTGCCTTTCACAGTCTGCTCAAATCTGAGTTAGACCCGAAGGAGATCTGAAAGTTTTTCTTCGCTTTGCCGCGCCGAATAATTCTATTGTTCTTGAACTCGTGTGCAGAAACGTAACTTAACGCATTCCTCTCACTAAGTGAGAGGAGATGCTTAGTGGCATTTTGCCGGCGAAATAAAGAATGCTTACTGTTCGAATACTTGAGATACAAACTTTCTGAGAAGTTCCGGAAAAGTCATCAACTTTGATTTGTTTTCACGCTGTTGGAGTATTGATAATTTCGTTTAAGTTCAACGCCGCCGGAATATTTTCAGTTTAGATGCATAGGCTACACTCGGAAAAAAATTTGGTTGCCACGTGTCCGAAAACTATAATGTACCGAAAAGTCGAGGCTAATAAAAAAGTTGGAACCGCCGTAACCTGAAACAATTCAGCGCGCGCTTTGATTAAACTCGGCAAGAATGTACCTCAGACGATCGATTCACGTATGGTCCGATACTTATTTTGCAGACAGGCGTATAAATTTTCGCCAAAAAATGCAAAAAGACTCGGTTTTATCTAGTGGCGAACTAGGATTTCTCTTAGGGGGACGGCAACTCAACTTTTTTCAAAAAATAGGTCGAAAAACTTGCCCTTCGCGTGCGAAATAAGGTTTTTTCGATGCTTCGCGTTGTCTTCTTCAACGCACTTTTGACGCAACGTTTTTCCAAAAATTTTTCTCAATGTTTGACGTTTTTGAGCATGAATAAATTAAATTTCGTTGACTTTTGCGAAAACTGGCGCGACCCGATGGAAGATCTGTTAAATTTAATGGCGTCCGTGTCGCCGAGAAAGTAATCAATGTCGTTACAGGTATTATCCAGCGCCAAGCGCTGCAATATTTGAGGAATTATTATCACCGACAGCCAAAACTCATTGCGGATATCATATTCTTTATCTCGCCAACTATTTTGGCTCATGGGAAGGATGGGGGAATCCGCCTCGTACATAAACATACCTGCGTACGACAATATCACTTTTCGTAACTCGCATTATTTTGTTACGTTTTCTTGCGTGGAATGTTAAGTAAACTTCGTATAAGTGTTCTTAAGCAATAAAGGATTACTCGTGAATGTTGGAGAATTTTTCACGAAATTTTAAAATAAGTTGCACTTTAATAAACAAGATTATTTTAATTAAATCAAATATCGTCGAAAGCTGACATTCCTTTTCTTAATATAAAAAAGCAAAGTCTGGTAGGACGAGTCTGACAAAATTTTTACATCAAACTGCAAGCTTAACCTAGCTTTTGTGTAGCTGGTTTTTTAGAACATATATTTTTTTCCAAAATTTCTCATTTCATTCAAGTTTTGCAACGATAACTCGCGCTTATGGACAAGGGCGGATTTGGGAGGGGAGACGGGAGGCGGTCGCTCCCGTCTCATCTAAGACTATTTGGCCGCAATGAAGGAATATATGTTTATTTACTAGGGATGCGGGGGGTGAACCTTTTTCGGAATAGCGGGTGCGGGAACGGGTATTAATTCTTAAAAAAGCGGGTGGCGGGTATTTCATTTAAGGTAGGATAGGAAGACATATTGCGCGTTGCTTCCGCAATGAAGGGTAGTCGCAATAACCTACTACAATGTTATCATTCTTTAATTTGCTTGCTTTTAATTGATTTCTACTTTTGATTAATTTTGAATCTTTGAAATTTAAATCATTCGTCTTCTTCTTTAGTTAACGCGATCGCTTTATTCTTTGTCTACGCGAATGGTTGTAAGTATGTACTTCCTACATACGTGCGCCCGAGTCGTCGCTTAACCTCAGAGGAATGTGGGTGGACGTTTAAGTTTGGGAAAGGCCTCATGAGAATAATGGATTTAAACTTGAATTAGGATATATTGTTGCAAGATTCGGCCAGGCGTTAGAAGCGCCTCAATCGGCGCTTTCCTATGCGACTCCCATTCACGCGCGTGGAGCCGAAATGAAGCGTCGTTAAAGATCTTTGCATTCCACGACTCCCGTTAAATTATATCTTAGGTACTTTAGCTATTAGAATGCGCATTCCTCCTAACACTCGCACACTGGGGATATGGGGTATCCCCTACCGCAACATTTGAAAGGCATACCCTATCAGGCCATTAGCTGGTCAAAACCCATTGTTGGAATTATGAAAGAGCGCCAAACGATGCCCCGAAGTATAATCTGAAGTATTTCTCGAGTAGTACTCTGTCCGTTCATTCATTCGGATACTTTTTGTCCATTATTCTGCTGGCCATATTTCATAGTCCGAGTCATTCCATCGTTCTAATTATCATTTATTTTCATGCGGACTTAATCACGAATATTAGGGAAGAGTAAATTACAAAGGATTCAGGCATTTTTACGGTTTGTGACGCGGGGGGGGCGTAATGAACGACAAAAATATTTATAAAAACAAACTCATCATTTTAGGGTCAGAATTCGCCATAGAAATCATTCAGGCATGCCCCGCCTCCTAAGGTAACTAACTCATTTTACCTTCTTAACCCTCCCAGAACTTTTGATCGTAGGCATGTATGCCTGTTAATACTACTATTTTGTACACACAATTTTTGGTTACTGTAAAATGGTTCAGTAGCGATTTTAGTAGTAGTAAAAACAGAGTTGTTAGGCTTTCGGTACTGTATTTTAGCTAATTTCTGGGTCTGTAAGGGCCAACAATCACTAAGAATCGTCTTAAAACGGCGCGATGCGCCGAAAAATTTCACATTTTTCCTTTCTGAAATGCAATTTCTGCCATCATAAAGATATATAGAACGCAGAATTACTCACTTCGCGCGGAAAATTTATGCGAATTTTAGACCTTTTTTAGCAATTTGTGATGTTCCAAAAATCATGTACAATGACGGTACATGAAAAGTCTTTGTACATCGGGAAAATTTTCTTTGCCAACATACAAAAAGCACCAGAGCACTGGTGTTTGCATGTGTCCAAATTTGTGTGCACCTGTGTACAGTTATTTTGGAGAGGAACGATCTACGCCAAGCTCTTAGAATTTCGAAGGTTTTTGTACTGAATAGGGCACTGAGAACAAGAATCGCGCATGCGTTTCTGATTTTCATTAACACTTTCTCGTTCTCGCACGCCACGCAGTATGCGAGCAATCGAGTTAATTCGCGCGACTGCTCTTTGGTTGTACGAGTAAGTACGGCTAAAAGAAAGACATGATTTAAAGTTTTTAGTCTCAACGCTCACCTAAAAATTTATTTGACTCACTTTTTATGAGATCCGTCTGCCTACACTTTGTACTTATTGTAAATGATTTCCATCCTTTAGGTACGTTCTTCGGTAATCCATTATCTGTTGTACGCACGAATGTTTAATAATTGTAGTCGCGTTTCATCATGAACCTTTATCATAGCCTCGAAGAAGTTGTAAAGCATTTCACTTCACAGTTTTGTTGATTAAACTGATCGCGCCAATAATACAAATTCCAAATATAAATTGCGTCTAATCTCGCTTTCTGGTGAAGAAGTGTACAGAAGTATGTACGTCCGTCAATGGCGAGCCCCGAAGTGGTTTTGGCACTGGCGCTGTATTGGATTATAATTCTCCGCCCATCAGTATGAGTAGAAATCAGGATTTATTTGATAAATTGTCTTTTTAAAATAAGTCAGCGCCTATCAAGACGTTTTATGACAATGAATTCAGCGAGTACGGGTAGCCCCGTAACCAGGATTTCATTTGGGGGGGGGTCGAAAATTTTTGAGGCCAGATATGTATCTCGAGAACCTTTAGGAGAAAGGCGAAAATAGAGGCAGTTTTGAGCGTATCTGGGCGAGCTCTATACGATGGTAAAGAAAAATTTCAACAAAAAACTTAAATAATTTTACTTTGATTCCATATTGAGATACAGCAACTTTATCATTTAAGCTGATTTCTCATTTAATTGACGAATTATTTCTTATCTCTTGCCTTTTGTACTTAATCATTTTGAGCGGGCTAGAAGACAAAAAAATATATAAACAATAAACACGGCGCGATGCGCCGGAAAAAGTATCGCGTTTCCCATGTCATAACTCAAATTTGACCCGGTTTGAGTGAGCTAGAAGGCAAAAACTATAGCTAAACAACGAATCCGGCGCACAGCGCTAGTAAAAAAATTGACACGCTCTTTATGTCTAACTCAAATTTGAGCGATATTTCAGCGGTTCGGAAGAACAACCGGGAAATTTTGAGTTTACTAGGTCAAAAGTACGCTAAAAACCTGTTTTGGCGGTGTTTCAGACGCACTTCGCCAATTTTTCATTTTTCCCTTTGGGGGACCCTTGGGAGAAATCAAATATTTTTCGCATTTCGGGGGGGCGGCAGCCTCCTCCCTGGATACGAGCCTGGGTACGGGTATTGAAATTTCGGAATAGCGGGTGCGGGTACCTAAGACAGGGGGAATATCGGTTGCGGGTCCGCCGCATCCCTAGTATTTAGTGATGATTTTAGCCATTTTTATCACGATTTTTCAAATTTTGAAGTCATTAATAACCTTTTACTGACTTTCTTGGCACTATGTATTTGTACGTCGGAAGAACAGATTTTATATAGAAGAAAGTGTTTTTATAGTTCTTACAACGAACAACGATTTCTCGAATCCTAGCATATTGATAAGTTTAATCTTTTTTTCGGATTCAGTATGCGTACTAAAGACAACTCGAATACCGAGGTTCACGTAAGTGTTTTGAAACAGACGGGCCTCAATCGCAACGCAGAATAAAGCAAATTGTGCACGGGTAATAGAGTTCACTTCAATGACTCCATTCTAAAGAATAAAAACGTAACGTTAAATGCATTACGCTTTTATTTTCTCAACAAAAGCGGCCGCTAGCCAATTTAAAAGAAAAAGTTCGGAATTGCCTCTCCATTAGGAGCCTATGCTTAGTCGGGACTGTAGCGCACTAAACAGTCGGGGAGGCTTCGCGGCCGGGAAGGTTGCGCCGTGGGTCAAATCGGGAAGGTCGAGCACGATCGGGCGATGTCTAGAAAGGATCAAACTACACAATTATCCTTTATATCGCGAACTATTATAGAATCGTTCGATCCGTCAATTGACGATCCTGTTCGAGAATCGAGTTTATTTTTCAAAGAAGCGTAATGCATTTTCTACTCGTATTACTCGCGTGACGCTTTATAACGCGCGAGTAAAGGGGGTTTTACGGAAATAGATTTGATAAAATTTTGTCGAACCGCTTTTAATGCCGAACGTCGTTTGCGCAGGTTTTGTGAACTACGAAGATCCGGCGGCGGCGCCGACGACGCTGGCTTTCGAAGCCGTGCTGGGCATCGTGTGCGCGTTGGCTCTGTTCGCGGTGACCATCGCGGCGCTGCTGGCCTGGTATCGACGCAAGTCGAGTCGCCAGCGCAACCAAATGAAGCGACTCAAGGATCAAATCGACGCGATCGAGTTGAAAGTGGCCAGCGAGTGCAAAGAGGCTTTCGCCGAGCTGCAAACCGACATGACCGAGCTGACGGCCGACGTCGGCTGCTGCTCCTCTTCGCAGGGCATTCCTTTTCTCTCCTATCGACACTACGCCATGCAAGTTCTCTTCCCCGGTCAGCATAATCATCCGGTCGTTCGCGATTTCGAGGTTAAGCTCATTGAATTAAAATAAATTTGCGCTCTCGCGGTAGGCGTAAGCCGATACGCGTAACGGGGGATGGGTGGATTCCCACCGCCAATCGACCGGGCTCGAAAAACCGGGCCCGGGTTTAGCTACCGGGACCGAGCCTATATACGCGCGTCCCGAATCCCGACGCCGGGGCTATTGCCTCGGCCTCGGGCCGGGGCGAAAACGCTAATACTTTTGAGTAAATGTGTGAAATTCTCTCCTAAGATCAATCTAGGCAATAGTTAGTTAGCGTACGAAAGGGTCTATTCGAGAATGCTGACGAATTCGAACGACAAAAATATAGATTCGTATCGAACTTGGGCGATTCAAAGTCAGTGTTTTTGCTTTACTTTTAAAAAAGTAATAGAAACTTAAAATATGTTTGCCGAGTAGATATTTATTCGGTCATTTAACGTAGTAATGATTTATTTTTTACCTTTGTAATTCATTTCTCGGAATAAGTAGTTTAAATCGGGTGTTGCATTAATTTTTATTTCATTCGTTAGATCCTATAAAGGGGTTTTACGTTTTTAGGTTTTACTTCACATTTTCGCGAAAAATGTGAAGAAAAATTCTATTGGACGAGGTAGAATTACGATAACTTGGTTTTCGATTGGCTAATTAAGACCGAAGTGACCAAATACTATTTTTCTAATTTAAGGGTCAAGAAAAAGAAGATTCCAAAACGCCAATGATTTCGAGCATACGTGCCCAGATGGGAATTCTGGGGTGCAGGCTAAAAAGTTTAGAAAAAGTGTCTTTTCGGGCTTAAATCGGTGGGTACGCGTCAAAACACTGTTTTTTGACGTTTGGACAATGCTCGTTCTTTTAAGAATATAAAACTTAAAAAAATATTTTGGAAAACGAGTAAGTTGAACAAAATATGGTCAAAAAATGTGTTTATGGCACGTAACGCTAAAAGTTTTAAACTTTTGAGCCAAAAATGAGCTAAAAACGCTTGAAAATGGACTTTTTCACAATTTGTAAAAAATCGACAATTATGGGGGTCGCAGCCATTTTTAAGGAGGTCAGTTGCTATTCTGAGGGTCAAAATCATAGGTGGGCGGCACCAAAGCTCTGGAGGGGGGGGGGGGCGCAAAATTTTTCCAAAGGTAAAAAATGGTAGTATGGCGAAAAATACACTATTTTTCAACGTTTCTCATCAAGCACTATCCATTAACATCAAAAATTGCGGAAAAAAAACAAAAAAATCAAAAATTAAATTGGGGGTATTTTGATTTCTGGGAGTTCATCACCCCTAAACCCCCACGCCCAGGTATAATCAAAAACCCCCACCCAAAGCCCCCCAACCGTGCACATGTTTGATTTCGACTTCATTTCTGTCATTACGACTAAATATTTCCCGGACTTGGCCCGAAGAGCGAATAAAACTAATATTTAGAGCATGAGCTCGTGAGCTGGCGCATAAAAAATTCTCGAAACATACTGAGGTTTTATATAATCGAGCGTAAAATCATAAATTTCTCATGATCTAATCGTACTGTAACCGGATGACTTAATGTCGCATAAGAATTCCGTCGTTAAATCATACTGGAACATTGACTTTTGTCACATATTTAGAAATTTTTTCTCAGAGAATCTGCATCAATATGGGTTTGAATCAAAATATGCAGTGTAAAACGGCGAAAGAACCATACTCGTATTTGACACGTGAACAGGTATTTTTTCAACCTGTTCTCGACTGGCGGAAAGTTGCGAATTTCCTAGAATGCCACGATACACGCACAGCGAGGGAATTTTGAAGGGGAGGTGAAATATAATTTGCCTTTTTTGGGTCCAAAAATGATAGGTACGCGTCAAAAACATCGTTTGCCAGCGTTTCTGACGATGTTCTATCTTAATAGAGCATAAAAACAAAAATTCAAAAAAATCAAAAAATCGGAACAAATTGAATAAAATATCTTCAAAACGTGAGTATAATGGCTCGAAGCGCTAAAAATTTGGCACTTTTGAGCAAATAGATAGCTAAAAACGCTTCAGAAAGCATCTTTTTTACAACTTCTTTAGAAAATTTTTGGGAACTTTCCAAAAATCGCCAGTTCTGGGCAGGGGCGGATTTAGGGGGGGGGCGGCCGCCTCCCCCCCTCATTGGCCCAAAATAGTGCGAAAAATTAAGCATTTTTGAGCGATTTTTAGCGATTTTCGGGTCAAAACGGCTAATTTTTCCGCCCAAGTCAGGGTTCCGCCCCCCCTCTTATAGGTACCGCCCCCCTTAGGAAAATCCTAGATCCGCCACTGGTTCTGGGGTATTAAATGTATGATTGCTAGCATGCATGATATGCGGGAAGGATTTAACTCCCTCCCCCATAAGAGTATCCACCTTCCCCGGAATTCACCGTTTTCCGAAGAATTCGTACAAAAGGTGTTGTTTTAGCTACTTGTTTGCTCAAAAGTGTCAGAGTTTTGGCGCTTCGCTTTTCGACCATATCTCGTTCAATTTGATCAAAGTTTTTCTTTTCATTCAATTTTATTAACGTTTTTACGCTATGAGAAGATCGTTAGAAACGCCGAAAAATTATGTTTTTAGACTTTTGGAGCCCAAAACAGATATGAAAACCTCGCATTCTCCCAGATTTGTCACGTCATGCTGGATATATTTGCCGCTCGTTTGCGCTTCTGTATCTTAATACGATTTTTTGACTTTCCGCGCGCAGGTTGATCCTCAAACGAAGCCGAACATCGAAAAAGGACTTCAACTTTTCAATCAGTTGCTAATGAATAAGCATTTCTTACTTTTGCTCGTTAGAACGATGGAGTCTAATCGATATTTTGTCAGTCAGGCGAGAGTCGCCGTTGGAAGTCTTTTGATGGTAAGCCGACTCGTCCGGACAAGCATATTTAATTAATACTCAATAATCCTTCTTTTTTTGTAATCTGCTTAAATAGGTTCGAATTTTATTGGAATCTTAAAATTTTGTAAACGCGATTATTCCTTACAGGATTCCACCAAAAGAAACGTGAGGTTGTACAAAGTTTTATCGAACTTGTTTTTCTCCTTAGACACGCTCAAAAATAGCATAAGTTTGCTTGTCTCGCAGTAGTTGTCGAGGCACCCGAATTTCAGGCACGTAGCTGGCCGTCCTATTTTGGGGGGACCAACACCAATTTCGGGGGGACTAAGCCCAAAAATAGCACAAAATAACGTTTAAAAAGTCATATTATTCCGGTTTTTCTGAATTTTCGAGGGGGGTCCGGACCCCCATTCCCCCAGAGCTACGTGCCTGCTGAATTTAATGTTCTGATCCTGCTATTCCAGTTAGGGAAACGCGCTACCGTACATGATCTTGGGAGAATCAGGGCGTGTCACCCCCCCCCCCATGAAAATTATCACTCCCCCGCAGAAATTTTTTTATCCCTCATAGATTTGATGGCTAGAAATTTTGAGTGGGGGTACACAGCCATTTTTAGGGGAGGGGTAAATGACCATCAATTTTTGGCTAAAGACGGTCAAAAAGACGTAAGCCAAAAAACGCAAGTTATTTTTCCAAAAATCTGGGGGTCAAAAGTTTTGCGACTTTACGGGGATGGGGCATATCCGACTTAAAGTGGGGATCCCCTAAACCCTCCTGTTACATGTACGCCCCTTCCTGGAATCGGCGATTTTTCAAAAGTTTCCAAAATTTTCCTGAAAATTTGTAGAAAAGTGCTTTTTTAGCGATTTTTAATATCTTGTAGCTCAAAAGTGTCAAATTTTCGGCGCTTCGCGCCATATACTTCCGCCATTTACTCATGTTTTGACCGAAATATTATTCAATGTGTTCTATCTTTTTAATTTGCGTCGAAATTTTTTTGCATTTATGCTCTGGAAAGATAGAACAACGTCAGAAACGCTAAAAGCCACGTTTTTGACGCATATCCATCATTTTTGAAGATTTCACCACCCCCTTTCTCCAGAATTTCCATGCTGGGCATGTCTACCCGCTACGTTTCTTTTGTTGTATAATTATTTTGCGTTTCACTTGTTTTTAATACGTGATATCATTTTTATGAAGAATCTTAACTGTTCATTCAATTGGGTATCTGTTAATAAGGCATTGCGTGCGTTTCTGTTTCGCTATAACTATAAAGGTAGAGCGATATCGATTTTTACCACATGGCAAGCACGCCGTGTTCCTGACGCTACGGAGCTACTTGGAACCTTTTTTGCGTTTTGCGTACTCCTTACCCGTTTTTGATGTAACGGATCGTTCGAACCAAACATGTATCGGCTCGAAATTTAGGGAGGGGTACCGGCTATTTTTAGAGGGTGAGGGGATGAATTACCTTCGAATTTTTGGCCAACAAATGCCTAAAAACGGCCAAAAAAATCTTTTTTTTCCAAAAATCAGGGGGTCAAAACTTTTCTGGCTTTCGGGTGGACGTCCGACTTTTCATGGGGGATTCCCCCGTCCCCCAGTCACGTGTATACGGTTTGAACCGTCGCATGATTCTGTCAACCTCCAGGATTATCGATTCCCAAGAAAAAGAATCTTAAGAAATGTGCCGCTCGAAGCCTTTTTAGCGAAGTTTTAGCTCAACGGCATTCATTTGTCGATGAGCCAAATTTTTTACAAGTTTGTTGAATTTTTTCGGCGAAAGCAGAACTGAACTTAAAGCGTACGTGAACCCGTTAGGCGAACAATAAGCGTTATTTTACTATTCGTTTTGATGAAAGGTGATAAAAGTAGTCGTAAAAAAGGAGTACGTTGCGTAATTTCGTGGAAGATGAAGTTAGTCTTTTCGGATTTGATTCCTCGGACCTCTTCTCTTGTTAACTCGATATACGCGAAATGAAAATTAAAAATATATCACGAGTTGTATTAACAGGAAAATTCTCGATTTCAAGGTAATTTTGCAAGAAAAGATGGAGTATTGCACCGAAGTGCTGAAGGCGTTGTTGGTCGATTTGATCGACAAAACGATCGAACGGCGTTATCAGCCTAAGATTTTGTTTCGTCGATCGGAGTCGGTGGCTGAGCGCATGTTGGGAATTTGGTACACGCTCTTGCTCTACCGCTACATCCTCGTGAGTTTTCATTGCGCTTAATGTACGTAATTAATCTTGAACGATCGCGTGGAATACTACAACGCGTTCGATAATATTTATAAATTTTGATCAGATTTAATCACTCGCAATTATAATTATGTCGCTTAATTGTATTCCGAAATGTGACAAAAAAGCGAAAAAGCCGCTTACGTAATTTTTTAGTCGAAGCAGTCGATTGCTTATTGGCAGGGGCGGATTTTAGGGGACCGGGGCGCTCCTTCTCCACTGACCCTAAGATGATTGGCATGATAAAGGACGGGTGTTATTCGCAAACAGCTGTTTCACCGTAGTTTTCTTCTATTTTCGAGCATAAGCATTAAAAATTTGCCTGAACGCCGCAAATACGGAAAATCAAGCGGTAATTCAAGCTTGTTCTAAACGCCCTTCTGCTCTATTTCACAAATTAACCAGCACTTTACGCCAGATTTTCTTAAAAGTCGGAGAAATTTAATGATTTTCCGCCTAAAATAGTCGAAAGTTTCCAAAATTTCACGGTATTATCTTGCGCCAAAAGCGATATTCGCGCGTGAAGGACAAACTTCAGACCCATCTGCGACGGCTTCTGAAAAAGTTGGTGTTCTGCCGTCCCTTAAAAATATCCTAGATCCGGCGGTAGTTATCGAGAGGCTAGTTTTTGCACTTTTTGCTCGTTTTAATTGCATTACGTCGCTTTTCTTAAGAAATATAAATAAATTCGTCAATTCGATCAAAAAATTTTGATTTCTAAGACCATTTTGGCACAATTTTGAACCCTTTTTCGGTAACCGAGACAAAGAATTATTACCTAATCCCGAGTTTGATAGAAAATTGTTTTGTCCTTAGAAATGATGCAATAATTGTTCCATAATGTCAAAATGGACCGAGTTAGAAAGCCCCTCTTCCGCGGAATGCAAAAGTATGCTAGAAAAGCAATTTTTTACTGGACGCGTTAGAGGATTACCATTCGCTCTTTGTTGCGCTTGTTATTCCTTTCCCGAGATTCACCCGGCGGGGCGCGACCACCGGAAACGCGTTGCGGCAAATTGTTTTTACTGTAGGAATGCGCCGGTCAGCCGCTGTTCATGTTGTACTGGGCGATCAAGCAACAGGTGGAGAAGGGGCCTCAGGACAATGTGACTTTCGAGTCGCGCTACTCTTTGTCCGAGGAGAAGCTCATTCGACAGACCGTCGACTACCACGCCCTCACCGTTTACGTCAGCATGGACGGCGGCGGCTCGCTCGAGACGCCGGTCCGCGTATTCGACTGCGACACCGTGCTGCAAGTGAAAGAGAAGTGCCTGGACGCCATTTTCAAGAATACTCCCTATTCCAGACGACCTTCGCCCAACGACGTCGATTTGGGTACGCATTGGTGCCATTGTTTAAACACAGTTTGCTCAAAAAGGATAAATTGTGTTTCGATCATAAATGGAAAAATGGCAGACAGTGGTCTGATCTAGGATTTTCCTAAGGGGGCGGTACCCCTAAGGGGGCGGAACCCTGACTTGGGCGGAAAAATTAGCTCAAAAAATGCTTAATTTTGCGCACTATTTTGGGCCAATGGGGGTGGCCGCCCTCCCCCTCGCCCCTCTAAATCCGCCCCTGATGGCGGACGTTTTTTGAAAGAGCAAATTCAGTACAACAGAAGTCTCAGGGTTCTTCGAGTCACTCTTGATATTGCTTTTTTGACTTGCTTTACACTTTTGCAAACTGTTTGTTTTGGCTAGTTGCAACAGAAAAATCTATCACCTATGTATGTACTTCGCGCAAACAGGGATACGCGTACTCTTCATTTTGACTTTTGTACTGATTTTTGAATCATGGGTAACAGCAAGTTTTCCGACCTACTTTTGACTGTTTGTGGAAAATTGTGATAACGCCCCTTACAAAAATAACCACTATTGGCGGATCAAGACCATAGATACACAGCATGGCCGATCTGGGGAGTCGAAAATTATGTTTTGTGGGCCAAAAAGACATCACACATTGACAAAAGCACTAAAATAGCGTTAAAACTCCGTTATTACGCAGTTTCTACTCAATTTAAAGCGTTTTTGACGTACATTTCAATTTTTATCCACTTTGACCTACATTTTTGCTTCATTCTCCCCAAGAAATTTTCCATATTTCCATTCTGGCGGACGGGGTAAGCACTGTTGCTTTTTTGTACAGAAAACTTAGATTTTTTTGTACAATCGGAAATCGGCTGAAAACTGCCCATACTTTGTGTAAACAAAGATCTCTCAAAAATCTTTGTACGAGCCTCAAAATCTTTGTCCCGTACAAAAATAAAAAACTTTGGGGGTAAGTGGAATCGCAAAAAATGTGGGGGGTTCGACTTGTGCGGGGGTTTTGTGGTCTATGAACAGCCATTGATAAAGACCAATGGACTGAGCACAATTTTTCGTGAGGGGGCGACACGCCCAACTTACTTCAAACAGTCGAAGATACATAGGCTCAAAAATGCGTTGTTCACGCGTCAAATAGCGTTTGTCACCGTTTCATCGCGCACACTTTTATTAAACAGCATGTTTGATGCAGCATTTTTCTTAAAATTTTAACGGTTTCAATGAAAAAATAAAGTAATTATTATAATTCTCATAATCATAGTTTCTCACGATTTCGTCAACAAACATTGAAAGCTCGAAAAAGCAAAGAAGTCTAAACCATACATTTACAGCATGGGAATTCTGGGGTTCAGGCCCAAAAATTTTCTAAAAAGTGCCTTTTTTGCTCAAAAACTATGGGTACGCGTCAAAAAGACTGTTCATGACGTTTCAGACAATGCTCGCTCTTCTAGAACATAAAAGCGTAAAAGAGATTTCAATGAAAATTTGAAAAATTGAGTAAATTGAGGAAAATATAGTCAAAAAATGTGCATATAGCGCGAAGCGCCGAAAATTTGAGATTTTTTAACTAAAAATGATCTAAAAATGCCTAAAAAGGCACACTTTTACAAAAAGTCGATAATTCTGGTGGGTTGCGCGGTGGTCTTTGTAATTACCCCAAAAGTCAGCGCTACGCAAAACAATTACATTTATGCCGCAAAAATCCGTCAATCAGTCTCCCAGAATTCAATTATTTTATATTGTCAATCGCTTAAGTTTGCTCTTTTATTCATATTTTATTTGTTAGCAGCTTGTGCAAACCTTTTTCTTTTGGTATAATTAATTAGATTTCGGTTATTTCTCGATGACTTCGCGTTTTAGATTTCACGCTTCGTCTTACGACTGCCCATTTTAACGGAGTGAATTTTTCCTTCGCCGTTTATCCGGTCCGTGCATTCGCCGATAGACGCATTCTCAACGTTTTTATAATGTTTTTTTCATATAACCCGATGCTTTAATCGGCTCGGTTTTTATAATATAAGGAACTTGATCGTTATTACTGCGCGTTTTTCTCGCTTTACGCTGAACTAAATTTTAATCGTACAGAATGGCGAACCGGCGTGTCGGCTCGACTTATCTTACAAGATTTTAACTCTACAACCAAAGTCGAGCAACCGGGAAACTGGCGACGCATGAATACTTTTGGGCATTACAAGGTAATTTAATCGAGTATTCGCCCTTCGCGTATCTACGTTATGAAGCAATATTTTTGGTTCATTACCGACGCGCGACTTTTCGATTTGATATTCCTTCTCGGCGTACGGTAGTGACGCGTTAAGTACGTTACGTACGAATAACGCAAAGCACCTAATTCGCGTAAGGTAATCAGGATCGTTGATTTGGAAATCACGTCACAACAATTTCGGTCCGCGTGGCGGAAAAATTTTCGAAAGGTGAGATAATGAATGGAAAGATGGGAAAATTGCACGTCTTTGACGCAAAATCTTCAAACTTTCGGCGCTCCGCGCCAGTTACGGAGTATTTTCCATAATTTTGCCTTCAGCACGATCAAAAATTTTTTTCGAAAAGTTTTTATTTTATTTTCTAATGGATTGAGCTTCTCGCGAACTGTCGAAGAATGCGGAATTTGGCAGCAGTCCCGTCGTATTTTCTGAGATATAGACCAATTTATGTTGGGTCCGCCACCTCCCTTCCCCGCCATTCGTCGAATCTTGAATGCGGGCGAGAAACGGCCAGCCTAGTTAGCTAGGTCCCGGTAGTGGCGGGGGCGGTACCCCTAAGGGGCGGCGGAACCCTGACTTGGGCGGAAAAATTTGCCGTTTTAACCTGAACATCGCTAAAAATCGCTCAAAAATCCTTAATTTTGCGCAGTATTTTGGGCCAATAGGGAAGGCGGCCGCCCCCCCCCCCCTAACACGCTCCCGGGTCCCGGCCAAAAAGCGTCAGGCTTCGGCCGGGTCTTTAAATACAGATATAGCAAAGCGTGTCATAAAGAAACAGTTAAATTGTCATCACTTGGGAAATGTTTTTAAATTAACATCTCTGCACCTTTCAATCACTTTTATTAAGCTGTTACGAAGCGCAAGCCGTGTTCAGCATAAAGCCGAACGCTACGCCAGTTCCGATCTATAGCATTTGTATGTAGAAGTGAGCAAACGGTAACGATTGAGTTTTGGAGAAAAATATTCATGGGAATTTTTTTCGAAAACACCCTCGTTTCCGAAAAAGAAATCCAGAAGAACGGTGCTTATTTCATCGCTTTTTAAAGATCATAAATATGAGAACTTAACTAATTAAGGAAAATGATAGGAAAAACGTAGTATGACTTTTTCATACGAAAACGAGATTGTAAAGTTCAACGAGAAGAAAGATTTCATACGTCACTCTTGTACAATTTACAAAAGCCTTAGTGACAACTTTAAAAGTTTTTTGAAAAGCCTCTGTGGGTTTTTTGAGAGTTGCCTATACTTTGTATATAGGGGTGTGGGGTTTTCTGGTAGGTTTGAAATTTTAACTTAACAACGCCGCTGGCGCGTGTCCGGTTGACACTCAAGCGATTTGTACTGCTGCATTGATATATCCGACTGCGAATTCGTGTTGGAATCGTGATGTCAGACTTCCTTATTAAGCGTCCGGCAATTCTTGTACTAAGCGTTCGTTTGTACATGTACAAAGATGGTCCCTAAAAGTCATTGTACGTTTTGTACACGCAAGTTTTTTGGTACTAGTTAGCAGTGGTACAGTAGCGATTTTAGTAGTGTGTAAAAACAGAGTTGCTAGCTAATTTCTTGGGTTTTTGAGGGCAGAAATCATAAAGAAACGTCTTAAAAACGGCGCGAAGCGTCGAAAACTTTGACATTTTTTCGAAATGCAATTTCGGCTATTATAAAGATATATAGGACACAATTACTCATTTTTGGCGGAAAGCGCCAAAAAATCTTGTTTATTTTAGACTTTTTGCAGTTTTTGTCCCCGAAAAATCTTTTGTACATGTAAAAAGACGGTCAAAGTCTTTGTACATCGGGAAAAATCTTGGTCGAATACAACAAAACTTCGCAGTCTCGGGCCGGCACTATTAAGAATTCTCAAGCAATGTGACAAAACCGGTTTTCATTACGGAAGCCGGATGCAACTTAGCTTGGTTGAAGTCTAAAGTGCAATGACGGGTAGCTAGGATTTTCGTAAGGGGAAGGACAGGAAACCCCAACTTCTTCCAAAACGATCAAAGGAAGTGGTCCGAAAATTCGCTCTTGCGTTTTCTCGGCGTTTTACGTTGTCTGCTTTCATTTAAAAATCATTTTTTCTTAAAAAAATTCAGAAATTTTTTCGACAATGTTTTAGAAAAAATGATGGCGGAAACGCGCGCACAAATCGCCGGAAAATCTTTTAAATTTGCCAGGAGTAGCGCGTCTAGAGATTTGAAATCTACGTAACTGAATTCTCCGCCTTTGTAGCATTTTATAGGCAGAAGCGTTTAAAATTTTTGAAATTTTTCCTAAAAAATAGATGAAATCTACGTTTCTAAATGATTGTATCTGCTCCAGAAATCGTGTTAGGAGTCAGAAAGTGTTTGCTGCTACTCAAAACGTATTCCTGGCGCCAAAAATATGACTTCCGGGTCGCTAAGAAATGTCAATAAATGCCATAACAAAAGAATCATCCGGGGCGAAGTGCCGGAATAATTAGAGAAATTATGGTCACCGACGGTCACGTAAAATCGTAGCAAGTTACGTGCATCCATTCCCGATATTGCTGCGAATATTTCTGGCCACCCATGGGCGGCCGCCGCCCTTCCCTTAAGTTCAGCACGTAGCTGGCATTCCTATTTTGGAGGGAACAACACTAGTTTTGGGGGACTAAGCCCAAAAAGGCCGGAATACATAGCATAAAATAACATTTATACAAGTCCTATTTATCCGATTTTTCTGAATTTTTTTTTTTGGGGGGGGGTTCGTACTAGGGATCGGACGAGGTCTCGGCCTCGGTAATCCCTCGGTCTTTTTTGAGATTCTCGGCCGAGGGTGAGGTGAAAAATGACCGAAGGACCGAGGGGTTTTATAATTTTGCATTTTTTGAGTGATACCGAAATAAAATATTGCAAAAAAACGCAATTGCTACAAAAGACCCATTGCCTCGAATGTTATGCCAAGTCAATGCTGTAAATATGCGAGCCTATAGACGGCAGAGACAAGACGCGTATGCTGATTGAAGGATTGTGTCTTAACAGTCCCAACAGCCCCACCCGTCCCAAGAGCCCCTCCACTAATCCTAACAACCCCACCAATCCCAACAGCCCCACCGATCCCAGTAGTTCCACTGTTCCAGCAGTCCTACCGTTCCAACAGTCGCAGCTGTCCCAACCACGCATAATCGTGGAGGGAGGGGATGTTTACAGTTAAACCCCCCCCCAGCCCCCAACCCGAAATTCTGGAAATCCCCCAAATTATGGTATACCCCAGAATTCTATTTTTAGCACAATTCTTGGTCACTTTAGCCCACCAGACCCACAGAATTTGTTCGCTGCCAATGTTGGTTCCAACTGCCTCACTGTTATAATCATGGATGCACAGCACGACCGGTCTGAGAAGGAGTTTCGAGTTAAAAATCGCCTCAAAACTGGTATGAATGTTAAAATAGCGTAAAAACTACGCTAATCCATATTTTCTCGCTATTTTGAAGCAGATTAGCGTGAAAGTTTTGATTTTCATTTAATTTTTAACACTTATCTTTCCTTTTTCACTGGAACATTTTTCATCTATTTCTGGCAGTTTACACTAGACCATAATGAGCAGGAATCTAATCTCGCGAAATGACTCGAATGAGGCAAAATCCCGGATCTATATTACACTAATCAATCCTATAGCTACTTTACCAAAATCGCGCGGAGCATATATGTTCTATATTGTTTGTACTCGTATACTCATATTATATGTATAACAAATCCTCGGTCCTCGGCCTCGGCCGAGGGTAAAAAAGACCCTCGTCCGATCCCTAGTCCGGACCCCCCATTTCCCCCTAGAGCTACTTGCCTGCTTAAATCCGCTTTTGGGGGTATGACCGATAAGCGCTCGATGCTCGGAGACGGTCCCGAAAAGCATTTGCGCGTACGTGCGCGAAAATTGTCTCCTAATAAGAAACAAACTATAATTTGTAATCGCGCGATGGAGTCATCCTAATCGGTAATCGCTAATGCTACATTTAGGTGCCGAATAACGCGTCTTTGGCCTTGGTGCCAAAACAGGTCTCCGTATACAACATGTCGTTGTTGTCCGAACGGTCGGACAAGTCGAGTAACTTTTCGTTAAAAAATCTGGCCGCGGCTACCAACAGCCCGACGCTAAATAGTCGCCCGTTGATGGGCGTTTGCAGTCCCGTTCACCAGGGCCACTCGGTCCCCGGCGCCAACGACGGCTTTGGCACCAAGGACAGTCAGGAAATGGCCGGCAACAAAGTCTATCACCTCATCAAACCGAATCATCACGATCATCAGGTCGACTCGTCCAATTTGCACGGAAATGGCGCCAAAATGATGTCCGAAATCTATCTCACTCGACTCCTCACCACCAAGGTACTTTTTTTGCCAAATTGAGTAGCGAAGACGCGAGAAGCGCGCTCGGTCATTTTCGCAACATATTCTCACTACGCGAAATTTGTTTTGCGTATACGGGGGTAGCCCGTAAAAAAGTTTCTCGATGTTTTAATTATAATTATCCCCTTATATTGCAAAATTTTAAACTTTTTTAAAGCGCAAAGATAGGACAATAAAATTCCAAAGTTCCAATTAGTTACGTTTGTTATTGAATATTTGGTTTATACTTTTGTAAACGTCACTTTTTTAGTAAGTCGGGACAAGAAAGCTAGTAACTGGAAGCGTTGATATTTAAATCCCCGCTCCACACATTCCCATAGGGGGTGAGGGTGGATTACCCCCACCTCGGGGTCCGAGACTTGAATCACTGTCAGACGATTCTGAGCTATCAAACGTTTTCTGCAAATGATTTTTGGGTACAAAAGCAGCACAGATGTTAAAAATTTTTCGGCGCGACTAGTACATTTCTGTTTTATTTACCCATGAAATACCTAGAATGAAGTTAAAATGATCTGAAAAGTCAAAATTTTCGATTAATTCTAATATTTTTTACTTACAAGAGTGACGAAAGTAGTTAAAATGGGACAAAAAGTTAGTTAAGAATGCAGTTTTTCTCATTAAAACATGCTATTTAGGATGTTTTAAGCGTTTTGCATATTTGACCTGCAAAAACGGCTAGAAATCTAAATTAAGTGGTCTCAAATTTTGGGATTTCACCCTCCTCTGAACTTTCGACCTTGGGAAACTATGCCCGGCTCGAAAGGTCAATAAAATATTTTTCGGTTAAATGGCTATAAAATTGTCGAGTTTATTGTTCGTTTTAGTTCCGTTTTGTGGGTTTTTCATCACGTTACGCTTTAATAACTTCCGTTTTTAAGAAAAAGTTTGGTTCAAGGAAAATGCGTCGCAATAAAAAGAAATTTTCGCAACCCGATACCACTAGTAAATAATCCCGTAGTCCGCCTTTTCTATCAAGTGGCGCGAGTCGCATTACTCGAAGTTTAGCAGAATAAAGTCGTAATAAGGAGTTTACGCGCGCTTTTCGGGGCTACCTAACAATTTTTCCGTTGTAAACAACTGAAAAAGTGAAGTTTACGGAAGCGTAAACCAAAAACTGAGTGACAAAGACGTATCGACAAAACTTTGCGGTTTCGGTGCTCTATATTTGCGCTTTCAAAAACGTTGGAGTTTGCAATATGTATAATAAATCAATAGTTTACAAAACATCGGGTAACATTTTTATGGGCCATCCCGTATAACGTAAGATTGCGAATTAAAGTAGGTCTGTCGTAGTTGCCGTTTTGAACACTTCACAACTTAAGATTACGCAGCAAGATAATGCGCAGCCGCACGCATTCGCACTGGGGGTAAGGGGCATCTCCCCGCCGGGATTTCCGAAGACATTTTTCTTCCATTATTTCGTATAGCTCGTTCAATCTCTTCGTGATATTTGTTTTCGTGCAAATTTGTCTAAAAATATTGATAAGGAATAAAATATGACGAATTAAGGATGAAAATTTGACAATAGATTGGTAAAAAATAATCATTCACCACTCACGTCCCTCCTCCCCAAGAACCTTGGTTTACCGCCCTCCCGAAACTCTTTGAGCCTTTTTCAGCAATCGGTTGTAAAATGCCGCATTAATCGGTCACAACGCAATCGAATATCGTGGACGATTTAATGAAATGTGGTGCGCGCAATTAGCCGGCCCCCCGAATACGGGGAGGGCTAAATTTTTAAAGTCAGATGCGGGGATCTCGAGCGAATTGGCCGAAGTAGCGGCATTCGTGAGCGGGTTTGAAGCGAGCTCTATTTCTTGGAGAAGGATAGTTCATTTTTTAAACTAAAACATTTTACTCGATTTTAAGTTGATCTCAATCTTATTCAAAAATGATCTTATGAATGATTTCTAAACATGTCCAAGCTTGACTCTGCCGAAAAGTTGCTTAACTCGATTGGCGCTCAAGTCTGGTTTCTTACGTCACGCTTACTATTTATTCAGCCGCAAGCGCGCGATTTAAGCACTCCAGCTTCAATCTACGTACGACCTAAAAGATTTAGCATTCGTCTCGCCTACTCGTTTAACGATTTCTAGAGCATTATAATCACTTCGCGATGACTGTGAGCCGTTTTTTGTCGTTTGAAGACAAAATCGGCTTCTTTATGATCATTTATCATTCAATCCGTAAGCGTAGCGACTTCCGTTTTTATATCAAATTAGTATCTGGTGACCGCATTTATCATTTTTGATGTTTTTATATAGGTACAACGGTGTTAGTTTTTAGGTTTAATAAGCGCTAGGAAGTCAATAATTGCGGTTTAGCATAAATTTCTTGATTTATTTAAAGAAAAAACGCTGATCAAGAATACAACATTGATCCGCGGATAGCGTTCTGAATCGTCTGAATTAAAAAAGAAAAGGACACACGCGTTACCGACGCTATACGTACATAGGTATTATCCGGGTGTAAACACTGGCGCGCTAAGGAAATCTATCCCACGCTAATGGAAAACATTTTCTTAGCACTAGCGCTAATGGTTGTCGTGCTTAAAAACGCCGATCCCGGTACATCGCGAGGAAAAGAAATAATTCTGGGTGGGGTGCCCGAAAATTGTGATATAATTAACCACGCGTTGCTCAAGCTCGGGCTGCGCGGAAGACAACAGCGCCTTCAACTTATTCCTTCGTGCACTCTTGCGAAACGCGCTCGTACTTCCAAAAAAATTTTTAGGGGGACTCGTCCCTCTCTTCCATTAGTTGCGCGCCTGATATTTAAATTCCGTTGTTGACCGAGGAGCTAAGAGACGATCCCGTTTTATTCATCGTTTTTTCAATTTTCGCTGTTAGAACTACGCTTTAATAAGACGCGACCTTGTTTTCAGCCGATTTATTTTTTAGGGTACGCTGCAGAAGTTCGTCGAAGATCTCTTTGAAGCGATATTTTCTACCGCGTATCGGGGCTCGACTCTGCCAGTCTGCGTTAAGTATATGTTCGATTTCATGGACGATCAGGCCCTGCGGCACGGAATAACCGACCCGGAAGTCGTTCACGCCTGGAAGAGCAACAGGCTAGTCGCTTTGTATGGTTTTTGCATTCGATTTTATGACGAAATAAGAAATAAACGGCGAATGTCCGCTTTTTTTGGATAAGAAGCATTCGCGGAGCGAAACGTATCAATTTCTGAGCGCAGTTTTTCCTTAATATCGGGCTATTTCGCTGCATTGATTTCGCTAAGTGCGCTCCGCATTAGGTACGACTTAGATCGTGAGCCGCGCCTGATTAAATTTTTTTAGTAGATACAATCGGTTTTGACACTAACTTTTCGGAAAATATCGGAATTTCGAATGAAAAATCACTTCACTAAAATAAATGACCCGTGGCAAATTATTTGCTGGTTAATTCCGCCGCTTACGGAGTCAGGCACGTATCTCTGGGGCAATGGAGGGTTTCGGACCCTCCAAATTTCAGAAAAAATCGGAAAAATAGCACTTTTTAAACGTTATTTTGTGCTATTTTCGGCCTTTTTGGGCTTACCCCCCTGAAAAAATTGGTGTTGCCCCCCCAAATAGGATGGCCAGCTACGTGCCCGAGAGCTATATGGTTCTCTCTTACGGAAGCCCTCTGAATCAATTTTAAATTTTAAATAGTCTTAGGTTATTGCAATTACTGTGAGAAAAACTAGGAGTCGTATGAACATTTATGATCAATGAGAAGTTAAGAATAAGACTGGACGCCTTATTTTCTGCAAACTGACAAAATTTATATTAGCGAAATGACTGTACGCGTACGCGAATCGCGCGGTAACGTTGAAATGAGAATATCGCTTACGGGAACGGATTTAGGATTTTCCTAAGGGAGGGAAGGGGGCGCGGTGCCCCAGCTTTTGCGAAAACGGTCGAAAATAGGTCGAAAAATATGCCCTTCTCCGGAAAATAGCGTCTTTTGGCGTTTTACATACGACGTTTTTGATTAAGATCGCTTTTGGCGCACCTTTCTCGGAAAATTTTAAAATTTACGAGGATTTTGCTCGAAAAAATTATTAATTTGATTTAAGCGAAAGTCTGCCGCGAAGCGTCGGAAAATTTGCGAAATTCAAGCTGAAGAACGTTTAAACCCGAATTACTGACTCAATTTCCCGTATTTCTGGCACTTGACGCTTACTTCAAAATAGAAAAAAGTATGCCGAATAAAGCTGTTTCTGCTCTTGAAATCGTTTTGACACCTAATTCTCTGAGCAAAAATATGTCTTCCGGGCCGCCAACAAAGTAAATCAATGTCATTGATAGCAGTGGCGGATCGAGGATTTTCCTGAGGGGGCGGTATCTCAACTTTTCCAAAAAATAGAAGTCCACAGGTTTGCCCTCAACGCGCGAAACAGCGTTTTTCGGTGTTTTTACATTATATACTTTTACATACAATCGCTTTTGACGCAATATTTTTTCTTGAAATTTTAAAATTTTAGACAATTTTCTGCAAAAAAATTATGAGTTTCTTTGACTTTTACAAAAATCTGGCGCGAAGCGCCGGAAAATTTGTCAAATTAAGGCGGGTAGACATCTAGAAGCATGATTTATTGCTTGATTTCCTGTATTTATTGCATTTGATGCGAAACATCGAAATTTTTTCATTGAAAATAGAAGAAAACTATGCAAAAATAGCTGTTTCTCCTGTTAAAATTGTTTTGTAACCTACATGAACAGAAACTGGCTTCCAGGCAGTCTTTCTTTTCTGCAAGGTCCGTTCGTACATGTACAAAGATGGTCTCTAGAAGTCTTCGTACATTTTGTATGTACATACAAATTTTTGGGTACTGCGATATAGTACGGTAGCGACTTTAGTATGGTAAAAACAGACTTGATGGACCTTTGGTAGTGTATTTTGGCTAATTTCTAGGTTTTATGAGGGCAAAAATCATTAAGAATCGTCTTAAGACGGCGCGAAGCGCCGAAAACTTTGACATTCATCCTTCCAAAATGCGATTTCTGCTATTATAAAGAGACATAGGACATACAATCACTCGAAAATATCAGAGTATTTCAGACCTTGTTTGCAGTTTCTGCCTAAATCTTTGTACGTGTACAAAGACGGTCCCGAAAAGTCTTTGCACATCAGCAAAAATCTTTGTCGAATACAAAAAACCGTGCTTTCACTTCAACAAAAAGTAAATAAATGTCATTAATAGGCAGGGTGGCCGCTCACCCGGGAAAAGCCCAGGATTCTTTTTGGCACCCGGGAAAAACCCGGGATTTTTGTCAAGAAATTTAGTTTGAACTCAGTTTTTGGAGGCCAAAAATATTGAATTCATAGTACAATGTTACATTTTTATCGCTTTTAGTATCATACTAGTTTACGTGTTTTTATATTTTATCATGTAGCATGTATTTCCGTTTTTCTTCTCGCCCATTGTCACATCGTTGATTGCTATTTGTGTATTCTCTTTGTTTGATATGGCTAGTATCTATTTGTACTATTGTTCGCTAAGACGTTTTTGCAACAGTGTTTTTTGTACTCGGCAGAGATTTTTCCCGATGTACAAAGACTTTTCGGGACCGTCTTTGTACATGTACAAAGATTTTTGGGAAGACAAAAATCGCAAAAAAGGTCTGGAATTCGCAAAAAGTTTTCGGCGCTTAGCGCCGTAATGAGGAATTGCGTGTCCTATATATCTTTATAAAAGCAGAAATCGCATTTCGAAAGGAAAAATGTCGAATTTTTCGGCGCATCGCGCCGTTTTAAGACGATTTTGCCCTCATAAAACCAGGAATTAACCAAAATACACTACCAAAGGTCGAACAACTCTGTTTTTACCACACTAAAGTCGCTACCGTGCTATATCATAGTATCCAAAAATTTGTGTGTACAAAATGTACAAAGACTTTTAGGGACCATCTTTGTATATGTACAAACTAACCTTGTACAAAAAAACACTGCTTGGAAGCCATTTTCTGTTCATGCAGGTTTCAAAACAATTATAACATCTGTTTTTGCATAGTTTTCTTCTATTTTCAATTAAAAATTTCGATGATTCGCATCAAATGCTATAAATACCGGAAATCGAGCAGTAAATTATGCTTCTAGACGTCTATCCGCCTTGATTTCACAAATTTTTCGGCGCTTCGTGCCAGATTTTTGTTAAAGTCAAAGAAATTTAATGATTTTTTCGCACAAAATTGTCTAACATTATAAAACTTTTATAAAAAAATATTGCGTCAGGTGATTTTATGTAAAAGTATACAATGTAAAACACCGAAAAAACGCCATTTTGCGCATTAAGAGCAAATCTTTTGGACCTATTTTTGACTTTTTCTGGAAAAGTTGAGATACCGCCCCCCCTTAAGAAAATTCTAGATCCGCCACTGATCCTATATATCTTTAAAGTGGCAGAATTTGCATTTAGAATGGAAAAATGCCAAATTTTTCGGCGCTTCGAGCCGTTTTGAGTCAATTTTTAGTAATTTTTGGCGTGAGAAACCCAGAGATTAGCTGAAATACACTACCAAAGATCGAAAACCCTGTTTTGCTATACTAAAATCGCTACTGTACTATATTATAGGCTGTGAGAACTGCTATCGACAACTCGTTAGCATCATTGAAAAAGAAATTATGATTGTTCCAAAACGTTTCGTGTAGTATTTGCATTTGTTTGATCAACGGTTGCTTGTGCCTTATCCTTTTTCATGTTCTTATCATGACACTTCTTCGTTTTTAGTGTGCGTTTAAAGCATGATTAAAGACCGGGAAATTGTCCATAAATCACCCGGGAAACCCGGGAATTTGATTTTGGAAAACCAGTGGCCACCCTGAATAGGTATCGTCCGGCGCGTAGCGCCGGAAAAATTTAGTAAAAATTATGGTCACTGACGGCCAAAAATCATCGCAAATCGCATATCCATTCTTTATCTCGCCAAATATTTTTGGACAATGGGGGCGGCCGCCTCCCCCCCTCAAATTCGCCCTTGATTGATAGCTATGCGCGAAGCGCCGAAAAAATTTGTGAATTTATGATCAATGACGGCCAAAAGTCGTTGCAAATTATCTATTCTTCATATCGCCGAGTATGTTGGGCCCGCGGGGCCACGCTCTTAAATCCGCCTACGATCGCTTATTACGATTGTGTGACGTTTGTAACATTTTAGCCTGCCGTTGAGGTTCTGGGTCAACCTGATAAACAACCCTCATTTCGTGTTCGACATAGCCCGGCCGGTAAAAATTGGCGGCTGCTTGTCGGTAGTTGCTCAGACTTTGATGGATTCGTGCTCAACGCAGGATCCCCAACTCACCAAAGATAGCCCTTCTTCCAAATTACTATTCGCTCGCGACATTCACACTTACCGCGAATGGGTGGAAAGGTTAGTTAACGTAGTCATTACTGCGTCGTTATTCTCCGTTTTTATTCTGTGCTAGTGATAAAAAGGATCCAAAATTTCAAATCATCCGAATCCGCATGATTTTTGCAATTTCTGGATTCGGATCCTAATATTTCGGAATCTTAGATCCGGATCCTGGTAGTCAAAATTAAAAGTTACGAATCCGGATACGGATCCATGCTGCCTCGGAGGCGAGTGTTTTTGTACAAGGTCCCTTTAAACCCGTACAAAGACGGTCTCGCCTATTTCTCATTAATCCTTAAGGCATTGATTGCGAACAGCAAAGTTGTCAATGAATAACACTAAGGTTTTTATACGGTAACGCTGAATTTTTTACTTCGGTTTGCGTAGTTTAGCCTATTTCTGGGTTTCTGATGAGAAAAAATAGGAGGATTTTTCAACAGAAAAATTTTATATTTTCACTTAATTTGCGAGTGCTTAAACACAATTTTGAAGCGTTGGTAGTACCGAAAATTGCATCATACGCTACTCGCCGCCGAATGTCTACGCTTTAATGAGCTTCTAGAGCTTGTTAGGGTTATATCTTTAACACGTCGGTCGTATTTCCGCCCATGCACGACCAACGTGTTAAACATATATAAGCTTTTACAAGCTCTATCATCCTAGGAGCATATTAAAACGTAAACATTCGTGGCGAGCACTGTAAACTTCTGTTTCCGATAACTTCCGAGATCCTCTGAAGCAGTGTTTTTTTGTACAAGGTTCCTTCGTACGTGTTACAAGACGGACTCCGAAAGTCGCTGTACATTTTGTACGTGCAAATTTTGGTGTACTATAATATATTACTGCAACGACTTTAGTGCGGTAAAACAACGTTTTTCGACCTTTAGTAGGAGTATTTTTGTTAATTTCCGATTTTTTGACGCCAAAAATTACGGAAAAGCGTCTCCTAAAAATTAGACGATATTTCTATTCTAGATGCAAACTCTGCCATTATAACAATATAGAACGGCCAATTAATTAATCATGTGAAAATTTTTGGAAATTTTCCACCTTTTTAATAGTTTTTGTCTTCCCAAAAATCCTCGTACGTGTACAAAGACGGTTTCGAAAAGTCTGTATATATAATGTACGTATCTAACGTACATGGGCACGCTCAGGTTTTTCAGGTTCAAATGACTTCCTGTATATTTTTAACATATATTTTTATTCAAATGACTTCCTGTGTACTGTTCAGCAAGCTCGATCGGGGAGGGGGTTGAAAATTGAGCTTTTTTAACGCCAACGTGACCTCAAAGTGGTATAAATGATACAATATCGTACTACGGTATTCTACATTTTCTGGTCAATTTCGAGCACTTTTGAGGAAAATTTTCAATTTTCATTTATTTTCGGCCTTCGTGTTGCCGCGTTTTCGTCTGGAAATTTTTAAAACTCTTTCGGTTTTCGGTCCGCTTTCCCCTACAGGGTTGAGGGCTTGCTCAGCCCTCAGGGTCAAATCGCTAGACAATGAATTGACCCCGTTGCCGCGTAACTATGTACTTTTATTGTAAAGCTCTAAATATAGCAGTCGGCCGTAAGGGTTATTTATTCGACTAACTCGCAGATATCAAAAACGAGAAACGAGCTTTAAACATTCGCATGAAATAATAACTTGAAAAATCAGCGTACGAATAAAAATTTGCGCTCGCGAGCTCGCTTCGTTATTCGGCAACCACTTTTACGACTAAGCGACTAACCAAAAAATTGAGCTAGGAAACCAGCCGCGATTTTTGGGCTCGTCCGGCTACGATGTTACGCTTAATAAAATTCAAGGATATGACGCAAAGTGCGGAATGTTTTGAAATTGTCGCTGAAATATTCGTTAAAACTGTTTAAATTGCTACGTCTACCGACAAATCATTGCAAGTATCGCAATATTTTCGTTTTTTCGAAAATGCCTTAAAATGTTATGGGAAGAAAATCAGTAAACTTTCCTGCGGTTCGAATCTTAGCGCAAAAGCTTCTCGATACCGTAAGTGATGCTTAAACTGTTGTCAAACTCGACAGGTATTACGCCGACATCCGTTCGATGCCCGTCATCTCGGACCAGGACATGAGCGCCTATTTGAACGACGAATCTCGCACTCACGCGGGCGAGTTCAACGTCGCCGCCGCCTTGAACGAACTCTACACTCACTTCGTGCAACAATACGCGCCGCTCGACCAACTGCACGCCGCGCTCGAAGCCGACGACGCCGCGCGCCGTCATCGCCTGCCGTCCAAGTTCGCTCAACTCATCCGACTCATGGACGGCACCGAAGCCGCGGCCGAAACGCCACTCTGCCATAGCAATCGCTCGTCGTCTAACGCGCCGCCGCCATTGACGGCGGTCGGCGCTTACGCTTATGGCGACGTCTCTTTGCCCAGATGAGCGTCGCGTCGTATTTTCGCATCGGACTCCGACCAACTGTCGAACACTTACCCGACAGTCCGCATTTCGCTCACTTCGCGTTTCAAGCCGTATTCGTACGATTGCTGTTTTGTTAATCATGATATCAAGGCAGGCGCTTAGCTAACCGGCCTTCCGAATCGAGGGGGAATAAAATTTTAAAGTCTGATATCTCAACAATTACTCGTAGATCATGATGTTCTTTAGCGTTTCTTAGCAAGTTATACCCGTCGTAGAATAAAAGATTAGTAAAAAATCAAAAAATTTAATTCGCTTTCAATCATATTCAAAAATCAAGTTGCACAAACATTTGACCCTGCTGAAAAATTGTTCAAGTTTGTGCTCAATTCTGGTCATGAGGAAAGACGATAGATACCGTTAATAAATTATGTACAAAGCGTCGGTAAAGTTTCACATAGTCGCAAGAAATGCGCAACAATTGAATTCTGGGGGTTAAAATTCTAAAGTGCCTTTTTTGGCCGAAAAATTGTGGGTATGCGTCAAAAACATTGTTTTTCGGCGTTTCTAAGATTCTTTATCTTTGTGAAACATATAAACATGAACAAATAAATATTGAAAAATTCAAAAAAGTCCAACAAATTGAACAAAATATAATAAAAAGATGAGTGTACGGCGCCAATTGTCGAAACTTGGACACTTCTGAGCAAATAGATGTCGTTAAAAAAGCTCCTTTTCTACGAATTTTTAGGAAATTTTAGGAAACTTTCTAAAAGTCGCGAATTCTGAGACTGAAAATTTTTTCGGAAAATTGACAATTCCCAGCAGTCAACAACAGTCTCCTCGTTGCTTTATATCTTTGCCTATTTCAATACATACTTCCCCTAATGTTTCAGGGTTCGATAACGAGCGACCACACGTGGGCGTTGGGGGTTGGGGAAGTATGTGCCCCACGCTAGAACGCCGAATACTCATCCTCCGGAAATCAAAATACCTCCCTCCCAGAATTCGATTTTTCTTGTTTTTTCGCAATTGTTTGATGGCAATGGATAGTGCTCATTGAGGAACGTTGAAAAATGGTGTTTTTCCGCCATACCACCATAGGTGGGCAGCACCAGAATTCTGGGGGGGGGTGAAAAAATTTTTAAAGGTCAAAAAATGGTCTTAAAAGTGGTCGTATGGCAAAAAAACACCATTTTTCGACGTTTCTCATCAAGCTCTATCCAATGGCATCAAAAAATTGCTGAAAAAGCAAAAAAAATTTTCTGGGGGGTATTTCAACTTCTGGGGGGTGTATACCCCCGCAAACCCCCCCCCTACGCCCATGTGTGCATACCACCATTTTTGGCCTTTGAAAAATTTTGCACTCCCCCACAAATTTTGGTGCTGCCCATAATGCTAGCGACTTCAGTCTGACCGCTTTTCGTGCGCTCCGCTATAGTCTGTTTCATTTAACTTTGAGGTTTTCTTTTGAATTTAATTTGCATGAATTGAATTACAAAAGTGGTTTAAAATTTTGATGCGGTAATTGCGGCCTAGCGAAGGCCGATGTCTCACCGTAACTCGACATACTGTAGAACATCGCAACGATGGCGTTAGTTTAAAACACTTTTGTGGGCACGTGAAATTTTTTCAAAACTCTGAGTTATATGAAACGGAGTATAAATTTTTGACGAATAACGTGTTGCGGAGTTCTGTGGCTTGTATTATATTTATGACATTCTTGACTAATTTATTGTTATGAATTATTTTTAGCTCGATCGATCCTCTGTTTGTTCAATACAGGCGCACGCCCTGTTTTCGTTATGTTTCATCGATTTCTAAACGGGTCCTTCGTTCATTTTACGTAGGTACGCGTATGGTGCGTAGCTTCTATTAAATTACTTAAGTCGAATTTCACCTTATATTTTCTCATTTTCACTAATTCTTTTTTTAGTTTACGATTTCACTACCATTTATGCGCAACGTTTACATTATTTTAGTAGGTACGTAGACAGTGGCGGATCTCGGATTTCCAAAGGGAGAGAGGCCGTACCCCACCCCAGGCTTTTTTTAGAACAGTAAAAAAATAGGACCAAAACTTTGCTATTCGCGTGCAGATTTCACCGTTTTATTTTGTCCATTCTAAGTTGGAATAATTTTTGTTGCAAAAATTTGGCAAAAAAAATTTAAAAATCTTGACCAATTTTGTTCAACAAGTGCTCAAATCACTTCAACTCTAGCTGGAAATTGGCGCAGTACTGGAAAATTGCTGAAATTTCGACTGGAAGACTAAGAGACTAGGATTACGTCGTATTTCCTATTTTTGTTCTTTTCGAGCAAAGCATTTCGACGCATTTAACGTGAAACGCAAAATGCTTAGAATTTATGTTAAAAATGGAAGAAAAGTACGGAAATATGGCTATCTGGATGCCAAGAAAGTGAATAAATGTGATAAGTGGGTATTATCCGGCGCCGGAAAAATTTGAGAAATTATGATGGTCCATGGGCAAAATACATGCCAAAGCACATGCCGATCCTTTATTTTGCAAAATTTTTCTAGGCGATGGGGAAGGGGGTGGCTGGCATACATGGGCAGCAAGAAAATTGGAGGGGGGGGGTGCAAGATTTTTCATAGCTCAAAAAATGGCCATAAAAGTTGTGGTGTGGCGAAAAAACACCATTTTTCTACGTTTGTCATTGAGCACTATCTATTGGCATCAAAAAATTGCGTAAATAACAAATTGAATTCTGGGGGGGGTATTTGGTGTGGCGGCTGGCCCTCTCAAATCGGTCCTGTATGTACATAGCGGTTATACATATGTTATGTAGATAGGTAGGTACTGATCTCGCGCATCTTATAGAGATTATGTATATATAGGTGTAAACGTAGCGCGGTGCCTACGTTCACCTCTTGCTTAACCCGAATCTTAGGCTTATGCGCTCACATGGGGGTTCTCGCCCTTTTTAGGAGGTTGATCACCAGCCGGCAACTCGGGGGTAAGTGGTCCGCCCTATTCAGGGTAGCCCGGCCCTCTACGCACGCACCTACTGAAACTTACTTACTAAACCCCTTTGAGATTACGTACCTAATTAAAGTAAGTTCCCCGGAAACTTAATTGAGGGCCCGAAAAGATTATTGTTTAACTTGTTTTGGGACCGAATTCTGGTGCTTAAAAATATTGAGGGTTCCTAAGTATAGTGTAGCACAAGGACAGAATTCAACAGCACGGAAATTCAATCAAGCCCAACATCGTTAATTAAATAATTACTTTTTACAATATTAGGACAGGTACGGAGTCCACTCTATGTAAGGCAAGAAAAAAGAACAAGCTCAGTGCGGAAGCTGGCGGAGAGGCTCTCAGGCTCAAAAGCTAATGTAAAAATGAAAAATTCTAAAGTGCCGTAATATTGTCAAAACTGCGCTCGCACGCAGTTTTAACCGGAGCGCGGAAAAGAGGTGTAACAACACGAACAAGGAGTTGGAATGGAGCTATGAATACGACAATATATGTAGGCCTATGGGCAAAAGCTTACGGTAAAGGTATGTACACGAGACAGGCACAACTATGAGACACACATATGATCTTTTAACACACGTAAGATATGATGACACATATACCGATTCGTACTCAATCGCATTAAGCCCGAGTGCCCATTTTTCGGGCCAACCCGTAAATCCTAAATACTAGTGTTTCCCCCGGTGGGAGAAACGTTTCTCCCATCAAAATTTCCCTCGGAGGGAGAACCGTTTCTCCCATCAAAATTTTCCCCAGTGGGAGAAACGTTTCTCCGGAGTGTGGTTACCTATAGTGTTGTAAAAGATATCTTTATCTTTTTAGCAAGATAAAGATATCTTTATCTTTATCTTGACGACTTTTTTATCTTTATCTCTTGGAAGAATCAAAGGCTATCATTATCTTTTTGATAGGAATTCATCTTGCAAGCCAAGTTTTATTGTAATACAAGAAAAGAAAAGAAAACGATTGTTTAAACCCTGTGGCGTGCGGCCCGAACTAATGCCCGTATATCAACGTAAGTAAGCGGGAGTGATACCGATCTAAGAGGGAGTACTACTACTAGCACCCATGTTAATCTAAGTCCAAGCCGAAACATAGCGAAGTTTGAAAAAATCAATACTGTTGCGACTTGACTTTGAACAGGCGCAGAGAGCAGGGTTTTGATGCTTGTGAAAAGAAAGAAGTGGCTCGCTGTCTGCCAGTTGTAGTAGTAGTAGTACGTGGTTCAGTCAGATACCGCGGGTAAACCCCCAAACCTACATTCATGTGTGCAAAAGCCTATCACCTCTTTAATCTCAGGTGTAAAAATTAGGGCATCCAGTTGGTTGGTTTACTTCACCCACTCGTTTATTGCACTTCACAAACATCATTCTCCTGAGTCAAAGCGACCATATTTACATATGTACACTTTATCTTTATCTTTTTGCTTCCTTTATCTTGCAAATTATCTTTGTCTTTATCTTTCTGAATTTTTTATCTTTATCTTCTAGAGTTTAAAATTTCAACTCTATCTTTATCTTTTATCTTGCAAAAAATCCTTATCTTTTACAACACTAGTTACCTATGCTTATCATGGTTTCGCCATTTCTCCCGTTTCCTCCCAGGCTCAGGGTGTGGTTACCTATGCTTATCATTGTTTCGCCCTTTCTCCCATTCTCCGGGTGTGGTTACCTATACTTATCATGGTTTCGCCGTTTCTCTCAGGCTCCCGGTGTGGTTACCTATGCTTATCATAGTTTCGCCGTTTCCCCCATTTCTCCCAGGCTCTTGGTGTGCTTACCCATGCTTATCATGGTTTCGCCGTTTCTCCCAGACTCTGGGTGTGGTTACCTATGCGTATCACGGTTTCGCCATTTCTCCCAGGCTCCGGGTGTGATTACCTATGCTTATCACGGTTTCGCAGTCTCTCCCATTTCTCCCAGTCTCCGGGTGTGGTTACCTATACTTATCATGGTTTCGCCATTTCTCCCAGGCTCCTGGTGTGCTTAACTATGCTTATCATGGTTTCAATGTTTCTCCCGTTTCTCCCAGGCTCCGGGTGTGGTTACCTATGCTTGTGGTTACCTATGCTCATCATGGTTTTGCCGTTTCTCCAAGGCTCTGGGTGTGGTTACCTATGCTTATTATGGTTTCGCCGTTTCTCCAAGGCTCCGGGTGTGGTTACCTATGCTTATCATGGTATCGCCGTTTCTACCATTTCCCCCAGATTCCAAGTGTGGTTACCTATGTGTATCACGGTTTCGCCGTTCTTCCCGTTTCTCCCAGGCTACGGGTGTTGTTACTTATGATTGTCATGGTCTAGGCTCCGTGTGTGCTTAGCTATGCTTATCATGCCTTTTCTTTCTCCCTATCTTTTTCATTAGTAGGATTTACGGGTTGGGCCCATTTTCCTATCCCGGATTTTGATTGAAAATATGTGTGGGAAAGGGATGAAAAGTATGATAATTTTTAGGGGAAGGTGGTACCAGGCGAGCCGCTTAAGCATTACGCTTAACAGCCATGCACGTGCATATGGAAATTGAGCACAAGAATGTACATCTGGGGCAATCAGTCGTAGATGCATAGGTACATTGTAGCGCAAAACAAACGGAAATTCCGCGTTGATCTAACGTGGCGCATACGGCGTGTGTAGAGGGATCTCTACACTCCTCTGGGTGTCGAGAAAAATTTGCACGCACGTGCAAAAAGTTTGTTTGCAAATTTTTTGCGCCAAACGGCCATGGCGTGGAGTCAGGCGATTATCAATTTGTGTTGGCAGATTGAAGCAGGATGCCGACACATTCTTATGCAAAAAAATGAATGAGATGATGTACTATGACGTCAAACAATTGAGCTATGGGAGACAAAATACGATGAGTCAATGACGCGTTGGCAACAGAGTTTTGTGCAACGTATGAAATGACTGATTGCCTGGGACCTGAAGAATTTTGAATGAAAAGTAATTTATGATAGAAGGGCAGGTCACTTGGCTTAATTAGTATTGAGTACGAAAGGATCAAATTATGGAAAAATTGAGAACACATATGGACAAGGACAATAAATGAATAAAAGACAGACAAATACAGCAAAATAACAAATTTGTTTTTTGGGAAAAGACGGAAAAGTATACATGGTAATAAAAATATACATTGGAATAATATGAACAAAGGAGATAAGTAAAAGATTCTTAGAAAATGTCCTAAAGAGAGAGAAAAAATTTGCTTGGCTGCAGAAAATTAAATAGTAATTACAGGAAGAAAAAATTACGCAAAGAATTAAACAAATGATACAACAAAAATTTAACAAACTGCTAGCGCTCGGTGACGTCTGATCCTGGCACAACAAAATCAAACAAATAGAGAAATGATCACGAGAAATAGACAACTGATTGGTACGACGACTGTCAGTCATACGCAAAATGGATGGGATAACACGCTTCATAGACCTGACGCAACTGGTTCCTCAAGATGGAATGGGCGTAAAATGTGGTGTGGCGATATGTTGCTGAACAGGATAATGATCCTACAATTGCGCAACTGAGACGTGCGGCACGGGATACTGACATCAGGGCGGCACAATGGTATCGCGGCGACAATGAGAGTCTAAACGTGATGCTCGTGGAATATTACGGCCGGAAGCCGATGGTGGACAGATGACTGTGAGGTCGATTGCTCGGCTGCGGCAATGCGATGCGATTGATGATTAAGTTTGACTCGTTTGTAATGACGTTGATGAGAAATATAATGTCCGGATGGCTGCGATGAATCGTGCGGCTGATGAATAGTTGAAGCAATGGCAAAATTGGTAGTATGTCGAATTTGAAATGAATGTGGCGTTTTCTCAGTAGCCCATGTAGACATTTGTTTGCATCGATCTTGTTTCATGCAATGATGACGTAATGCGATTTGACCTTCGGTCGATAAATCAACTGTGCATTGACGCATTTTCAGAGGCGGCTTGCTCAAGGCCAGAGTCGGCTCTCTACAAATGAGTGTAGAATCTTGAGCTGGAGTCGCAGGCAGCATCGTGGGTGATTTGTCGATTGCGAATTTCTTCTAACACAGTAGGAAGAGTCACTTCTAGGGAACCTTGAATTTGCTGATGCGCCGCATAATGTGGAAATACAATTGGGCAAGGAATTGGCGGATTGGTACGTGAACAAATTACTTGAATTTGCTTATGTGCTGTGTACAAATCCGGTGTTGTTTCAATAATTTCAGGAAACTCGACAAAAACTTCACTCGAAAAAGGGTTATAAAATCGTTGCACGAAAGTTGATCTAATCATTTGTTGAAGTTGTTCTACCATACGCCAAGCGATTTGGGCTTAGCGATACCAGATGTGGTATCTATAGAACCTGTTATTGAGAAACTGAAGCAGCAATGGCGCAGACATGATGGTCGTAGTTTGAAACAACGGATTGAAGCAAAAAGTCGACTTATGTATATTCTTCGAAAAATTCATTCATTGAATCGAAAATGTCTGCCATTTGACGAATCGCTAAAGCCGATCCAGAAGTAAAAGTCGGCTATATAGCTAACTTTTGTCGGCAATATCGCCGATTTTACCGAATCAGTCGGGAAAGTCGCCAACACAAATCGGGAAAGTTGTGCGATATTGCCTTCAAAAGTCGGGAAAGTCGGTGATTTCGCCGACTGAAAATCGGAAAATCGTAAGAATTGGGGATATTGCCGACAAAGATCGGGAAAGTTGGCGATTTTGCCAACTGAAATCGGGAAAGTCGGCAATGAGATACATACATAATGACCAGCACAACAGAACACAAACTGACTAAAATTGGGAAAGTCGGCAATATGTACATACATAGTTTTTACCCTTTGTTTTTAGCCCAAAAAGGGACTCCAGAAAAAATTTTTGCTTTCCACCCCTCCCCCAAAAATTTTTACTGTGCATGATCTGCGGCCAAGTCAGAAATTTTCTGGGAAAAATAGGCAGAAATAAGGACAAAAGGTGATAAAAATCGCAATTTTTTCACAAGTGTCTGAATTTCGTTCTTTATCATGAATTGTGGTAGAATTGGCGCTAGTTTGACATTTCTAGCACTTTTTCAGTCGTTTTTGGCCTTAAAAACCGAAAAAATTTCGACCTTATGTTACCGGCTGACCCCCCAGATTGACTATGCTGTGCATCTATGGTCTGGAGGCTCTGAGCCACACGTGGGCATGGGGGGTTTGGGTGTATGCACCATACGTGGGCAGCAAGAAAATCCTGGGGGGGGGTGCAAGATTTTTTTGAAGGTCGAAAAATGGCCTTAAAAATGGTGGTATGGCGATAAAAACACCATTTTTCGACGTTTCTCATCAAGCACTATCCATTGGCATCAAAAAATTGCGAAAAAAACGAAAAAAATTTTCAAAAATTGAATTCTGGGGGGTATTTTGATTTCTGGGGGGGGTATTTTGGTTTCTGGGGGGGGGGTGCATACCCCCAAACCCCCCCCCCCACGCCCAGGTGTGGTATGCACCCCAGAAGGCAAAATACACAACATAAAAACCAGAATACCTCCCAGAAATCGATTTTTGAATTTTTTTAGCATTTTTCGCGATTTTCTGATGCCAATGGATAGCGCTTGATGAGAAATATCGAAAAATGGTGCTATTTCGCCCTACCACCATTCTTAAGACCATTTTTTGACCTTTTAAGAATTTTTACACTCCCCCAGAATGTTTGTGCTGCCCACGTATGCTCTGGGCCCCCAGAATCTAGAAGTCCCCTAAAAATCAATTGACCTCGGAATTCAATGTTTAATGCGATTTTTGGCATTTTGGCCCCATTGGACTTGTAGGTACGTACATACATAGAAATATGTAATAGCACAAATTGTCAAGATGTGTGCAGAAAAGTCAGTTGAGTATCTCAGCTAATTAAAATTCATGACGTAAGATAGTAAGCAGTATAGTTTTTCCGTATTTGCAGCTAAAAGTACATACATAATATGTGTTAATCAGTAGGATTTGATATGTAGTCAGGCACCTAGATTGGTGGTACCTATATATGTACTTTATGATGATCTACATGAACAGCTACGTGCTTAAGTAGACAACAGCATACTTAGCGCATACTTCAACGCACCAAAAATCGGTGATATCGTAGAAAAATAGGATGGGTTCCTATTCTTACGATTTTAGTCAGCAACATTGCCGACGAAAATCGGAAAAGTTGACAATATCGCCGACAAAAATCGGGAAAGTCGGCAACATCGCCTACAAAAATCGGGAAAGTGGCGAAATCGCCAATAAAAATTGGGAAAGTCGGCGATACCGCCGACTAAAAATCAGGAAAATCGTAAGAGTTGGCGATATCACCGACAAAAATCAGGAAAGTTGGTGAAATCGCCGACTAAAAATCGGGAAAATCGGGGCACTTCTGAACTGGGAAAAAGTGACAGCGATGTTGGCGATATCGCCGATTTTTACTTCTGAACCGGGCTTAAGGCCAAAGGGGCATGAAGGTTGGGCGGATTTGCAAGGCGATGCGGAAAAATTCTGCTGGGATAGTGTAATCAGAACGATGCTCGACTTCCGGAGGTTCTTGCAACCTTGGGTGGTTAGCAACGAAGTCTAGACCAACTTCGTAGACCACTGGGCCGGTCGTGACATAGAATCGAGTTAGACAAAAAGTCGAATCGTTGTAAAATGGACGTGGATGCTGAGTAAATTCGCTGATAAGCAGAATTGGCAGCGCTGGTCGAATTTCTATCGACATTGTTGGCGCAGAAAGCTGACTAGAGAGCACAACTCTAGGCGACGATTGTTGCCTGTTGGCTTGATGCACATCATTTAAATCTGCCGATAATTCTCTGATACAACAATTTTCTGTTCCAATTATTCTGTCGATAAATGAATTGGCTAACTCTTGTCCTAAAACGTTGACGAGACGAGCTCTCAAATCTTTGGTGTACACACGTGAGGCGTTTTCTGCTGCCTGGATGAAAACTGAATCTCGAATTTGAGCAAATAATTGCGCTTGTTGCTGGTTAAGTGACATTCACACGGCTTGCTCATTTTCCTCGTTGTACTCGTCTACAACTTCTAATTCTTTGAAAATCGTTCATGGATGGCTTGAGCAAATTCTTCTTCCGAATTTCTCATATGGGCACTTTTCTTTTTGTTGTTCCTTTGGGTACGATTAGGCGGCGATAGCTGCAAGTCGGTTGATCTTGCATGATCATATCTTCTTCAGCAGATATTGCTGGCTCAGATGTTTGGGCCAATTTGGCTACATCTTGTAACTACGATAGTTACACGGTACGACAAACTCTATTCAAACATTTTATTATTTATATCGCCGAAGCCAGTCGACGAAAGCGTTTTACCACATTGGATTTTCATTACTATTCGAGTAGACATCCTAGTGATGTGCTAGCTCGAGGTTGTGCCTTCAGTTCTCATTTTATCCCATCTTTTCAATTCGAAATCCTTTTAGGTACTTGTCCGGTAAAGCAGAGTTACATATATGTTAACATCAGTAATTTACTTATTTGAATTACCGCTGTAATTAGCTTGATCATATGACTCAGTAAAAAGTAATTTCATTTGTTGTTTAATTGTTTAGGATGATGAATAAATCATCATCTACTGTAACTATTTGTAGGTAAGAGAGTCGCTTTTGTTGGCAGTGGCATGCGTTTCCAAGTTGCAAGCTTAATTTTATGATCCCTCAAAACATGTTTTAAGTTCAAAAACTTCAATTTTAAAATTTTACGACAAGTTTTATTTAAAAAAATTGTTTTTGCTTTAAAAAATGAAATAACTCTGAAATTTGTATTGAAATTTTGATTTTAAATTCCTTTTAAAATAGAAACAATTTTTTAAATGAAGATAAAAACAAATGTGTAGGTGTAGTCGGTTTTACGCAAGTTCGGTCATAAATTTTACAACTAAAACTATTTTCCTGCAATAAGCTGGAGATTGCAATTATAGCATTGATCTGATCTGATATATAATTATGGTGCATGACTCTCGGCTTGGTGTCAATTGGAATTATTAGAATTTATGCACGAAGTTATTGAAACAGACTAGGTACCTACATAGTTTATGAAGCTGACATGCGCTGTATAGATAGTTAATGAGCATAGCTTTTTTTGCACATGAAGTACCTATGTAACAAAGATAGGATATAAAGACATGATAAAATGGGTTTATGTGTTAATGTCGTTTCTCTTATCATAATACGTGTTTATATTCCTGTTATTAGGTGGTGGGTTCGTAATATGTATAAGTAGGTAGGCACTAATCAAGTAGGCGGATACTTAGATGGGGTTATATATACTCCATGCACCATAGTAAAATGGTTAGTTTCCGGCATTCAAGTGTTATGCAGAGTACGTACGGTAGGTGAGAATTAAGATCCTTTGTGTAAGACTGGCCATGGTCTTACATATTGGGGGCAATCTGGGAAACTGATCACTTCTCAGCACCTCTCGCCATCTACCGTACACCGGAACTACCCGGCGACCAACACGTAAAGTGTCACGATGCCGATTAGCTCGACTTTTCTGTCAATTCTTTTTTTTATTGCTGCTGCTCGATCGTCGTTATCTTTTGAAATCCGCCTATTGCCCGGTGCTTAGTCCAGTGTGTGTGCTGAGGGTAAACTTATTGTCCATTAGCTCAGTTATCGACATCGAATCCATGTGCCTGATGTAGGCGATTCCTGTTTTCATGGGTGGTCCGATATATGCTATTGAATGTTTTTATTCTTTTAAACTTGCTATCTGTATGTGTGTAATTTTCATACGATGCTTCATAAGGCTATAGTAGGCAATCAACTGAATGACGATATTTAATTTGAACTTTGTATTATTTTTCCTGCTCTTCGTTGATTCGAAATACTTCTCCGTAATTTATGAGAAAACGCAAAAACTACCTGACCAGTAAACAACTTATTTTAATGTGCATGCTAATTACATTAGCTATGCTCTAATGCCTAATTTGCATAAACTTTATTTACTACGAAAAATCATATTTTCGCCAAATCTGTGCAAAAATGTTAATTCTCTTGCCTCCATAAGCCCCATTTTACCCCACTTACTAGTTGCTTATTGGAGTTCGTATGTGCATGCTCGTGCTTCACGTCGTACCTACCGATTTTCTAAGCACTTTTGGGGGTAGCTTTTGTGAATTCATAGCAAATATTCACAATGACCTTGAAGTAAATATGCAACGTTTCTTATAAACATTTTCCGATTTTGAAATCTTCGGATTTTTGACCGCTAATGCGCACTTTATCAGTTCATTCACATGCATGCAAAATTATTTGTGCGTACCTATCTCTGCGACCTTATCCAAGTCCGGCGCGCATTCTTGCCAGGTTAGAGAAAGATTTTGAGAGAGAGCACGAGATACATTTCGCCTTCAAAATTCGAATCAACAATTTTATCTTCAAGGACAACATTTCAAAGTTCAACTCTAATGCTAAATCTGTTTTCAAAAGTATGCCGAGATTGTACCATTTTCGGTCATTTGGCTATCACTTTTCAGTGCGAACGATTTTGCCTGCCTTGAAAATGACCTAAAGTAATTTCCCGTAAAATCAAAAGAGTTCATCGTGAGAAATTCTTATACTTATAATTTCTTTCGGTCATTTGACTTTGCCAATTTCATTTCTAATTTGAACTTATAAACTTGAACTACCTTGAAAATGACCTCAGATTACTTTTAATACGATCCAAAGAGTTCATTAATAAATTTTCATCGCCATTCACGGACTGGTACATTCAAATCAAAACTTAACTCCTAGACACTTTCTGGTCACTAAACACGTTTTAAGTGCGTAATATTAGATAAACAAATGAAAAAGACGATCAAAATACGTAATTTTGTCCTTTCGAGATTGCATAATTTCTATTCAAAACTTTGCAACATGATTTTGCGCCAATAAGCGCGTCATCCCCGAAACGCAAATCTCAAATCGCACATTATATGCGCACACCTTACCTGTGATATTTTATTTTGCGCACTATTGCCCGCCAGCCGTTTGTAGTCCATCATAGGTGACGTAGACTGTGTTGACCGGTCAATTGCATAGCGAGCTGGCCGCTACCGTATGCCCCATTGTTTATTTATTAATTAATCGGCGCGAGGTTACATTGACACTGTTTAGGGGCATGTTTTTTTTGTGTTGACACGCGTGTGTACGCTGTATGGCGCAGTTGTCGGCTTGCCCAAGATGACCTACATAAATTGAGCGCTCAATATGGCATGGTCAGTGGTCACTCGAGGCGTGAAACCGCGGTTCGTAAAACTTGTTTTAATGTGTTGCTCGCCTTATAAATGTGATGCCGACGGAAACAGCGTAAAACAGAATATGTAACCTAGTAATAAGCGTAAGGGCAACGCTTATATGATAAGTGCGCATGTAAAGCAGCATAGTGGTCTTAGACGGTGACCCTAACCAGTTTCTAACGAATAATCGTTTAATATAATTAAAAAAATATACGCTATGGCAGGGACTCCAATAGTCAACTATACCTGAATTTTTTAGAAATTCGCTATATCGTCATATGTTTGCACATATACAATATGTCGGCCGCAATGCCCCAGCTAATCGTGGACAACTTGTCCGATTATATCCACGTATTTTGTCAGTGGCAGAAGAGCCATACAACCAACGAAGGATGGGCCACGGCCTTTGCCGACATTTTCGGTTGGCACATCAACGCCAAAATGATGTGGCAATTTGAACAACTCGCCGAAATCGCCGGCATGGCGCCGACCACGTATCTTCACAGATACGTGTGGAATCTCCTCACCGAGCATGCCATACCAGAACACCTGGTGGTGACCAGACTGATCGAGCTTTTTGATCAGGGCGCCCGCGCTCATTGGGCCTTGGTGCGTCACCCCAGGGGTATGGAGGGGATTCCACTCCGGTTCAGTTGGGCCGCTTCCATCAATGCCCAACCACCGGGGGCCGGCGCCAATGGATGGGATACCGCTGTTGGCAACGACCGCAAATGCCCGCATTACAATTTCAACAACGTCTTTGGGCGGCTTTGCAACAACAACAAAGACCTACGTCGCAATACCAACGGCGACATTGGCAGGCCCGGCAGCAACGGCCACCATGCTGGTTTTGTCGGCCAGACCCGCAACGGGGTTGGTTTGATCAATCGATTGGTCAATTTAGCCGGCTACCCCAACGACATCAATGCCCCGCCGGAAGAAGAACGCAGTGGCAGCGGGCTCAGCGCCACTATGTCAGAAATGGCTTTTTACCAAGGCAGCGCTGAATGTTAGCTGCTTTAGTCGCAAATCATCGCTTACGCAACGTTATGCTATTCAATTTATTTCATATTTATTCAAGGGCAGATTATAGGCCCAGCGGAACTAATATACGATAGTGTATTAATCATAACGCAGTACAAATATTCCATACAAAAGTTGCTAATAAAATATTATCATTCTGTAGTTGATTGATCGCCGCTTTTAGCTAGTTTTTGCTAATGAATTCTTTCACTTCTACCTAATTGTGATGACCTTAACGACCGTGGACTGTAGTAACTTATCAATAATTAATAAATAACTTAATAACTTAACTGTAATAACTTTAATAATAACTTCAACCTATAACTAACTTAGCTATTTATCAGACTCTCTCTCTCTCTCTCTCTCTCTCTCTCTCTCTCTCTCTCTCTCTCTCTCTCTCTCTCTCTCTCTCTCTCTCTCTCTCTCTCTCTCTCTCTCTCTCTCTCTCTCTCTCTCTCTCTCTCTCTCTCTCTCTCTCTCTCTCTCTCTCTCTCTCTCTCTCTCTCTCTCTCTCTCTCTCTCTCTCTCTCTCTCTCTCTCTCTCTCTCTCTCTCTCTCTCTCTCTCTCTCTCTCTCTCTCTCTCTCTCTCTCTCTCTCTCTCTCTCTCTCTCTCTCTCTCTCTCTCTCTCTCTCTCTCTCTCTCTCTCTCTCTCTCTCTCTCTCTCTCTCTCTCTCTCTCTCTCTCTCTCTCTCTCTCTCTCTCTCTCTCTCTCTCTCTCTCTCTCTCTCTCTCTCTCTCTCTCTCTCTCTCTCTCTCTCTCTCTCTCTCTCTCTCTCTCTCTCTCTCTCTCTCTCTCTCTCTCTCTCTCTCTCTCTCTCTCTCTCTCTCTCTCTCTCTCTCTCTCTCTCTCTCTCTCTCTCTCTCTCTCTCTCTCTCTCTCTCTCTCTCTCTCTCTCTCTCTCTCTCTCTCTCTCTCTCTCTCTCTCTCTCTCTCTCTCTCTCCCCCTCTCTCTCCCTCTCTCTCCCCCTCTCTCTCTCTCTCTCTCTCTCTCTCGCTCTCGCTCTCGCTCTCGCTCTCGCTCTCGCTCTCGCTCCCCCTCGCTCTCGCTCTCGCTCGCCCTCCTCTCTCTCGCTCTCGCTCTCGCCCCCCTCTCTCTCGCTCTCGCTCTCCCTCTCTCTCGCTCTCTCTCTCGCTCTCTCTCGCTCCTCTCTCTCTCGCTCTCTCTCTCGCTCTCTCTCTCTCTCCCCTCCCTCCCTCCCTAAATTCCATTGTTGTTTGAATGCTTCATGGATACTTTGCAAATTTTCTATTTACATGCATAATTTTTCAATTTGGAGCTTAAACAAATCTGAATTATCCAGCTATAAATATTCTGTTAGCGCTATTTCGGAATATAATCCGAAATTCACGGATTAGCCATGAAATAACCTCAGACAGATGATTTTAATATTTTTCTCGTGCTATTTTTCAGATAATTGAAAAAAAAACACTTGTTTAACGTGGAATAACTACAAATTTGCGGTCACTTAGCTACCTAAATATTTTTCTTGCGATTTATATTTTTAGATTAAAGTTGAAAATTCAATGAGCAGTCGTAAGATCTCTACGAGCTTACGGCCAACTAATACCATGGAACGGATGAGAGAACAATTGGAGCGTTTAGAAGTAACGGTAAGACGTCAGCAGCGTCAGATGGAAGACGCTCAGCAGACAGTGCCACTGGCGCCCCCTGTAGTGTCTGCTAGCACTGGCGGAGCTGCTAGCATAGGTGAGTATTTTCATGGGCGATCGGACAAAAATTTCGATCGGTGGACTGATCGTTTTATCCGCGTTGCTGTAGCTAATGGTTGGGATGACCAAAAACGAAGGGTACTACTCCCGACATATTTAAGAGATTTTGCAGAAGTGGCTTACGAATCTATCCCAGACGAGGAGCGGCTAGGGTTAGATTTTAATGCCTTAATTGAGCGACTCCGTCGTCGTTTTGTACCTGTTGAAAACACTGAATTAAAAGCACTGCAATTGCATAATCGTAAGCAGGGACCTCGGGAACCCGTCATCAGGTATGCCCTTGAGCTACAGCAACTAGCTATGCAAGCTTACCCAGGGGTAACAGCCGATATTTTAGATGCACTGAGTCGACGTTTCTTTGTTGATGGTTTAAATAGCGATCTTTGGCGCTTTGTTTCAGATCGAAAACCAAATACTTTTGCAGAAGCCAAAATGTTAGCTCGTCAGGCTGAAACGCAGCTTCAGCTAGAGGCTGAACGACAGCCGTCTGGCAGCTCGTTCGCGACGAGCTCCCATGGTTCAGCTGGAGGTCGCCATCCGCCTGGGTCCCAGCGCCCCCGTCCGGCCCCACAGCAGCAACGTTCGACTCAAATACGTTGTTTTCGATGCGGCCGGTTAGGCCATATAAGCCGAAATTGCCATCAACCGCCCCAATATGGTTCGTCATTTCGCACTACTCGTCCTACGCCGCCTATGCATGCAACATTCAATCGTCCAACCCATTGTCCGGCGTCACAACCACCACCGGGCCGAAATCGCCCGGGGGTTGAACCATCATCACGCCAAACAAACCCCCGGCGTGTTTTTGCGGTTCTAAACGACTCAGAGGAGCCGAGTGATGCAGATTGGGTTGAGGAGAATAGTAAGGAGGTAGATGTCATATGTGCTATTGACGAAGGTATGAGTCCGGTAGATTGTGATAATATGTCACTGCAAGCTAATATTAATCAACCGGCATTTTTGCTTTTTGAGCCTAATCATCAGTTTTGGAATTATTTTAAAAGATTGCAAATCGCCACAAGATATATTGCTACATTTTTCGCGTTTTTGGCCATTTTCTTGAGTTTTTCAACACTATTTTTCGGCTATTTCACTTTTAATCGCACCTCATTTGCAATACAAGCTTATCAAATTTGTGAACATCAGACATCTGGGGCTCATTTTTCTTTACCGTCCGGGTTGGCTTGTCAACCACCCACCCCAGCACTTATACGTACGTTTGCAGCTCGTATTTGGACACCTAATTTAGATGCAGAACGCATTAAAGCCTATAAATGTGCAGGAGTAACGCATACGATATGTACTAACACCGGATTTTTGGGATCTCGCGGGATAACTCGAGATTCTCAAGTCACTGACCCCATAAATAGTTATCGCTGTCAACGAATGATTTTAACTGAATATTTTCGGGGTCAAAAATTATATAAAGTGAAATCTCATTTATGGCACACTAATATTACTTTGCAAGTACGTTATGAATATTGTTGCAAGGACGTATGTCAAACTATTAGCAATGGTATGATACAAGAAGGTCAAATAGCTACTTATGATGGTATTCATTTAACATCTAATCTTGGTGATCTCTCTGCATGTAAGCCAGATTCTGGACAATGTGAAATTGATGATGCAATAGTTATATGGGAGCCGAACGACCTGAAAGCCCCATGTCCATATGTACAAGGTGGTTCTTACGTAATTAAGCGGTCGGGACCTTATTATATTATTGAGAATATTCAAGAAGCTTTCACTGCTATTCGAAAATTACCTGTGCCAAAACATGTTTGTTTACCTAATTTTCTCATTGCTTTGGACCAAGGAACTTTGATGCAAGCTTATGATAATGAAACTTTTCATTTGGCACAACCAGAATCAAATATTTCTCAAAATTTTTCGGAAATCCCCGCACCAGCTAATCTTATAAAATCCGGAGAATCTGCGGAAATAAATTCTCGATTACAGTATTTAGAAGCTTCTTTTAATCGCTGGGAAACCACCCGTTTTTCTCAAATCTGGACGCATATTTGTCGTATAGCTGATGCGCAGCTTCAAACTGTGCGTCAGTTATTGCGTTTAGATGCTACTTTAGCTGCAAGGTTATGGACTCAGCGTAATGATGTAGCAGCCCAAGTTGCAGGGGAAACCCTCCTCATTTGGCCATGCGTTCAGGTTCAGCCCGACCTTATTTTTGGAATTATCGTGTCGGCAAGGAGTGCTATGCGCTCTTGCCTCTTGTTATTAACGAAACTCTGTATTTTATTTTGCCAGGAATGCAAGACTTAGTTTCAGCTGCTCCGCAGGTGCCCTGCTTTCAAGCACCTTCTGGCGTCCATTATGACGCCAGCCAGCACCAATGGATAAGTTCCCACGGCGTAGTTGACGTCAAACCACTATTACAACAACGGTTGGACGCTTCGATACTCCTAGATTCACCCACCACCATCATTTTTGACGCCCCGATGGTTTTTCGGGATATAGGGCGCCAACCGCCTTTTCAGACGTCACTCGAGCTCACCACTCTCGAAACCTGGTGGTTGTGACAGCAAATGCAACAACTCGTGAATTTTACGTCCACCCTAAACATAGATCCAGCACAATTTCGCCAAGTTTTGCGCGATATTGGGGATGGCGTAAAAGACGTTAATGGTCTGGCGGTATCACACCTCCAGACCGCAGTAAGTGGTTTATTTCAGCAAACTGGTCATGCTATATCTTCACTTACAGGTGGAATCGGCCAGACCTTAACTAATGCAATACTTTGGTGTTTTGTCATTATAATTGTGCTTGGTTTAGGCTATCTAGGGCTGAGATACGGCTGGTGCTGTATCTGGTGTCATTGGGGTTGCGGCGTTTGCTCATCTGCTTGCCGCTGGTTCACTATGCTGTGCCCATGTTTGTGCACGCAAATGACGACATTGTGCTGCCCTTGACATTCACACCCCTTGAGCCGACAGCCCCTGACAGTTTGTTATCGCGCCCAGCAGCCAGAAATATCCGCCGAAGCACATTATCGGCGCCAAAATTGTATGCCAATTTTGGCCATTGCACAAACCGGGATAGCTATGTCCCGGCCTTCATATACATGTCCGTATGCCCAACGGACGTTGGCTACCTAGCCCTTGTTGACACAGGGTCTACAGTGTCAATTTTAGATAATATTACGTATTTAGAGTGTAAAGATGACCAACCCTTGCAACCGCGTCAAATGGTTACAGCCACTTCTATTACTGGTCATGCTATACAATTGTAACTACGAGAAATACACGGTTGGCAAACTTGTGTTAGCAGTTCGCGGTAGCCATCACATAGCCAATACTAGTAGCTATCTACGATAGTGTACTGTGGGCTATGCCTTCGGTCTTCCCACTTTTTCCCTAATATTCAATAATAAAAAACATTAAGATACTTGTCCGGTAACATAGAGTTAAGTATATGATAATAGTAATGATTTCATGCATACCGCTTGTGTTAATCGAGAACATTCGATCTGAGATAAAAGTGTATCAGTATTACGTTAATTTGACGTTTGTTTATTTTACTGTAATGGTCCCTTGAGGCCAGTGCAGTTAGAGTTGTTGGCAGTCTTGTTGGCCATCATATGATTGTATAGTTGTGTACGTTTTGTTTTTCTTTTGCTTATTTTTGCTGACCGGCTGTAGGCCGTGTATTCAGCATTTGGAATAAATTGAAGAAAACCTACCCAGGGGTTTTTGGATATACCGAGGGTTAGGTCGGAAATTCCCACGTTGAGTATTTCAACTCATCTGAGTGGACGGATAGGTAAATTCCATATGATTGCTTATTTTATTCGAAAGCTTCAATTCTTTTCTCAAACCCAAAATTGATCAAAAACATTATTTAATCTTTAAGAATGATTGATCAGTATAGAGCTCGTTGTTGTTCTTTTCATAGTTCATTGTGCTACACGTATTAGGAACCAAAAACATTTTGGATCAAGCCTAACCAGAAAAGAAGTTAAATAATCAACTTGAGGTTGGAGATAGGTCAACTGACCTCCGCGGCAAATTCCGAGATTAGGTAGGTGGCCTTAGGTCTTAGGGCGTAGCTGCTGAGATCAACCAACAAAAAGCGGCCAGCAATATTAGGGCTGAGGGGATCGAAGCCGTTAGGTGTGTGAGGGTCCAAGGATCAAAGCGATCCCAGGCTAAGCGATCGGGGCCAGCGCTAAGTGCAGATCTAAGTACCTACGTACCTAAGTAAATCTTGAAGGTAATGTTAGTCCAGTTCCTACATCGAATTCTTAGACGTTAGGGACCCGCCTACATTTACACTGGATGTTCCCTCTTTTAGGCTGCTAGCTAAAGCCAAACTGATCAATCATCGTAAAATTATTTTTCGATCCAAAAATCATCATTTTGGCCATCTAAGAATGTGTAATGTTTCATTCACCTTTGCTGTTGTATCGACCGCGATCATGGCAGTGCGCAATTTAAGTAAGCGTCCGTGGTAAAGATTTTGTGTATCGTGGTAAAGTCATCGTTATTTTTCTATTTCCGTCGGATTCTTATCGATGAAGGCAGCTATCACGCTTGCATTTTTATCTATAAACGTCGACCCGCAGGCAACGATTTATCATTTCTCTCTCTTAATGACAAAATTTTGTTACTTAGGTCTTTACCCACCTGTTTTTCTAACCACGTACACTTTCTTGCATTTTAGGCTTAGTCCTACCTGTTTTCGATCATTTCACGTCAGGTACATCTTACTTCATGTAAGCAAATACTATTCACGTGAAAAAACCTGTTTTTGGATTGACAAAGGCCAAATCTGAAACATTTATTTTGGGCAAAATTTCGACGTACGGAAATTTATTTTTCCCAAGGTCATAATTTTTGACATTTTTGATACCTAAAAATGGCAGGAAAAAAGGTTTTGCGGACACCGCCCGCTAAATTGAAAAAACCTTCTAATAGCGCGAGTAATTCTGAAAGTAATGACACAAATAAGATAGACGGAACTAGTAAGGCGAATAATGATCAATTACCCGCATCACTAAATGCCGCGAGCAATACACAGTCCAAAGATGAACTGTTATTGACTACCATGCAAGCACGCATTAATCAAACTTCGATAACTAGATCGGACCCTAACATCGATAATTCATCAAGTCATACAATGATTGATAATACGACTACTCTTAACACGGCAAATAATCCTGAAACCAGTTCAGAGCACAAAAATCCTAATTCTGACGTAGAAAGTAATCGTAGTCATAGCAGAAATGCCGATGAAGATTGTGCTAGTGCTAAGTTGACAAATGATCTTATTTTAAAAGCGCTGCAAGCTATTCATTTGCAATTTTTGGACCTTTCTGTGCGCGTAAATCAAGATAAAAAGGAGAATGCGGATGAAATGCGTAAACTGTGTCTGGAGCTAAGCACTATGCTTAAACCCCAACCAGTTTTGAATCACATTGAAAATAATCCGTCTGAACGCGTTAACCACTCAATCGATAGCGCAAATTTTTCTGAATTTAATGCGCAAAGTGCGAATCGTGCGCAAAGTACGCATTGTGCATCTTCACTGTTGTTCACTGGCAAAAGCGCATCTAATTCACGCTCACCTTCGGAAACTGTTCCCAAAAATATCACTCAAAGTTGTACGAATTGCGCGCCTGAGATATCTAATTTATCACAAAATCCTTTAAACACGGGTTTGCAACCAGTGCAAAACTCGGGTTTTTCGGAAAATATACCTACAATTTCGCAGCCGTCAATACCAATTTTGCAAATGTCGCGATCTCGGCCGTCACTGTCTTTAAATCATAATGCACCTTCTTTTGTACCTAATTCTTTGAATGCGAACTCACAGCAGCAGTTAAATCCACCACCACTGCAGTATTTTACACCTCAAGGAGAAATTCTTCCAAATAATTACGTACCTAATCCCGTGAATGTGGAAATACCACCTAATAATCCTATTTTGCATTCTTCTAATATCGAAATGCAACCTGTCGAAATAAATCTGTCTGACATTAATAACGAACCTGCAAATTTGCAAAATGAATCTGCGCCTCTACCTGAATCATCTAGTAGGAGAAGGCATGTAAAATTTTCTGATGAAAGCTCATCTAACAGCTATGATCGCCCGCGCAGCCGTCGTTCGCGTTGCAGAAGTAGATTGCGCCGACAACGTCATTGTTATAGTTCAGATTCTTCATCTGAAGGCTTGCGTGGTAGATCGCATCTCGCTGATTCCTTGAATCGCGGACCATTTTTGACACTAATGCAAATTGCAATTGCTAACAAAAAATTTTTTGATGGAGATAAAACGGATATCAAAGCATATTTTGCAGAATTTGAATCTCTTGCTGATACCTATGATATTGACAAAGCTGATTGTTTAAAATTCATGACTGGATTTCTTGATCCCTATGATATGCGTTTATACCATTCGTTACCTGCTGATATACAACAATTGTATTTGAAAACGAAACAAGCGCTGATAACCGAATTTTGTCCAATGGACACCAGTGCGCTCTTTAATCGTTTTTTGTCACATAAACAGCAGCCTAACGAATTGGTTAAAGCTTATTATCTCTCGCTTCGCGAAAAAACTAATAAAATCTGATCCTTATATTGAAGTTGACTCGCACCATTTCAATAATTTGATGCGACATCAATTAAAACAAGGTTTATTACCGCACATTTCGAAAGGAGCATTTCATAAGAAGCCTAGAGCATCATTAGCTGAATTTTTGGACAATGCGCTAAGCGCTGAATTTGCTAATAAAGAATTTGAGGATAAAAAGGCAGTAACACCTTACGTATTGGTAATAGCTGCTCCCGTAGGCAGCGCAGTACCTAAAGATACTCCTCGTGCATCTAACCAAAATGATTCAGATCGTTCGCGTCATAGAACGTTTCATTGCTCGTCGCATACTGAAAAGCCAGAAAGTCCCTCTCATAAATATTGCACCTTTTGCAAGCACATAGGTCACATTTATGAGGAATGTTTTACAACGTCAGAGGCAAGAAGCGTCTAATAATGCTAATTATAATACCCCAATCTGATCGAAATAATAATTCTATGGCTCGCTATCGCAGCCAGTCGCGTTCTTTTTTTGCATCAAAATCGTTCGCCATTGCGTTCGAATTCGCAAAATAGACATCAATCTCAGCCACAATATCATAAGTCTAGTCAACATCGTTCATCTAATTATGCGAATAATGATAATCGCTTTGATCCTAAGCAAACACGATCAAATTTTAGGCAAAATTGTAATGATTATTACCAAAATTCGCGTGTCAATTATCAAAATTCGCACTACGATAATTGTTTTAATAATCAATCGCGACAAAATATACCTTTTGTGCAGTTCCCTAACGAACAGCGTGGAACTTATTACAATTCAAATTATCGCAGTGATAACAACTTTAATCGTCCATATGTCACATATACCGCGGATAACCAAGCCACCATGAATGTGCCCCCACCGCAGCCAACCCTTACATCTCCTTGTGATGCAAACACGGTTACTGCAAAAGGGCTAGAATCTAGTGCGCGTCCTAATCTATTTGCGTCGCAAGAATTTCTTGAAGAGTACAAACGCTTACAGCATTGTCTCGCAACTTATGAAAGAATCAACCTACCTCCATCTAAGACTTTAAATCCTAATAATCCTATCGTAAGCCATGCTGGGACAAATTTACCCACCATTCTTGTTAAAGTTCATGGCGTTGACATACCTGCTCTCATAGATATGGGTTCACAGGTCACCATGATGACCACATTTGCATTCTTACGTCTTGGTTTTAATTTACCACCTAAACAAGTCTCACAAGTCGTACATGGTGTAGGCAAAATCACCGCTGTCGTTCGTTATAAAGTAAATATGACTCTATCGCGGAACAATCTATTTCTACCTCAGTATCTAAAATTGATCATTTGCCGGAAGACATGCTCTTAGGATATGATTTTTGCGAATCCGCACTCATGTGGGTCAATCCTATTGAGCGCTGTGCTTTTATAAACGGCATAAAGATTAATTTACTCTCATCTCACGAAAAATTGCAAATTCGCGTGAAACCCAATACAACTACCTCTGGTGTTGTGTGTGTGCATGTTTCGTTACCTGAGCCTGTTATAATACAACCTAGGCATGAATTAATTACACCTGGCTATATAAGTCACGGTTCTTGCAATTTTGATTTCGCATTATTTGAACCAAATCCCGATTTCACGGAAAAAACTTCACTTTTTGTTGCTCCTTCTATAGTCGATGCTTCACAACCTTTAATACCTGTTTGCATTTGTAACATCTTTAAAGCACCAATTCGCATTGACTCTGGTGAAATAATAGGTTCTTTAACCTCTGATGCCGAAGTTGTGTCACATGTCTCATCTTTTGATGATAGGACACCAGAACTTTTTGCATCAATAAATAAAGCTTTAAACGGCTCCGCCGTTGATTCTAGGCAACAACAACAAATTCGTAAACTATGTTTAAAATACGACTCAATTTTTGCATTAAAAAACGAACCTCTCGGACGTACCCCCTTGATGAAACATCATATTGATACAGGGGATAATCCGCACGTTGTTGGAAAAACTTATCATGTTGAACATTCTAGAAGAGAATCTATGCAGAAAATTAAAAATGAAATGCTTGCCAATAAAATTATTCGACCTACAACCAGCCCATGGGCAAGTCCATTATTTCTCATAGGAAAAAAGGACGGCTCCCTTAGGCCGGTTGTCGATTATTGACGGTTAAATGAAGTTACTAAAACGCAAGTTTATCCTCTTCCACAATTAGATGATTATTTCGATACCGTAGGCAATGCCGCATATTTCAGCACATTAGATCTAAAATCTGGATACTGGCAAATTCCACTTGATAATAAATCTCGCGAAAAAACTGCATTTATATGCCCTGTTGGTCATTACGAATTTGAAGTTTTACCTTTTGGTTTAAAAAATGCGCCCGCAGATTTCCAAAGGCTAATGGAGCTCGTGCTTGCAGGTCTAAATTGGAAATCTTGTCTCGTTTACATTGATGACATAATTATTTTTTTTGCGCACTTTTAAAGAACATATAAAAGATCTTGAAGATGTTTTTATTGCTCTTAAAAACGCAAACTTACGGGTAAAGCCCAATAAATGCCATGCCGAAGTAAAATTTCTTGGCCACAGCATAAGTGCAATGGGCATCGCTCCTGATATGTCCAAAGTCGCAGATTTAATCTCGTTTCCCATACCAAAAACCGTTAAATCTTTGCAAAAATTCCTTGGCTTAGTCCAATGGTTTAAGAAATTCGTTAAAGATCTTGCTAAAATCGCTAAACCGTTATTCCATCTTCTTCGCAAAGATGTTGAATTTTGCTGGATGGCCGAACACCAAACCGCGTTTGACCTTCTGAAGAAAGCATTTACATACCCACCTATTTTACAACTACCGAAATTCAATGATGAGCACCAATTTATCTTAACAACTGACGCAAGCAATTATGTGTTAGGTGTTATTTTGACTCAAAAACACTTACCATCATATGTGGGCAGCAAGAAAATTCTGAAGGGGGTCCAAGATTTTTTGAAGGTCAAAAAATGGCCTTAAAAATGGTGATATGGCGATAAAAACACCATTTTTCGACGTTTCTCATCAAGCACTATCCACTGGCATCAAAAAATTGCGAAAAAAAAAACTAAAAAAATTTTCAAAAATTGATTTCTGGGGGGTCCTTTGATTTCTGGGGGGTCTTTTGGTTTCTGGGGGGGTCCAGACCACCCCAGACCCCCCACGCCCATGTGTGCTTACCATCCAAAAGTCGTTTTATTCTTAGCTACGCTAGTCGCTTGCTAAATTCTGCCAAATGTGACTATGCTACTTCGGAAAAAGAAGCGTTAGTGGTAGTGTGGGCCATCAAGCATTATTGACATTATCTTTACGGTAAAAAATTCATTGTCAAAAGTGATCATCAAGCATTAACTTGGCTCGTAAACATTAAAGACCCATCAAGTCGTTTACGCCGTTGGGGTCTCAAATTACAAGAATACGAATATGATGTTGTTCACGTCCCTGGTGCATATAACTGCGCAGCTGATCTTCTTTCACAACACCCTAAATACGATCATGCAGAACGTAAATATAAATTGGAGCGCAAAAAAGTTGTTAACATCGCAAATTTAGAATTGGAAGACTCTGAATCAGATGATGAATTGGTTCCACCTGACTGATCGCGCGATAATGCGCCTAATGTACCAATTAATCATCCTAATGCGCAAAATAATAACCCTACTGCGCAAATCGATCCTAACAATACAAAACCACTTACATTTCGTGAACGCCTGTTGCTTGCCAATGCTGAAAAAGCTGAAATGCTAACACCTGCGCATTTACTCGCTGAGCAACGTGCAGATGACGAATTACATAAAATTTGCATCGCATTGAATGACTTAACAACAAAAAAATATCGTGACAAATTTTTTCTAGTAAACGATGTACTTTTTTGTAGATTCCAACCTAAACGCTCACCAACAGTCGTTCATCAAATAGTCATACCCAAATCTTTGCGTCGCTTTATATTAACCGAACTTCATGACTCTATCTTCAGAGCTCATTTAGCATCGCGCAAAATCTTGCCCGCCATTCAAATGCGTTATTGGTGGCCGCACATGGAAAATGATGTGATCGCGTGGTGTTGGAATTGTGATGAGTGCTTACAATGTAAGGTCGCATTAAATTCCACATCCGTTCCATTGCAACCAATTGAAGTTTCCGCGCCTTTTGAACTTGTTGCGTGTGATTGCTTGCATATGCCGCAATCCCCCTCCGGAAATGACCAAATTGTAGTTTTTATGGATTATTTTACCAAATACGTGGAAGCTTTTGCTGTTTCTGACATAAAAGCAACAACAATTGCAAATTTGTTATTAAGAGAAACTATCCTACGTTATGGAGTTCCCTAGAAATTTTTGACAGATCAGGGGTGTAACTTTACATCTACCCTAATTTTGGAAGTTTGTAAAGTATTAAACGTTCAAAAAATATTTACAACCCCATATCACCCCCAGAGTGATGGGTTGGTGGAACGTTATAATCGTACCGTGATTGATGGTTTGTCTAAGCTGAGCGCGCGATCCCAGTATGATTGCGAGCAATTTCTGCCTTTTGCATTATTTGCATACCGCGCGACTCCACAATCATCAACTAATTTATCTCCTTTCGAAATGCTTTATGGTCGCGAACCAGCGTTTCCTCTTGTCACTCTACTCATAAATGACTTTGTAATGAATCCGAATTTACCATATGTTGTGGAAAAATATGTCATTGACTTAAAGCTGACTTTACAAGATCTACATGAAATCGCATCTAAAAACTTAGCTCAAGCACGTAAACAGCAAAAATCTCAATATGACAAGTCCGTAACAAACAAATTTTTCTCTGTCAGATATTGTTTACCTCAATAATACCTCAGTAATTCAACCTGAAATCGGTAAACTATCACCCAAGCATGTTGGCCCGTACAGAATTATTGACTTACCTACTCCTTAAACTGCGAAAATCGCATATGTCTATAATCCTCTAATCACTCATCTTGTTCACCGGAATAGACTTCTACCTGAACCCAAACTACCGTACTCAGTTGTTGAGAAACACGCGTATGTCCCTGGCGATTTTGTTTTGGTAAAATTACCACATCGCCCTCTTGTCCCGGCAGTAGTAATAAGTTTTGAAGACTTACCGGGCAGGGAACAAAAAGCTAAGGACTGCACGCCTATACGTTTACTAAATGGTTCTAAAACAGCACATGCCGTACCATTAGCTAATGTTTTCCCTTTTGCAGACCCATGGCTGCTGAAGGTACCCCAAGCAAGGAGGCATTGCTGGAAGCAGCTGGTCGCTGATTCAAATTCGAGGGGCGCAATCCCGCGTCCCTAGATGAGTTTTGTTTGGCTTTGACAAGTATGGCTTTGGAGCGGGGGTTGGTTCTTCCAGACCCACTGCCACAAAATGATGACTGTCGTGTTGGCGGTCTAGACTCACTAACTGCAAAAATGATAGAGTATAAAACATCACACGTAGCACCAATTCATTGTAAGCGTATAAATGACCAAGAGCTCTGGTGGGAGCACAGGTTTGATAGATTCCCTTTGGCTACCCTTTGTGTGCCAAAGAAGAGACTTCTATTTACTGCTTTAATCACCAATGACCAGGAGTCTTTTGGGGCTATTTTGGCTTTGATTCAGCCATCAAACATGACCAATGGCACCTTATTCTTGGGCTATGATTCGGAATTTGTGAATGACCGAAAAGGCCGAGGTTATAAAACTTGGGATTTGCGTTTTAAGCAGCTATGTCCTACCTACCAGGACCTCCATGGCCCATTCGTACGCTATGTCCAAGTTGCTAGCGCGAACGGTCATGTGTTCTGCTGGGACATTGCTAAGTTCCCAAAACCTCCGTTTGGGCTTCATCAGCTGCTCAAAATGCGTTTACCAAATGTATATATGGTCTGTTACAACCCCACGCAAGACAGACTTGCGTATTTTCATGTTTACGGTCCAACTTTTGAAGAAATTTTGGCTATCCCAGATGTCAAGATTCGAAATCAATGGCATTGGAAAGATCCGTTTAGTGCGAATTTTATTGATATTCAGCTGTTAGCAAGATTGTTCACTCGCCGTCACCATATTACAGCGCATTCCCACACTTTAAAGCGCTTGGCTGAATTTTTCTTTGACATGGCTATTGATCCCACTGCGCCTGATAATTTTGGACAGGCGTGGAGTTTAACGCTAACTCGGGACATGCAATATTATTTAGCAATGGATGCCCCAATAACTATTGATGTTTTCATATTGATAGAAGGCTGCTTGCAAAATAATCACATTACCGAGGATAAAAAACCTATGCCACTTTTGTTTAAAGGCGATGAATCGCAAGTTAAAGCTAGCGAACCTAAAACTAGACGGTGTATGCCATTGTCGTCCCGCACGCCATCACAGGGCCAGTTGACCAGTTTGGCGACTGAAGTCTCCATTGATTCAGACGGCGGAGAGTTGATTACAGTAGAGGAGTTTTATGGCCCAGCTCCGCAAGCACCAGTGGCTATAGCCCTAGCCACCACCGTTGCCTCTGTAATGGAAGCGTTGGCCCATACCAATGTTTTTGATAATCCTGATCTAAAAGTTTGAGGATCGCAGGCCGTTGCCGACACAGTTTTGGGCCCGGTTAATGCGCCTGACACCGAACCTAAATCCAAACCAACCAGTACAAGCACACCAGCATCTGCAATTTCTTCGCAAACTGATATTCCTTTTGATTCTCCTATGGTTGGAATTGAGCAATCTTTCTCCACAGAGGACGATGATTTGTCTCCTAAACGTTTAGTAATAGCGTTATCTGATGCTGAGGCTGAAAGGCAAGCAAATTTGTTGCCACCGCCTACCACACGTGCTGCATTGGCTCGAAAAGGGGCTACTACTGTTTCACAACCAATTGTTTCACAATCGCTTGCGGCGGACCAGCAGGCACCCTTGGGCTTTGGTTCGCTCCTACCTTTACCGACTTCTCAGCCGGATTTGGTAGAGCGTCAACCCAAACCCGATGTTATCATGTCAGAGATTATAGGCTTGCCACCACCAGCACAATGCTCGCTACCTGCACAGGCAGTACAGCAAACAGCGTTGTCCACGCAAATCGCGTCCCAATCCGCGCCACAAGGCGTGTCGAGTTCAGTGGCACCTGATACTCGCTTTACAGCTCCTATGACCATGATGGGTGTGTCAAATACTGTGGCGAATATTCAACTGCAGAATATTCAAAATGTTCTGTCAAATTTAGAAGTTGCAGTCCCTGCGCATTTACAAGCCATACGTGAGCGCGTATCTGCAGAAGAAAGCTCACAAGTCCAAAATTGTTCACGTTATGTCCAGCATTTCTTTAATATGATAAAAAATATGACGCGTGAAGCGCCATGCTACATTGTCCCTGACGTTTTGCACAATTTGCGCTCATACTTAGGTGAAGTTGCAGGAACGCGCCTGTACGACCAGTTGGTTGAAATTGCCCAAGTGCATTTTGACTGGGTGTACGCAGCACATTTACATTACGCGTCTATGACCGACACACCTTTGCATCCCATAGTTTGGACTACAATTGCACAACCTTTGACTGATGTTGATCATGCGCCCGCACCTCAATTCATCAGCAAAATGAGCGTTTTTAACCGATTATTTTACCCTGACCAATTTTTTGTGCGCAACTGGTTTTTCATTACAACCGGAATGATGCTGTACGAAGTTCCGTTACAGTATTTGGTAGTTCACCCACAACTCAAACCACCGAGTGCGGTGATTGATGGAATTGCGCACCAGATTCTACTGGAATTTTTACCACACCAAATGTCGCCGGCACCAGATCATTTAGCGCCGATCTTAATAATGACTCGACACATAGTGGATATTTTCAATACCTTCCGAGAGTTTCAATCGTTATATGATTCGGAGTATCAATTTATGACAATCTTCTCAACTATAGACATCATGCACGCTAGAGTGCTATTGGAATTTATGGACAGAAAGTTTCACTTTTATGTGTATGCCTACGGCAATGCTGCGATAGGTTGGCGCAAGGTGGAACAGCTACGTCGTATGTTGCGTGTAGCTTTCCTTGGCAAATCCTACACACCTTTGCCAAAAGAGGCTTTTCCGGAATTCCCGGAGTTGACCAGGCGAATTGAAATCCCAGCCATGTTACATAACATGATTCGTCAAATTTGGTTAGCAACCAATCCGGCACTTGAAGTTCCGGTTTAATTTGACCATTTCAGAGGTCGCCAAAAATGTGTATTTTACCTTAAGCACCGTATTGAAGGCGAATTGGAGAAAATCCGCAAAGAGAGACAACAGGCATCCTCGCAAGACTCTCAAGGGTCCTCGGCAAGCCTTGTTATGCCCGAGGTTGATCTATCTCTGGATGCACAAATTGAAATGCGTAGAGCACGCATGACGATCAAACAACGCAATCGTGAAAATCTTGCTTCAGAGATGCCAAGGCGTGTGACAAAATCACGCGCCACCGGTTCTCTCGCCGAAACCTTAGACATTCAACATATGTTGGAAGATGAGCATAAGGCTAAATTGAATCGATTCTATGATACAAAATCCGAGCATACCCTGCGTTGCTTAAAAAATTTGGAAAAAGAATGAGTCAAAAGACTTGTTCGCGCTGAAGTCGCAGCAAAATTAAGAGCACGTTTAAGCCAAAGGGGATCTGGGCGGCAAGAACCGCAGTCATCCCGGCAACGATAGGCTCAAATGCATCATTGCTCACAGTCACAGATACAACCACAGGCACCAGTAAAACCACACATACAAACCCACACACGACCGCAGACCCAACCGCGGCAACAGCAATTTACGGAATCACGTCAGCGTTCCGAGGCATATTCACAGGCCGATGCTGGTCATCTGTTGCGCCCGCAACAGCAGCAGCCTTATGAATATCGCCGTCAGCCACAGTCAAACCGCGGAGCTCATTAGGGCCGGTCGCAATCCCGTCAATGACCACAATGGGATCAATCATATCGTTCACCGTTGGAGCAAGATCAATCAGCCATTGGGGTCTATCATCCACAACCTCGACCAGGTCCACTATTGCCTAAACCGTGGCCTGTTACGCAATCACAACAGCATCCATGCAAAACTTCACGTGAACAATCATTTGGTTTTATACCGGAACAATTATTTACTCCGGTAACACCCACACCGCGTCGTTACGCGGACGACTACGAGGAAGACGACGACAATGAGGACGATGATCGACCAGTCGATACACATCAATGCTTACGCCAACATATGTACGGGCATAGGCAGTTGCCATACAATTATCACAAGCGTTGGAATACGCATTGCAAACCAGAATTGGATCGTGATTATTTTCAACGTCAATGACGTCGCAGAAAACTGCGTGGCTCGAAGGCCAATTACCAGGATCGCTATTAACCTACAAGTTCGATGTACAGAACTTTTAGGAACTCTGCGTTAGGCATCAAATTTGACCAGCAGCGTTTTTGTCATTTTTTGTTTTTCGTCCTGATGTGGATTCCAGGACATCACGTATTGTTTATTTTCTGTGTAATTTTTCTCTTGTCATTTTTTCTTGCAGTAAATTTTTCTCAGACGGTGCTCTTCTTTTTCCCCGTTATCTCACATAATTTGCCATTTTTCATTTTTATCGTTACCTCTTGTTTTAACTCGTCAGTGTCTTTAATTTTGCTCAGCATAATTTTGTCTTATCATTCAGTGTCTTAATTTTTCTTTTTGCTCAAATAGCGTTGTTACTATTATGGTATCTTAACTCTCTAACGGACAAGGGGTTAATTTACACCCAATCTACAAATTTTTTCAATTCAAAATTCTTTCATTACCTAGGGACTGAAGGAGGCTGATTTGGTCAGCGAGATCGAATATTATGCTATGTTGTCCAAGACCGGAGTTCATCATTACTCGGGCAACAATATAATTATACCTAGCGCCATTGAGAGTGTTGCTCGAGAAGTTTCCTGAGTGCGAACGAGGTCATGTGTTGACCGTTATTTGTTATCGCTATTTGTTATTTTTTTGTTCTTTTTATTTTCGTTTTTCACGTTTGCTCAGGATGAGGCGTTGCGGACGCCAGAGTAGAGGCATTGCAAACGCCGGAGTGCTGAGTTGTAGAAGCGTTGCAGACGCTAGTGATGATGGTTTACCCCCAAAAAATTCTCCACTTCGTTCCTAATTTTTTCTATACGTGGGGGAGTGTAACTACGAGAAATACACGGTTGGCAAACTTGTGTTAGCAGTTCGCGGTAGCCATCACATAGCCAATACTAGTAGCTATCTACGATAGTGTACTGTGGGCTATGCCTTCGGTCTTCCCACTTTTTTCCTAATATTCAATAATAAAAAACATTAAGATACTTGTCCGGTAACATAGAGTTAAGTATATGATAATAGTAATGATTTCATGCATACCGCTTGTGTTAATCGAGAACATTCGATCTGAGATAAAAGTGTATCAGTATTACGTTAATTTGACGTTTGTTTATTTTACTGTAATGGTCCCTTGAGGCCAGTGCAGTTAGAGTTGTTGGCAGTCTTGTTGGCCATCATATGATTGTATAGTTGTGTACGTTTTGTTTTTCTTTTGCTTATTTTTGCTGACCGGCTGTAGGCCGTGTATTCAGCATTTGGAATAAATTGAAGAAAACCTACCCAGGGGTTTTTGGATATACCGAGGGTTAGGTCGGAAATTCCCACGTTGAGTATTTCAACTCATCTGAGTGGACGGATAGGTAAATTCCATATGATTGCTTATTTTATTCGAAAGCTTCAATTCTTTTCTCAAACCCAAAATTGATCAAAAACATTATTTAATCTTTAAGAATGATTGATCAGTATAGAGCTCGTTGTTGTTGTTTTCATAGTTCATTGTGCTACACGTATTAGGAACCAAAAACATTTTGGATCAAGCCTAACCGGAAAATAAGTTAAATAATCAACTTGAGGTTGGAGATAGGTCAACTGACCTCCGCGGCAAATTCCGAGATTAGTTAGGTAGCCTTAGGTCTTAGGGCGTAGCTGCTGAGATCACCCAACAAAAAGCGGCCAGCAATATTAGGGCTGAGGGGATCAAAGCCGTTAAGGTGTGTGAGGGTCCAAGGATCAAAGCGATCCCAGGCTAAGCGATCGGGGCCAGCGCTAAGTGCAGATCTAAGTACCTACGTACCTAAGTAAATCTCGAAGGTAATGTTAGTCCGGTTCCCACGTCGAATTTGTAGACGTTAGGGACCCGCCTACATTTACACAATCACCTGGTGAAATTATTTTAGACATACAGATTGGAACTCAAAACTTACCTATAAAATTTGTCATAATGCAAAACAGTCCTTATTCTATAGTAATAAGCTGTGACGTAATAAATAAATTATGTGGCAGTTCACAACGTTTCACTTTTGACTATAAACAAAAATGTGCTTGTTTTGGCCAAAACACGCCTATTCCGTTAATTTTATCAACAGCGCGTAAAGAACAAATTGCTTTTGTCTTAGTGAAAGACACAATTTTAATACCTCCAGTTTCTATTTATTCTTTACCAATCAATATTGATTTAAACACTTTTAATTCAACTTGGGTAGATATTAATTCTTTTACACCTTGTGACGCAATTTATATACCAAATCTGTGTTTAAATTTAAACAAAAACGATTTTTCTTCCCTTCCTATTATCAATTACTCTAAGCAACCTATTCGCTTATATAAAAACATGCGTATTGCTAGAATTTGCTCTGTTAATCACGTCTTAACAGGTGAGGAAGCGGGAGAGTTTCGGGAAAATCAATGTCAGGAAAAACTCAAAATTTCCGCGAATTGATTCAAGAAAAATTGATTCATGTCCCGGACCCAAGCGTTTGAAAACAATTTTCCGAATTTTTGAAAAAAAAATTCATCCATCTTCGGAGTTAATAGATCCTTGGGACGGACGTCCATTGTACAGCATGGTATCAATACAGCCAATCACAGGCCAATTTCTCAGCCGCCTTATTGAATACCGTATGCTAAACGGCAAATCAATGAGGAGCATGTAAATAAAATGTTGGAAAATGGCATTATTAGGCCTTCTCAGGGCCCATGGGCTGCTCCCATTGTTCTAGCTGATAAAAAGGACGGATCCAAACGTTTTTGTGTCGATTATAGAAAGTTAAATGAATGTACTGTAAAAGATTCGTACCCATCGCCATTAATTGAGGACATTTTCAGTCAACTCAAAGGATCTACGCTTTTCACAACCTTAGATTTAGAACAAGGTTATCATAAAATCGAGTTAATTGAAGAAGACAAAAATAAAACAGCTTTTAACTCATTTTTGGGTCTTTTTGAATTTAACGTCCTTCCATTTGGCTTGTCCAATGGCCCAGCCACTTTTCAGAGAACTATGGGAAAAGTTCTGAGAGATTTAAAATGGCGAAATTGTTTTGTTTATCTGGATGACATTTTAATTTGCAGTTCTGACCCCGAAACTCACATTAAAGAGCTTAAATAAGTTTTTGATCGGCTTGGCCGAGCTGGTTTAACTCTGAAATTGCAAAAATGTGAATTTGCTTTGAATGAAGTAAGCTACCCAGGTCATATTATCGATTGTAATGGTTTGCATGTTAATCCGGCCAAAATAGACGGATTATTCCACATGTCAGTGCCTCAGACTGTCACAGAGGTACACAGCTTCCTAGGTTTAGCTAATTACTATAGACGCTTCATCAAAAATTTCGCAGATCAGACACATGCACTTAATAAATTGTTGCGTAAAAATGTGCATTTTGTTTGGTCGGAAGAATGCATGCAGAGTTTTCAAACAATCAAAAATGATTTAGTTTCTGCTACGACCCTAGCTTTTCCAGATTTTTCGCAGCCATTTTCGGTTCAGACAGATGCTAGCGGAACTGGGATTGGGGAGTCCTAGCCCAAATGATAGAGGGGCAGGAATGTCCGGTAGCATTTGTCTCACGCACGTTAACTAAAGCTGAGCGTAATTATTCAGCTGTTGAAAAAGAGGCACTGGCTATTACTTATGCCATTAAACAGTTTCGCTCGTACTTATATGGACACCATTTCACGCTCATTACAGATCATGCTCCCATCCGTCTCTTAAAAATTCATGATTTGGCACCATCTAGACTCGTTCGTTGGGTCTTATCATTGCAGGAGTACGACTACAAAATCGTTTATCGCAAGGGTCGTGAAAATGCAAATGCCGACGCTCTTTCACGCTTGCCTGCTGCTCCCGTTATTACAAAAGCAGCCATAAATGCAAAGCAGGTGTGCGCGGTGGAGATGCCGTGTGACCTAATAAGTATGCAGAGACGTGATGTGTTCTTAGGTGCCATTTTTCGTTTATTACAGGCTTGACGGGTGCCGCCACACATGAACGCGGAGCAGTGGGACGCCGCCAAGAATTATCTACTCGGAAACGACGGCGTCCTTAAATATCAAAAGGATCCAAACGCCGAACCATTGGTGGCCGTCCCCTGAAGGTTAATTCCCATGCTGCTCCAGGCGTTGCATGATGACGCCACCAGCGGACATTTAGCTTTTCAGCGTACCTATGAGGAAGCTAAAGAATGTTTTTTTGGCCGGGGTTGCGTTCTGATATATTTAAATATTGTAGGGAGTGTTTGCCCTGCCAAAAACGTCAACCCATCACTTACTTTTTACCTGTCCAACCCCTTCACTCTATTCCAGCAGCTGCCGCTATGCAGCATTGGGTTATGGACACCATGGGACCACTGTTAACAGCCCATGGAAAAACTAATATTTTAGTTTTCATAGATCGGATGACAAAATGGGCCGAGACCGTGGCTACCGTAGACATCCGAGCCACAACCATTGCGGAGCACTTCCTGGAGCGCATTGTTTTGCGTTTTGGGGCGCTCAAGGTTGTCCAATCGGATCAAGGCGCGGGCTTTGTTGCTGCCATTTTTCTGGAGGTTTGCCGGCTATACCAGGTGCGGCACATCACCTCGACAGCCTATTGCCCCCAGACAAACGGATTGGTGGAGCGTTTCAACCGTACGCTGCAAACCATGCTGACCACAACCATTCAGGACGAGCAGAACGAGTGGGATTGGTTCCTGCCGGATGTCACCTTCGCCTACAACACCACCCAACATGCCAGCACGGGATACACGCCCTACTACCTCGTTTATGGGCGCCAGGCGAAGCTACCGATGGAGCAAGCCTTAGTGGCTGATACGCCGGACAAACCAGAGGCTCCCTCCATCCGAGAAATCCATCGTCATTTGCGTCTGGCACGCTGATTTGCCATCAAGGCTGCCCAGAAAGCCCAACAACGGCAGAAGGAGCAATAAGATTGTCGGAATCGACACGTAAAAACCGATGCCTCGTTATCGTCCGGGCCAATTAGTGCTTTTACGGAACGCCCAAGCCACGTCGATATTCCATTCTCGCTGGCTCGGTCCATACAAAATTTGTTGTGTACGCCCACCAAATGCCACTATTTGCGAATTGGCGGGACGTCGACGGATTTGGGTCATCCATTTGAATCAAATTTGTCCATTTTGGGGCAAAAAACGCGATGCATTAGATGATGCGGACGCCATGAGCGATGGTAGCATCGAGTATTAAATTTAGGCTTTGTTTATCCATGATGCGTACCTATACCTATGAGTAGTAATGCCGGCCCTTTTGGCGTAGGTGTGCTGAAGCATATACAGTGCTGAAGCATACTTATTCCAGTTGGACTATGCGCGCTCTTAGTACACATGCACTCAACCGCTTATTACCTCTAAGCGTGCTACTTCCGCTTATTATCGCGCCTCATCTGCATAATATGACGTCACATGACTCATGTTGTATTATCATGCGCCTCATCTGCATAATATGATGTTAGCAAGTTAACAAAGCGTAAGTTTTTATGTAACATTCCAAAGGCATGACTCATACACATCAAATGACTTAGCAAAGTACCAAGTTTTTTATGCAGCAACAAGTTCAGAGACATCATGTGACTTGGCAGAATGCCAGGTTCCAAATCTATATATAGGGAGGGCTTTGAAAAATAAGTTAGTCTTACTGAGAGGGTTGCTTTGAGAGATTGGTTGTATAATTTTGCTCTTAGAATTTTTGTGAAAAGTTAGTCTTACTGAGAAAGTCAGCTGGTTCTCTAAATTTTCTCTTAAAATTTTTGTGGAAATGTCACAGTTTGATGATCTTGAAATTGTTGATGAGTGGAACGAGGATGATGGGTTGAAAGATGTGGTGCTTCCTAGCACCTCACAAGAATTGGAAATGGTTGATGAGTGGTTTGCCCCAGACTATTTCTATGAACTGGGGGAGCCAGAGGCTCAGAGGATAAAGCGATTCAATACTGAAGGTCGCTCTTATCCATTAACTTTCCAGAATTTGGACGACTTGAACCTGGAACGAGATAATGATGCAATCTCAAAGATTGTTGGCAATTCAACGGACATGGTGGGTATTCAACTTACCCACCCGAATCTCAGAAAGCCGGCCATAATACCATTTAGGAAGGGTGCAGAGATCAAAGGCGAGCAGATCATGCACACGATTGAGCGGATTTTACAATCAAATGAGGCGATTCAGCTTGAGCAGCCAGATACTCGAATACGGATAGTTCAGGTTAGTCCTCCTACTGGTTCTGGTCAACATAAACAAAGATTTGTAAATTTAGAAAAAGAAATGAAAGCTAAAAAATGTTTTGTGCAAATTAAAAACAATGATGATTTATGCTTATCACGTGCACTTGTTATATCAATAGCTCGACTAGAACATGTTATAAATCCTGATGATATAACTATGAAATCACGGTACAAAAATATGTGCAGGAAGGATACTGACAAGCAGATGGCAATGCAGCAAAAAGCTGCAACCGAATTAATGATCAATGCGGGTCTTCAAGATCACACAGGCCCCTGTGGCATACCAGAATTACAGGCTTTCCAGCAGACCTTGCCTGAACACCAGATCAAGGTGTTCAGTGCAGACTTTTGCGACGCCATAGTTTTTGAAGGACCTTTAGCTGAAAAGGTCCTTCATCTTAACCATCATGACAATCATTTTGATGTCATTGGCAGTATGCCAGGCTTCATGAATCGAAGCTATTTTTGTGAAGCCTGCAACAAGGGATACAATAACAAAAACGAGCACCGCTGCTCCAGAGTTTGCCCCTGCTGTCATGGACCTGTATGCCCAAACGTCGCTCTGATAGAATGCAGGGATTGTGGCCGACTCTTTAGAGGCCAACAATGTTTTGACCATCATAAAAAGGTTGGGAAAAACAATTTGTCAATATGCCAACAAATGAAACGATGCGATAAATGCGGCCTGCATATTAATAGAGCTGATAGAATACGGAAACATAAATGTGGTCAATTTTATTGCAAGATTTGTAAAACGGATGTGCCTAAAAACGATCATAAATGTTACATGAAACCGTTAGAAATTGAAAAGGATGAAAAGAAAAACACAAAGTACGTGTTTTTCGATTTTGAAACGCGCCAGGAAAAGATATGTGGCAATACTAAAGCTGGAGTTCGATTAGAGCATGAGCCAAACTTGTGCATTGCTCATGTAGTGTGCATGAAATGCAAGGATGGACCACTCGGACTTTGCGAACATTGCGGCGAGAATCGCCGATTATTTTCAGGAAAGAACTGCGAAATTGAATTTTGCAATTTCCTGTTTGGCCTAGAAAATACAACAGCCATTGCACACAATGCAAAAGGCTTTGACGGCCACTTCATCTTGAAATATCTGTTCAAACAGGCCGTAGTGCCCACAATAGTCACCCGTGGGCTGGAAATTATGAGCATAACAGTAGGCTCAGTGAAAGTGATTGACTCTTACAATTTCCTACCAATGGCTCTATCAGCATTACCAAAAACTTTTGATGAGCCAGAACTCAAAAAAGGCCATTTTCCGCATCTTTTCAACACGGCGAAAAATGAAAATTATGAGGGTGAGTGGCCGGATGCATGGTACTACTCCCCGGCTACAATGAACCCTAAGAACCGAGAGGAATTTTGCAAATGGCACAAAGAGCAAAAAGGCAATATGTTCAATTTTAGATCTGAACTTTTGGCCTACTGCGAGTCTGATGCTGACATTTTGAGGCGGTGCTGCCTAAAATTTCAAAAATTATTCATGGCGGAAACGGGCATTGACCCGTTTGAAACATCATTGACAATCGCCAGTGCTTGCAATAAAGTTTTTAGATCAACTTTTTTGCAAGCAAATGCAATCGGCATAGTGCCGCATGGTGGCTACAGGAGAGCCGAAAAATAATCAATTACGGCGATCAAATGGCTAAAGTGGCTAGAGCAAAGCGCAAAAAATTAATATCAGACATGCGCGAAACATGGGCGAACAAAAAAATTGGCAACTACTGAGTTGATGGCGTACATGACAAGAACGTGTACGAATATAATGGCTGTTACTGGCATGGCTGTCCGAAGTGCATGAAAAAGCGGACTAAACTTACAGCCGACCAAATCACAACGGCGGAAGAGCACACGTGGGCAGCGAAAAAATTCTGGGGGGGGGGTGCAAGATTTTTTGAAAGTCAAAAAATGGCCTTAAAATGGTGGTAGGGCAATAAAAACACCATTTTTCGACGTTTCTCATCAAGCACTATCCATTGGCATCAAAAAATTGCGAAAAAAACGAGAAAAATTTTTCAAAAATTGAATTCTGGGGGAGTATTTTGATTTCTGGGGGGGGGGGTATTTTGGTTTCTGGGGGGGTGCATACCCCCCAAAACCCCCCACGCCCAGGTGTGCGGAAGAGACATACCAAAACACAGTTAAACGACGCAAAGCAATAGAGGCTCAAGGATATACGGTAACTGAAATGTGGGAATGCGAGCTGAACAGAGAACTAAGATCAAATGTTGAAATGAAAAGATTATTCAGCTCAATCAAGATCGTAGATCCGTTGGATCCCAGGGAAGCATTTTATGGTGGAAGAACAAATGCCATAAAATTGCTCGAAAAGATCAAAAGGGATCAAAACGGCGCTCCCATGGAAAAAATCAATTACACAGACATATGCAGCTTGTACCCAACCATTAATAAATAAGGCGTTTACCCGATTGGACATCCTCAGATTTTGACTGAAAACTTTTCAGAAATCACGGCTGAAAAACGGCCCTATGAGGGACTGATCAAGGCCAGAATTTTACCACCTAAAGGCCTATACCATCCAGTATTGCCATACAGATTTGGGGAAAAGTTATATTTTCCCTTATGCCGAACATGCACTGAAACGCATCAACAAGATCGATGTGAGCACAATGATGAAGATCGTGCTCTAGTAGGTGCTTGGGTAAGTATCGAGATCTACAAAGCCCTTGAACTCGGCTACAAAATTTTAGAAATTTTTGAAGTATGGCATTACGAAGAATCGGAAAAATACAATCCCATTCCCAACCCTGATGGCGGTCTATTTACGGAATACATCAATAAATTCATGAAATTGAAGCAGGAATCGGACGGATGGCCTGCTTGGGTAAAAACGGCTGATGACAAAACAAAATATATAGAGGAATACAAACAACATGAAGGAATATCATTGGATGCGGCTAAAATCTAAAAAAATTCGGGCCTAAGACATTAGCAAAGCTAATGCTCAATTCTTTTTGGGGGAAATTTGGTCAAAGGAACAACATGACCAAAGTTTCCTTTTCACAGAGCCCGAACCATACTTTGACTTGGTTTTTGACCCAACAAACGTCATTTACTCGATAAACGCCATTAATGAGAACATGATGGCAGTGACACACGCAAAAGAGAATGATTTCGCAGAAGTTATGGGGAACACAAACCCAGTCATAACCGCCTACACAACAGCTCAGGCGCGCTCAAGGCTTTACGAACATCTCGAAAAACTGGGCGATAGAGTACTCTACTTTGACACGGACAGCGTGATTTTTAAATCATCGCTGAATAAAGAGGAATACGAAGTGCCCATTGGCTCATACTTGGGCAATATGACTAACGAATTGAAGGACTATGGCCCTGGCGCTTACATAGAAACATTTGTGAGCGGAGGGCCTAAAAATTATGCTTACAAGGTATATTCGGCTCAGGAAAACAAATTTTACTATCACATAAAAGTCAGAGGCTTCACCCTAAACTCGGCTGTAGCATCACAGATCAATTTTCACTCATTAGTGAAAATGGTGAACGCTTTTGTGCAAAAACAAAACGTTCTTGAAAAAGACTGTCTATATCCCACAGATTAAGCGACTACCCGATCATACGATAGTGACAGAAGATGCGAACAAATTGTACAAAGTTGTATATAATAAGCGTGTTGTACAGCGTGATTATTTTACTTTACCTTATGGATATTAAACTTGTTGTACAGCGCGATTTTATCTGAAAAAAATTAATAAAATGCATGCCAAAAAACCAAAAAAAATGGTGCCGCCGCATGCTCAGCTCCACGTGCTGGCACTGGGCACTGCTTTTGCAGTGGCTGAGAAGCATGCAAGGTAAATTATATAAGGTCTCTTCATTTTCAATTAAAACGAAAAAAATGATTAACGATACTTCTATAGAGAAAAATTATTTGCAACCCATTTACAACGAAGTTTTGGGCTGTGTAGTACTCGTAATAGTTTTATCAATTTTAATTTTGTGTAAGCTTTTAAAAAAGCATCTCGAAAGGCTATATAAGGGATTACGTAGCTTAAGATCTAGCAGAAATGAGTCTCCCAAAGTGTCCGATGTGTTCTCTGGTGCCAAAGTCAACATACCATTACGAAATATGCGCCTACCTGCATAAGGAGCCGCATTTTCTGCGCAGATGGTGTAGGTTCTTTGAGCCAGGATGCAATGATTGCATCCTCGAAATCAAAAATGATGAAAATTTTCTAGGTTTCACATTTTCACTATGCATGCAATGCTCTGGCGAAGTCAATGTAATTAAAAAGAATAAATACATGCTGTACTTTTATTTAGAAGATGTAGATGGACCTCGACCTACTCCGAAAGATATAAGCTTTGCAGTGGAATGCAACGATTGTAAATTAAAAGTCGTTCGAAATCATATAAACTTGAAAATTGACGTGAAGTTTTGCGAAAAGTGCTCTTCTAGGTATTGTGCAGTCGCAAAAGGTAAGCATGCGCTATATTTCTATTAAGCAATGGAAAATATTTATTATGAACCAAAAACGGGGTATACAGGCGCAGGTCCACTAGTTGAAAAAGCTAAGCTAAACAAGAAAGCGGTAATAAAATGGCTAGAGACTCAGCCAACTTACACACTGCATAAGCCAGCTCGCAAAAAATACGCGCGTAATAAAGTAATAGTCTCTAGGATTGATGAACAATGGGCCATAGACTTGGCCGACTTACAGTCAATAAAAAAACATAACGATGGCTACGCATTTTTATTCAATTGCATAGATGTGTTTAGTAAGTACGCTTGGAGTATACCTGTAAAAAATAAAACCGCCGAGGCTATAATGAATGCATTCAAAGCAATATTAGAAGGCGGACGTAAGCCGGTAAAAATACAAAGTGATGCTGGTAAAGAATTTGTCAACAAACAGTTTCAGAAATTTCTCGAGGAAAATAATGTAGAATTTTTTACGATAAATAGCGAACTAAAGGCGTCCGTTGTTGAACGCTTTAATCGAACGTTAAAGGAACGCATGTGGCGATATTTCACAAAAAACAACAAATATAGATACATTGATGTACTGCAAGACTTAGTAACTGGCTATAATAATACAAAGCATCGCACAATAGGGATAGAGCCAGCTAATGTAAATGCTGATAATGAATTAATCATTTTAAATAAAGCTTTCAAAATTAATACAAGCGACGTCACTTTTAGGTATAACATTGGTGATAAGGTACGTATAACTAAAGTAAAGGGTGTTTTTGAAAAGGGCTATGAACCAAATTGGAGTGAAGAAACATTTGTAATAAAAAGCCGATTAAAGAAAACCACCAGTTTATGTAATTAAAGATCAGTTGGGCGAAAAATTGGAGGGAGTCTTTTATGAACCCGAATTGCAAAAGGTTGAATTAATTGACAATGTCTATGTCATTGAGAAAGTTTTAAAAACACGTAAAAAGTCTGGAAAAACTGAATATTTTGTTAAATGGAGAGGTTTTCCTGAAAAATTCAATAGCTGGGTGAATCATCTCATAAAAATTTAAGTTTATATAAGAACTGTGTGATCAAAAAATTGTAAAACAAAAATGGATATACCTTCCGAAGTAGCAAAAATGGAAAAACCCACTGAAGTTAAGCCTAAAATTACTGTAGAAGATAGGCGCCCATTTGGTAGGAGTATTAGACCTCCTATTGAACTGTGTGCCCGCAACCTGCCACGCCCCATGTACCCTCTTTTGATCGAACTTTGCTATTTTTGTCAAAAAAGTAGCTGTGAAAGAGACTGTTTTGTAACAGATTCGGGTCGAATGTACTTTTCGCTTCAAATGTGTCCAAAATGTGTAGAGTACAACAAGGCGACGCAGGAGGCAGGATGTGTAGTCCTTAGTCGTCCAATTGCTGAAAGTAAGCAAATGGGCAGTGAACCGGAAAAAGCCCCACCGTTTTTAAATCAGTAAGTCTATATAAGACCCTACCTCTCTCAATTATTGCCATCTGGTACTGAGCAACCATGTTTGACGGTGAAAAACTTTTCATTAGCTTTTGTGAGCGACTGGTCGCAAAATTCTGCTATGGGCAGTACGACAACAGCGAGTTGGCCCATGTAGCATCATATTTTTGGAATCGTTTCACTGAAAATTACAAACATTACTGGAAACAAGAAGCTACGGATCACAATACTAAAAACGGTTTAATTGGAAAACGCAAAATGCATGGTTTTTGGATTTTTGCGCTCAATCTAGAACATCAGGCACATAATTTTCAAACAAGTCTCTTTTACAAAATATGGCAAAACTTGTGCTTTGAATCAAGATTGTTTTGGATTTTACCGGGCAAAAGTTTAATCAGCTTTGAAATTAAGCGAATGCAGGATAACCTTCGCGTATAAAAAAGAAAAAAAGAAAAAAAAACTAAAAAAAAACCAAAAACATGGCCTGCAAAGAAGCTCCGGGTCCACGTCCCGCAGGCTGGGCAGCCTTTTTAGGTTGGCTAAGTGAGCTTCATGTATATTAGACTTTATCAACGCTCATTGTAATAATAAATATGGATTTCAAGCACCCATTCACATGCATTGTAGCGGGACCCACAAAAGCTGGTAAAACTACTTTTGTTACGCAACTCGTCAAAAATGCGGCCAATTTTATTTCCCCAGCTCCAAAATTTATATGGTGGTTTTTTGCTGAAGATCACGAAGAGATTGAAAATGATGTAATTTTCGTAAAGGGTCCTCCTAATCTAAATTTACTTAGAGAACATTCAACCGAGCCGCAGCTCATTATTATTGATGATCTTATGAAAGAAGCGAATAATGACATACTATTTACACGAGGTTGTCATCAGTGGAACATTTCTGTAGTACACATTGTTCAAAACATATTTTTCAAAGGTCTTAGAACGTGTAGAATAAACGCAGAATATTTAGTTTTAATGAAAAATCCTTCAGATAGGCTTCAGGTGCAAACGTTAGCTAGACAACTTTATCCAAACAATCTTAAATATTTTTTAGAAGCTTATTCTGATGCAACAGAGACACCATTTTCGTATCTTTTAGTTGATTTGACTCAATCTACACCTGATAAATTACGTCTTCGTGCCAAAATATTTTCGAAAAATTGCGTTGTATATACTGAAAAGTTATAAAAGAAGTCACTGTTATTAATCATTATATCAAAAATGGCTCCTAAACGTTTACAGAAAAACATTACTTGCCTTGATGTATTGTCCAAGGCAAAACCTGGACAACGCAAAGCTATATTGCAAACGGCCGACAACGATTTAATCTTGTGCTTATGCGAGTGTATACTGAATGTACTAAATGGTAACATTCCTGTAAAACCAAACGAACTTGAAAAACTAAGCAAATTCAAATCGCACCTACGTCAGTTATGCGCACAGGATAGGTCGATAAGGCAGAGAAAAGAACTACTAGTACAGAAAGGTGGTTTTTTGCCAATATTACTGGCGCCTATATTAGGCATAGCCGGGCAACTACTAGCAGACGCTATAACTAAACGATGAATCACACGAATAAAATGATTTTGGTCCCGCATGAATTTGCAACGGGAGAAAACAAAAACACATCCAAGTACATGTCAGATCTAGATCATGAAATGCTAAGAATTGTAAACGATAATTCTGTACCTATTGACGCTAAAATCTTACAATACAACCAAATTTTACGAAGGTATCAAATAATGAAGCAAAATATTGAAAAGCCCTATGAATTAGAAATTCAAGATGTAGCTCCGAGCAAGCAAAATGTTGATTCTTTTGAACATGCGATATTCAAAACAGTGCCGCTTAAATGGCACAAAAATGCTCTGTTGCTACTAAAATATGCACGCGAAAATCCCCATATTAAATGGTCGGACAAGGGTGAAATGATTGTTGATGGGAATAAAATTGTGGGTTCAAATATCGTAGATTTAATTAACGATTTTTCACGGACGAGTAAGTCTAAGCCGGCTACTGGAGCTGACATTTTTCTGCAAAAATTAATGGAAGATAATGTGCCAAAATCAACAATAATAAATAAAAATCGTCTAAGCTTAATGACTGAAAAAGATGTTTATGTATCGCCCGATTTGTCTACTCCCTCTACAACAGAAAACAGAGCCCAAACTCCAACAGATCAAGCGCTTTCAAACACGCCACCTATGCCTCAAAAAAGACCTCGTACGCGTAGTATGCTTAAATCGTGGGCGAAAATAAGTCTATAAAAGAGATGCATGCACTTTATGTACGTATAATATGAACAAAAATGTGTCAATAATTTAATCAAGAAAATTTTAACATTTGGCTCGACTATTACGCCGACCAAGCCTCACAGGTTGGCTATGGCATGATAGGGTTCAAGGGAACTCCATACCAAAGGGGTGCAGGCTTGGGTAATTTTTTTCGATCTTTGTTTCGAATGGCTATCCCACTAATTAAATCAGCTGGCAAACAGGCTCTAGCATCTGGAGCACATGTAGCTGCTGATGTGCTGCATGGCAGGCCGGTCATTCAGGCTTTACAAGAGCATGGCAAGGAAGGCGCTTCGAATTTACTTAGGCAAGCAAGTGAGGTGCTACAACAAAAAGGGCGGGGACTAGGGGTTCGACCAAAGTCTATAAAAGAACCAAAGCATGATATATTCTCAAATCATAAACAAAAAGGAACTAAAAATGTCTCTAATCGATTCAATCTCAGTCGCTAGCACAAAAAGCGAGTTGGATTTTTTCACAGTACCTCCGACTCAGGTTGTTGTGAAACGAGGATATTGGGATGAAATCAATTTGACTAACCCAGTAACAGATGAAGGTCCATACGAATTTCACCTACCTCCCGACCCTCATTTCTTACATCTAAATAAAAATTACATTTACATGCAGCTCTCTTTAAATCCTGGCCTTATGCCAGCAGGAGCTGATGGTAAAATTCCTGCCACACCCGCTGTCGCACCCATTAATTTGATTGGCAAAACATTTTTCAGACAAGTAAAATTATTTTTGAATGGTAAATTAGTTCACGATAGTAGCGATAAATACGCGTACAGAGCTTTTCTAGAAACTGAATTAAATTATAAATGGGATGCAAAAAACTCGCATTTGCAATCCTCCTTGTACACACAAGATACTAAACATGATTCTGAAAATAATAGTGGCTTTCAAACTCGTGTTCATTATTTTAAAGGTAAAGCGATAGTCGAAGTAATGGCCCCACTTCACATTGACCTTTTTTTGCAAGATAGGTTTTTGCTGAATTACACCGATTTAAGACTCGAACTAAACAGAAATACGGATGCATTTGTTTTAGAAAGTCCGGGTGGTGCCCTAGATGCTCATCTTAGCATACAACAAATTAAATTTTATGTTCGCAAAGCAGAAATTCTAGAAAGCACGTCGCTAGCTATAGAACAAGTTTTAGCAAGTAATCATAGGAAGCGCGTTAGCGCGTACCTATAATATACTTGGGTACCCCTAACACCTGTGCACCCCCCTACAGCTATAACAGGACACATCTAGAAGGTGCGGTTTTTTTTGAAAGATAGATAATAAAAAAATTCGCTGCTCGTGTTTTTTTGTTTTTCTTGAAACTCAAAACTGGCTGTGTAAAGAAGGTGTAAAGTTTTTGTGTAACGTTATAACATAGGATGAATTTTGGGAGGTTCTTTAGACGGCATGTGGACAACTCAGTATTGATTCCTCAAATAAATTAATGACACACATTGGTAGAGGAAGGGATGCTCCAAAATGATTTTTTTTTGTTTGCTGAAATTCGCATTAGTTCTCGAATGGCAGTGTAAAGAGTGCGAAAATCTGGGGGTGAAAAAGCACATTTTGGTTGAGTTTTCAACCTGATTATGTCTGATACTAACTCCGGTAATGAGTTTTTTGAAATGTTTTCTGACAGAAATGTAGAGCGGATCAAGGGCTACATTCTGCATATAAGCAAAGTCTTTTACGCTCTATGGTGAGTTAGATCCTGGGGTTTAAAGTTTACACTCTAGTTGATGGTGTAAAAAACGGATTTTGACTAAGATTTCTCTGCCAAATTTTTTCGCTTTTGAGTCAGGGTAAATTGAATACAGCAGTAATAAAGTGCCTTTCAGGGGCTACACATCGCAGCAAACCGCATTTAAAAAAACACAATATTGAGTTATTTATGGGGGTGTAAAGTTCAAAATCAGAGGTAAAAAATGGGCGTAAAAACAGGTTTTTTCCGAATTTTGATTAATAAATCATACCAAATAATTTTTGCAAGAGAATTTTGGCACACAGGAATGTACTACGATTTAAAAGCTACAAATTGTACCAAACCGAATTTCTTTAAACTCAATGGGGAGTTCGGTACGGAATTTTAAAGTTTACAGTGTTCTAAATGATGGAAAATACGTTTTTGTTGCGTTTTTTGTTCGCCACTTTCTCCGTCCAGAAGTCGGGATAACTTAATAGAATAAAAAATAAAGTGCTTTATATCGGGTGCATGTCAAAGCAAATTGTCTATACATTAATATTTAGCGAGTGTAAAGTCAAAAATTTGGTGTTTAAAATGCGTTTCTGTCTTGTTTTTTCCACCTGCTTCTCCGGTTATGAGTCAGGGACACGATTATAAAGTCTAGAAATGGACCAGGAATCAAATTTGATATGCCAGTCTGGCGCATATGTTTACACTCTACAGTGTTGTAAAGTGGTTTACACCTATTGTTAGTTTGCCCATAGAACATTATGGAGACTTAATTTTTTTCATAAATATTAATCGTAATATCGGAAAAATATCAAAATTACGAATCTGACCAAAATCTTCTTTACACTAGATGTTCACATGAAGTTTACACTACATATGTATTTATCTTCGTTTTTGAGCATTCCAGAAACCTAATTTTTTCCTGGAGTCTAGAAATTTTCAAAAAATCAAATGTGAGACGTCACGTAGGCGCGTTTGTTTACATCCAACAGTGATGTAAAGTAGTTTACACTCATTATTTATTTGTCCTCAGACCATTGTAGACATGCAATTTTTTCATAAATGTTGATAATAATATCCGAGTAATACCAGATTTACAAATCGGAATAAAATCCTCTTTACACTACGCGGTGCCGAAATCTGAAAATTTACATGGAATCAAATAAGGGACGCCAGCTGGGCGCGTTTGTTTACACTCAACAGTGATGTAAAGTGGTTTATCTTCGTTCTAGAGCTTTGCAAAAACCTAAATTTTTTGCCGAAATCTGAAAATTTACATGGAATTAAATAAGGGACGTCAGCTGGGCGCGCTTGTTTACACTCAACAGTGATGTAAAGTGGTTTACATCTGTGTCTATTTGTCATTAAACCCTTATGGAGACGTAACTTTTTTTATGAATGTTGATCGTAATATCCGAGTAATATCGAATTTACAAATCCGACTAAAATCTTCTTTACACTCGTTGCTAGTGTAAAGTTTACACTATATAATAAGCTTCATTCTAGAGCCTCACAGTAACTTATTTTTTCCCTGAAGTCGTAAAATATATATGAAAACAGATGTGATACGTCTGCTAGGGGCGCATGAAGAGTAGTGTAAAGTGATTAACACCTAATGTTAATTTGTTCTTAGAACATTATAGAGGTTTCATTTCTTAATAAATGCTGATCGTTATATCAGAGCAATATCGAAATTATTAATCCCACTAAAATTCTTTACACTCTTGTGTAAAGTTTAAAATGTAAATTAAGTTCAGCTCTAGAAAGTTTTGGAAGCATATTTCTTTACAGGATGTTCTACGTAACATAAGAATTACTAATCAGAATGTTTGTTTCTTCTACAACTAGTAGCTTTGTAAAGTTTAAACCATTCAATTATTAGAAGAACCGCACGGTAAATGAAATCTAGTATTGTATTTCCAAATCTTGCTAATTAAAAGTAGGGTACTAGCAAAGAAAAATGCTCCGATGGAACAAAAAAGGGGAATATACTTGGGATTGTGGATTATTGAGGATGTAAAAGGAGGGGACTAGGAAAAATCTCCCTATGTTATATGCCAAAAATCGCAAAATATGTTAAAAATCAGACTTTCTCTAAACAATGCAAAAAATCGAAGTATATTCTGCGGCCTTTGAAAAATGTAAAAGTTTAGTAAACAATTGTTGTAGACATGTGTAAAAGAGTATCTACATAAGGTCTGTTGCACGCCAGCTTCCGTGCTTCCTACTGCTTTGAACCAACAATATCATCGATTGTCTTGAATGCATCGATATGTACTATTTCATTCAATTCGCTTAGCTACTGCATTGCTAATTCGCTGGTTTTACAATCAATTTTTTGGTAATTTGAATATTGCTTGCACTTTGACACTTAGAATGGCTGTATCTGCTAAGTGACATGCTTAATAATAATGAAATACGAACAACTTAATTATGATTTGTTAACAGCATTTCACTTTCAGTCACATTATTAAGCAACTCAAAGTTGAATGAAGTCTGCAAAAAGTTGCAATACGTAATATGCTTTTAAGATATTATGTCAATCAGAGAAAATTATTTTAAAATAATACGTTTTTTTCATACACCGCAGAATAAACTTCGATTTTTTGCATTGTTTAGAGAAAGTCTGATTTTTAACATATTTTGCGATTTTTGGCATATAACATAGGGAGATTTTTCCTAGTCCCCTCCTTTTACATCCTCAATAATCCACAATCCCAAGTATATTCCCCTGTTTTGTTCCATCGGAGCATTTTTCTTTGCTAGTACAATTAAATATCCAATACGTAGAGTGATGATGATGTGTTTACATATTTCAAGTACATCTCAATCCACCCCACTCAATACATTGTTCTCTGGGCAGCTTCCAAGGCGTCTGATTTTCGGTTGCGTTGACGCTGATGCATTCAGAGGAAATATAAAAAAGTGGCCATTCAATTTTAAGTCTTACAGCATAAACGAGGTTAAAGTGATTTCTGGTGGCGTAACTTACCCCTCTCACCCACTGAAACTAGATTTCAAAAACAATAAGTATTTAAGAGCGTTTAATCAGCTTTTCGAGACACTAGATATTGCTAGAGAAAATAAAGGCAATGGCTTAACTAGAGAAGAGTTCAAAAACGGTCAATGCCTCTTTGCTTTTGACCTAACACCTGATGAAGATGATGGTGGGCATTGGGATTTAATAAAAGAAGGCACAACAAGCATTGAAATATCATTTGCTGAAAAAATTCCTGACTCTGGCATAGAAGTAATAGTATACGCTGAATTTGACAATTTAATCATGTTAGATAAGCACCGCAATATAATGTATGATTATACTGCATAAAGATGAATACTTTTCAATTAAAGAACGCACTAAATAGTGACTGCTCCGTTAGACCGATTTTTGTTGGTGTTTTTCCGAGCGATAAACTGCCGCCAATTTTTTCTAAGCCATCTGCATTAGTTATCAATACAGATCCGAGTACTCAGCCAGGTTCTCACTGGGTATGCGTGTTTTTTAACACACACGATGAATGCGAATATTTTGACAGCTACGGGCTGCCGCCTGATGAAAAAACGCAAAGTTACATCTTACAGCATGCTGATAAAATTAAGCATAATAAAAAATGCGTACAACAACCATTAACGTCTACATGTGGGCAATTATGCATATACTTTCTGGTTTGGCGGAGCAGAGAGGTGCCCATGAAATTAATTATGAAAAGTTTAGACAAAAGGTTTTCTGATGATTTTGTGACGGGTTTTGTCAACAGTCTATTTAAGATCACCACAGTTGTAGTAGACAATGATTTTATAATTAATCAAACGTGTAAAAAATGGATCAATTCTATGTAACTTTACCGAGTAACACTGCTAGCGATAAACAAAATACCCCATCCGAATTTACCGTATATTTACCACAAAAAATTAAGTTAACTGGAGATTGGGAATGTGGTCTATGTCAGCTAATCTACCCACACAATTGGGAAACGCTAAAAAGTGAAAAAACTGATATTCATATAACAGACGTTGATGACGACGATCATGTAATTAAGATACCGCTAGGGTGTTACGACTCAATACATGAATTTGTTGAGACGTTGCAATTCTGCCTTCTAAATGGGGGCGAAATTGTGAAAAAGGGAATATTTTTTAAGTACTTTAGTACGATAAAACGAGTACAAACAATATTGTACAGTGAATTCGTAAAATCAGTAACATTACCACCAGAGATAACCAAAATTTTAGGGTTTCAAGATGGCAAAATAACGAAATCAGCATGGGGCGTCAATGAACCAAACATGCACGTTGGGGGCATTGAAGTATTGTACATTTACGCAAATATTTTAGAACCGCAAATTGTTGGAGATGTGGCGGCTCCCTTATTACGCATAGTAAATGTTGAAGGTTCCTATCCTAAGATAATCGATAAAACCTTCGACTTTCCTCACTATGTCCCCATTCTCGTTAAGGACATTTCGAGTATCGAAATCAACATTAAAGACGATTTAGATGAATTTATTCCGTTTATTTCTGGAAAACTGATTGTCAAGTTACATTTTCGGAAAATTAAACCATCTTATTTCTAATAAAGGCTATATAAGAGTCCTGCACCCAGTGGCGGATCTAGGATTTTCCTAAGGGGGGGGGGGCGGTACACCCTAAGGGGGGGGGGGTCGGAACCCTGACTTGGGCGGAAAAATTAGCCGTTTTAACCCGAAAATCGCAAAAAAATCGCTCAAAAATGCTTAATTTTTCGCACTTTTTCGGGCCAATGGAGGGGAGGCGGCCGCCCCCCGCCCCTCTAAATCCGCCCCTGCCTGCACCCTAATTAATCGCCAGTGTTGCTGAAAAGATGGCTACAATACGGAACGTTGTTTCAAGCGCTCGGCTCTCAGCCAGATTGCTAGATTTGTACAAGATTGCTAAAAGTTGTGAAAACGTTGAGTATAATCATGAGCGATTTGATGCTACATATGATAATACGAATTAAAGAACCAAAAGCTACGGGTCTTCTATTTAGCTCGGGAAAGCTAGTATGCGTTGGTGCAAAAAGCGTGGCTGAAAATAAAATGGCAAATGAAAAAATTTGCGAACTTTTGCAAAAAAGCGGCTACAAAATGCAAGTCACTAATCTTCGCATACACAATATCGTTGGTTCGGGCAAAGTTGATGCGAAAATAAACTTAACTTCGCTCGCCAACACACACAAAAAAATTGTAGAATATGAGCCGGAATTATTTCCAGGCCTAAAACTAGCGTTTCCCGATAGCAAGGCAACAGCCTTAATATTTACTACAGGAAAAATCGTAGTTACCGGGCTGAAAACCGAAGCTCAGCTACATAGGTACTATAAAAAAGTAATATTTCTGCTTGACATGTTCAAGACAACTGGCGCCTGATGATCAGATAAAGCAAAATATGTAGTACAGAGTGGAATGCTACATAAAAAACAACTTGGCGCTTTACACGGTGTCTATGACGCTATATTATGCAGATGAGGCGCGATAATAAGCGGAAGTAGCACGCTTAGAGGTAATGTAAATGTAGCCGGTTCGATCTGGGTCTACAGAATCATCACAGATACGAACCGCACTAACATTCACCTGCGAGATTTACCTAGGTATGTAGGTACTTAAGTCTACGCTTAGTGCTGGCCCCGATCGCGCGGCTCTGATGGCTTTCGACCTTTGGACCCTTACAGACCTTACGGCTTCGATCCCCTCAGCCCTAATATTGCTGGCCGCTTTTACGTCGGGTGATCTCAGCAGCTACGCCCTAAGACCTAAGGCTACCTACCTAGTCTCGGTAATTGCCGCGGAGGTCAGTTGACCTATCTCAAGCTCAAGTTGTTTATTTAACTTATTTTCAATCAGTGCCTGATTCGAAATGGTTTTGGTTCCTAATTTGTGTAGCACGCTGGACTATGAAAACAACAACAACGAGCTCTATGCTGATCAATCATCCTTAAAGATTAGATAATGATTTTGATCAATTTTTGGCTTGAGAAATAAATTATGGTTTTCGAATAGAAAAGACTATCATACGGAATTTACCTATCAGTCCACTAGAAGGTGGAAGTCCTCGACGTAGGGATGATGGCCGACCTAACCCTCGGTATAACCAAAACCACTGGGTTGGTTTTCTATACTTTTATTCGACGAAGAACACACGGCCTATAGCCGGGAAACAAAATACGCAAAAGAAAAATGACAATGTACAGTCGAAATAACCGGCCAACGAAAAACCAAAAGCCAGACTCTAAAACGACGTTAAGTTCACTGGCCTCAAGGGCCATTACAGTAAATTAAAACAACGATCAATTTAACATAATACTGAAATGACTTTTATCTCAGATCGAAAGTTCTTGATTCACGTAAGCGGTATGCATTAAACAATTACTATTATCATACACTTAGCTCTATGCTACCGGACAAGTATCTAAATGTTTTTTATTATTGAAAATTTGGGAAAATAATGGGAAGACCGAAGGCATAGCCCACAGTGCACTATCATAGATAGCTACTAGTATTGGCTATGTTATGGCTATTGCAAACTGCTAAGGCAGGTTCGCCTAAACGTGTAACTCCTCGCAGTTACAGTAATAAGCGGTTGAGTGCACGTGTACTAAGAGCGTGCGTAGTCCAACTGGAATAAGTATGCTTCAGCACTGTATATGCTTCAGCACACCTACGCCAGAAGGGCCGGCATTACTACTCCTATGTTTAATTATTTAATCTTGTAAATATGTTATGTTGCCAATGCATCAGAGGCGCACTTCCGCGATGCAATATAAATTGTTATTATTGGTATTATTGGCGATAGAAGAGGCGCATTTTGCCGCGCCATCGCCAACATCCTATTGGCAGGGGCAATGTATGCCGCGCCAATTGTTATTGTGAATTTCCTGTGGTATTTAGGGAGTTGGAGTGGACCAGAGCCTCAAAATGGCCAGGAGTCACATGACACACTGGGAGCTGGAGTGGACCAGAGCCCGGGTTAAAAAGGACGTTTTATCATCAAATTTTTAATTAATACGCATCAGCCTATATTTAACCAGTATTCTAACTGCTGTATGATGACCCGTCTTCCATCTTATGCATCTTGGTCGCCACCCGGAAATTTTTGGCTTCTACGCTTCAAACTTTGCGACAAGAGTAAGCAATGCTTCAAATTTTAGTTAAGACTTTTCTTCAGCCGAACAATCAATTTAAAAAGGGGAGGAATGTAACAAAGATAGGATATAAAGACATGATAAAATGGGTTTATGTGTTAATGTCGTTTCTCTTATCATAATACGTGTTTATATTCCTGTTATTAGGTGGTGGGTTCGTAATATGTATAAGTAGGTAGGCACTAATCAAATAGGCGGATACTTAGATGGGGTTATATATATACTCCATGCACCATAGTAAAATGGTTAGTTTCCGGCATTCAAGTGTTATGCAGAGTACGTACGGTAGGTGAGAATTAAGATCCTTTGTGTAAGACTGGCCATGGTCTTACACCTACATACCTATATGTAATTCGGCACTTTACTGCATGTATACGACGCTAAAAGCAGCATGTAGGGAGTGCACATTATGCTATATATCATTCGCAGTGCTTGTTTGTGCCTAATAATGGGGTTGAGGTTGGCTGACAGATATCTATCCTACTGTAGTCCACCTATTTGAAGACGAGGTCAACATCACAAACCTACACACATATTTATGTACGAGTTTACACATTCGGTGTAGGAGAACGTACTCATATGTATATGTACGCACTTTGTTCAGGCAGGCACATAATAAGGCATACATTGTTTTATCTTGAGTAGAGAAAAAATATGTTTTTCTTCCTCAACTTATGTATGTAGTATGGTGGCAACTGGCAGAGCCTAAAGGTATATAGTCTACAAAACGGAGTTCCTGAATGAAATTAAGAAACTTTATTCCGATAGCCAATTTTATTTAATTGACTGAATTAGAAAAAGGATGGATATACAATATGCGAGATAATCAAAAACAAGATGTAAAAATCAAATTTTTATTTCATTCGTCTCGTGAACTAGGCGAATTGAATTGTAATGAAAGAAAGTCGGCGCAAAAGACAGTGTAGGCTGATTTTCAGTTTTTTGACAAATGCCCTTAATTTAAAAATAACTTTAGTATAAATATATCTTTACAGAATAATTATTTTGATTTTTTTTACAATCAAAGTCAATCAACAAATCATTTTCACTGTTTTAATAATTTTTTGGACCATTGTCGAAATTATATTTATTTTAATTTAAGCAGGTTATTCAATTTGCACAATTTGATTTTTTTTAAATTTACTGTATGTCGTGCACAGAACGCTTTGTTCCGTTCCGTGCACGGCTGTGCACAGCGGCCTGTGACTTGTGAGCAACTACCTGAGCGGGAGCAACCTCGATATAAGCAGCTTTAAACACCTTTTCAGATATACTAAGCCTAAGCCTAAGTATAACAGAAGCAAAAACTTAGATTTTCGTATATCTTGTCAAGTAAAACCGAAAAAACATGCAGAAATATGAAAATTTTTTGAAGTTTTTTCAAAATTTGAAACAGCTTTCCGCGTCTTTTTTCTTTTAACTTACTCATTCCTTGCAATGCTTCCTTTCGTTATTTCAGCCCAGATTTTGTATTTCCTACAAATGTATAAGTCCTTGGATCGAGCCGTCTAACCGTCCCAACACTCAAATCGAGGGAAAAGGTAAAATCCGGAACCAGGACCAGGACCAGGACCAGGACCAGGACCAGGACAAAATTGGGTTAATCCGGACAATCAATCAGGACCAGGACCAGGACCTGACTCAGGACAAATGGGTAAAATCCAGACAATCAATCAGGACCAGAACCGGGACCGGACTCAGGACAAATGGGTATAATCCGGACAAACAATCAGGACAATGAAAAGATCAGGACAATGTATTAGATATGTAGGGTTGGACTAGCCAGCAGGCACGTAGCTGTGGGGGGACTGGGGGAAGGGGGGTCCGGAACCCCAAAATTCAGAAAAAACCGGAAAAATAAGACTTTACACGTTATTTTGTGCTGTTTTTGGCTTGGACCCCCCAAAATTGGTGTTGGTCCCTCCAAAATAGGAGGGCCAGCTACGTGCCTGCTAGCCAGGACCGGAAAAAATGAGTAAAATCCGGACAATCAATCAGGACAATTGGAGTGGGGTAGTTCCAGAACTAGGCGAGGTTGCCCAAAGGGGGGCCTGATGGGGGTTCACAACCGCCACCAAGGTCCTGGCCAGTCCGATCATACGTGGGCAGCAAGAAAATTCTGGGGAAGGGGGATGCAAAATTTTTTGAAGGTCAAAAATGGCCTTAAAAATGGTGGTATGGCGGAAAAAACACCATTTTTCGACGTTTCTCATAGAGCACTATCCATTGGCATCAAAAAATTGGGAAAAAATTGAAAAATTTTAAAAATTGAATTCTGGGGGTATTTTTTTCTGGGGGTGCATACACCCCCAAATCTCCACGCCTCAGGTGTGAGTCCGACCCTGCATATCTAATACATTGTCCTGATCTTTTCATTGTCCTGATTGTTTGTCCGGATTTTACCCATTTGTCCTGAGTCCGGTCCTGGTCCTGGTCCTGATTGATTGTCTGCATTTTACCCATTTGTCCTGAGTCCGGTCCTGGACTTGGTCCTGATTGATTGTCCGGATTTTACCCATTTGTCCTGAGTCCGGTCCTGGTCCTGGTCCTGATTGATTGTCCGGATTTTACCCATTTTGTCCTGGTCCTGGTCCTGGTCCTGGTTCCGGATTTTACCCATACCCTCAAATCGAAGGCGTAACTTAAAAATATGGTACTTTCAAAATACTAAAAAATAAACTTCAGAAGAGCGAATTTTTTTGTTCAGTACTTAGAACATTTTGAAAGAAAGCGCGGAAAAAAATTTCATCCGTCTATGATTAATATAACAAAAGCTATTTGTTTCGTTAAGTAGCCTCTTATCGACCTGAGCAAACATCTTCTCGACCTAAGTATTTAAAGATTCAAACAGCTGAATGCAGAATCACATGTAGATACCCAATTTACGTCGACCTAAGCATCTATACATCGACCTAAGCATCTATACATACATCGACCTAAGCATCTATACATCGACCTAAGCATCTATACATCGATCTAAGCATCTATACATCGATCTAAGCATCTATACATCGATCTAAGCATCTATACATCGACCTGAGCGGGAGCAACCTCGACCCAAGCAGCTTAAAACACCTTTTCAGATATACTAAGCCTAAGCCTAAGTTTAATAGAAGCAAAAACTTAGATTTTTGTATATCTTATCAAGTAAAACCGAAAAAACAAGCAACAAAATATAAAAATTTTTTAATTTTTTTAAATTTCAAACAGTTTTCCGCTCCTTTTTTCTTTTTTCTCTTTCATTGCTATGCTTCCTTCCGTAATTTCAGCCCATATCATTTATTTCTGACAAATGTGTAAGTCCTCAAAAAATTTTGGCATGCCATATTCGTTTTGCTCCTTCTCTAAAAGTACCATATTCTTAAGTTTAGCCCAAATCGAGAGTTGCCTGCATTTTTGCAAGTACGGCTCAGATTTTCACCAAATTTTTTTCCGCGCTTTAATTTGTCATGTTTTACCAGTTTGGCGAAAAAATTTTGGCATTCCTTATTCGTTTTGCTCCTTTTCTAAAAGTACCATATTCTTAACTTTAGCCTCCATTTCCTGCTTATACCCACTTTTCCATTTTCCATTTTCCATCTTCATTTTCCATTTCCGGCTCTTATCCGTTTTCCATTTCCGGCTCTTATCCGTTTTCCATTTCCGGCTCTTATCCGTTTTCCATTTCCCATTTCCATTTTCAGTCCCAGATTTTACCCACGCCCCAGTTTGAGGTACAAATTGGTTGTTTTTTGATAATTCTGTGCATCAGTTCGAAATCCAGTGCCACCAACCAAATCATCACATTGCAAGAATAACAATAAGTTGTATCTAGAAATGAAATTCATTAGCCACAGAACAATTTAATAATAAAAGTAATAATAATATATTATTTAGGAATAATCGCAAGGATAAAAAAGTCACAATTAAAGTGAGATATCGAAGTGTAAAATGCGAAATGTCCTGGACTTACAGGCAAATAGTGAATTGCGATCACATGTGCCCCATCAAAAATTCCTGAAATTAACTTTTTTAAAATTTCTCCTAAATGTCTCAAAATTTGGAGAATTTCGAATATATTGTGGAAGATCGTTCCAAATTCTAGCTGGTCTAGTAGCAAAACAATACTTCTTACAATCAAGTCGAAATTTACCTAAATAGATCTAATTTGCAAATGCATTCCTAATAACCATAAAACTGATAAAAATCTTCAGAAGGTAAGAGATTATAATGAATAATATTATACACAACAACAATTAAATCAAAATAAATACTAGAGAGTTCAAGCCTCTCTAAATTTGAGCACTTTAGCCCTTCATCATATGAAAGTCAGAAAACCCCCTATATCCAAATAACCTTCAAGTAAATTTCTGCTGCACCCATTCTACCCTGTTGATATCAGAAAGCGAATGAGAGCTGCATACAGTTGGAGTATACTCTACTATAGACCGAATATATATCTTAAAAGCAAGAACCTACATTTTTAGATCACATGGTTTAGAGCATTTGAAAATCAAAGCACCCATTTTTGAAGTTTTTGCTGATATCTTATGCAAATGACAACTAGATGATAAGTCTGTTGTCAAGGGAACACCTAGATCTCAAACTGAAGAACCTGCTTCAGATAACCAAAAAAGTTTCATGTAAGATGTACAGTTCCTGCCACGGAAATTGCAAATGCAGCAGCCCTGTGATCTACTACACGGTTGATAACCGTAGTAGAAGGTAAGTGCTTCAACCATAGCCATGCGTATTTGGCCGTAATAAGATTGCGCGCAGTCACAGTAAGATTGCGCGCAGTCGCAGTAAGATTGCGCTGCAGTCATAGTAAGATTGCATTCGGCCTTAGTAGATCACAGCTAGCATATTGCATTATTTGTCACACAAACGGAAAAGAAAATCCTTCTCAATCTGCTTTGATTTTTTGCGTGCATGCATTTCAAAATTGTGTGCATGTTGCAGGTCTAATTTGAGAAGAGAAAGGTAAAAATAGATAGGCATTTTTGTGCATGTCATTATGATTCTCGTTTCCTCCATTAGAATCTCATCTAAGAGATAATGAGCATAAAAATGAAATAAAATAGTATTTTCTGTGTGCGATCAATTGCATATTGCTCTGCTGCAAAAAAAGTATTTTAAAATTAATTTCAGGCTGAGAGCGTTCCGCGTTTTGAAACAAATTCATGGCTAATAAAGAGCAAAAGATTTAAAAATCATTAGGGATGCAACGGGTACTTGGACGTGGACCCGTTATTACCCGGTTCTTTTTGGACCCGGACCCAGACCCGTTATTGAAAATTTTTGAGACGCGGACCCGGACCCGGAACCAGTAAAATTTTGCTTGAAAAATAACAGGTAACGGGTATTAAAAAAATTTAAAAAGATGCAAATGATGAAAGACTTGTATGGCGACTAAAGACTTCATTTCCAACTTCTAAATCGTCACATTAATACTAGTTAGTATTCCAAAAACAATCAGATTCATCTACTTGTATTAGTTTAAGAAGCAATGAATCAGGGTCAAGGTGTTTTTGAATGTTCAAATTTTTTCTGTTTGCAAGGGCGGATTTGAGGTTGGCGGGGGCGGCTGCCCCCCAAAGGCCAAAAATATTTGGCGAGATAAAGAATTTTATGCAATTTGCAATGATTTTTATCCGTCAGTGACCATAATTTCTCAAAATTTTCCAGCACAGCGCCGGATGACATTTATTTACTTTCTCGGCAACCTGGAGCACAGTTTTTTTTATTCGGCAAAGATTTTTACCGATGTACAAAGACTTTTGGAACCATCTTTGTACATATACAAAGATTTTTGGAATACTAAAAACTGCAAAAAAGGTCTAAAATTCGCAAACATTTTCGGCACTTCACGCCAACATGAGGAATTTGTGTATAATTGTGTATCCTATATATATACCTTTATAATAGCAGAAATCGCATTTCGAAAGGAAAAAATGTCAAATTTTTTGGTGCTTCGCGCCGTTTTAAGACAATCTTAATGATTTTTGCCCTCATAAAACCAGGAATTACATAGCTAGAATACTCTACCAAAGGTCAACAACTCTGTTTTTACCACATTAAAGTCGCTACCATACTATATCATAGTACTCAAAAATTTGTGTGCACAAAGTGTACAAAAATTTTTAGGGACCATCTTTGTACACACATGTACAAAAGGACCATGTTCAAAAAAAACACTGCCTGGAAGCCATTTCCTGTTCATGTAGGTTCCAAAACAATTTTAACAGCAGAAACAGCTATTTTTTGCACTGTTTTCTTCTATTTTCAATTAAAAATTTCGATGTTTTGCATCAAATGCTATAAATATTGGAAATCAAGCACTAAATCATGCTTCTAGACGTCTATCTGCAATAATTCGAGCAATTTTTTATCAATACGTCTCAAATCTGGATCGTTTCTGCCCCACTTTTTTGCTAAAAAAATTATAGACATATATCACCTTTAGATGTATAAATAATTATTCAAATCACAGGAACTTTAACTTCTTGTTGACTGACATTCTGAAAATAAGAAGCAATCACGCAATCTGAGTGCATTAAAAAATTAGCTGTATATGAATAATAGAACCATTTTGTTCATATAAGACATAATGCACAAATTCTCGTGGACCCGGACCCGGACCCGTTATTTTTTTCAGACCCGGACCCGGACCCGGACCCTGACCCATACCCGTTATCTGAGAAATTTGAGACCCCCTAAAAATCATATAGGCCCAAAATTTCTTTTGTCATTAGTTATATGATTTTAAAAAGCGCATCTTTTTGACTAAATCAAAATTAGCAATAAAATCAAGGCAAATTGCTCTTATCTTTTGAAGAAAATGATTTTTAAAAAGGTATTTTCCTTCATGTGCAAACCAAAATTTTCACTATTATATTGCAAAATTGGGAAGAGAGAATGAATATTGACTGTAAGGTCTAAGCTAAACAGAAAAATTAACAAAATAGTGAAATATAGATGACACATAGTTTTGCAAATTAATTGATCATCATGCATAGTGCACTGAGTTGGTTGCAATATTTCGATTTATTCACAGGTTAGTCAAGTCAAAATTCAACGCTAGATTACTACACTTTTTACACAGAAGATTCAATTTTTACGCACAGCCTGTTGCACATGCGAGCCAATTTGCTATCTAATTAGCATAATTTATGCATCCTTAGTCAAACAGAGAGCTTGGTACGCAAGCGAAATCTCTATGAGCTTGTGTATTAAAATATCAGGACATAATAATTTGATGTTGTGCTTTCAAGTTTCGCATTGAATACATGTGTAAGCATATGTATGTCTGCTGAATAGAACAAATACAAAATGGTAGATACACATATTTAAGTACTCTAATTGAACAAGAAAAATTGTGAAGGGGCTGGTCAGAATAAAATTTGCGCAAAATAATAGAACGGGCAATATTTCTTGAACTATATGCTTGCCTGAGGAGATAGACACCATGTGATGTATTTCACTTCTGAACTGAATTGATTATTGATGTATATTTTGTAAATAAATGAAAAAAGCGAAAATAGAAAATATTTTTGAGAGCGGATAATGAGGAGCTTTTTATAAATTTTGTATTTTAAAGGTATTATGATATTTATTATTTAGTTCATTTTAACAAAGATTTTAATATGCAGCACCTGAATTCCAGGGGTTTAGGATGGGTTAAATTGCCAAAAATATTACTAAATATAGAATTCTGGGGTCTACAGTAATTTGCAGGGGTATGTCAACTTCTGGGGTCACAAGTCCCCCCATGGTCATGTGTGGCTTGAAGGAAGGAGCATCAACAATGTTTTCAATACAAAATTTTTTAGGTTTCATCCCTTCAGAATCCCCATGCTGTGCTGATATGACAGATGATTAATTTTATTGTTCTTTTCAGCATTTATAAAAGAATCAAATAAAGATTTATGATTAATTAATCAATTCATTCATTTTAAAATTAATTTTAAATAATCAATTTTCGAATTCCTGCCTGGTCGTATTCCATGTCAGTTCCCCTCTAATATTACTAACTTTATCATCTAAATATTAATATAAAATTATGTAATGAAAGTATAATTATTTTTTCCAATCACTTCAGATGCTTATTTAGTTGAATTTTTTCATCAAAATATATTTTCATTCTTCCATGCCTCTGTCAAAAGAACAGCCAGTCTGGCCATTTTTATCTTACCGATTCACGCTGCATACAACAGGCACAAAGCACATACTTAGGCGTACTGGGAACCTTCCATGCTGCATGCAGCACACATTAGACCTTCAACTTGCATAAAACAGTCATCAATTTATGGATTAACAGTGTGGTCGTATTACTCTCCGATTGAATTAAGGAAAAGACACACACATACTATATGCTTGTATTGATACACATTAAGAAGGTCACCTCATTCTACTAGCTGTTATCTACTAAGGCCGAACACAATCTTACTACAACTACACGCTATCTTACTACGACCGCGCACAATCTTGCTAAGGCCAAGTACGCATGGCTATGGTTGAAGCGCTTACGTTCTACTGCAGTTGGCAACTGTAGTAGATCACAGCGGTGCTGCATTTGCAATTTCCGTGACAGGAACTGTAACTGTAAGATATGCATACCCTAGATATAAGACGGAGCATTTAGAGAGAGATATGCGTAACTGACTCTCTTCAGACCAGAAAACCAGCTTATCTAAATCTTCTTGCAATAAATTACAATTTAGGGAAAAATTAGAAAGCTTCTTAATTGCTTTACTTTTGTGAGTGTGTAATCCGTTAGGTAGTGAATATAAAACCACCTATCAGCACATTTATATGAGTCAGCAAAGCTCTGATTTTTCTTAATAGATAAGATGTTCAGTTGCTGTTGCTGTTCTTGCCCTCTAAGCTATTATGTTTGTCACACTAAAATTTTGTTTTTGTCACAGAAAATTCATTGCTGGTAGGAATATATTTGGGCCGACCAGATTTTTGAAAATCTTTCTGACCGACTATATTATATCACTGTCCCACCTGGCTTACTAGAATTAGATTTTTATCATAGAAAATTCATGGATGGTTGGAATTTTCAGGCCAACTAGATTTTAGAAATTCTGGCAGTGTGTAGTTGTTGTAGTAAAAGCTGGCATATGATGACATCCATCAATTAATCAAAGGTCCAGAGAGGCCACTACCAACTGCGGCCTTTTCTATAGGTCACTGAGATGGGCTTGTGTTGGTTGGAACTGACAGTTGAAGATGTGTCGTGTATCTTCTGTTGCCGCCAAACAATGTGGGCAGCACACCTGGGCAAGGGGTTCAACTAGGTTCAACCGGGTACCAGCCCAGTACCAGCTGAAGGATCCACCAGTTGCACCCTATGTTTTGTACAAAAACTTTTCAGGCACTTTAAAAGATGATATCCCACCAACAGTGCAGCCAAAATCAGTTGCTGGGGTCCAAAAACTGGTTGCTGAGATCCAAAAATCAGCTGCTGGGCTTCAAAAATCGGTTGCTCGGGTCTACAAATCTGTTGCTTGGGCCTAAAAATGAGATGATGGGGTCTAAAAATCAGTTGCTGTGGTCTTGAGCAGTGTTGCCAACCCAAATTTTCAAAAACCTCAAATCACTGACCAAAAAAACCTCAAAAATTAGGGTAAACCCTCAAAATTTAGAAATGATTTCTATCCAGTGTACAATAAGGTTTACAGGCTTTGTAGCTATTTTCATTTAAGCTTAACCCAAATTTATGTGGTTTTGCTCAAGTGGATCTAATTTTATAGCTTTTACTCAATTCAGGGTGGCCACTGGTTTCCTAAAATAAAATTCCAGGATTTTTCATGGGGTTTCCTGGGTGATTAATAGACAATTTCCCAGTTTTAAATCATGCCTTAAACGCACATGATACATACAGAAGTGTCATGATAAGAACATGAAAAAGGGTAAGGCACAAGCAACTTTTAATCAAACAAATGCAAATACTACACGAAACGTTTTGGAACAATCATAATTTCTTTTTCAATGATGCTAATGAGTTCTTGATAGCAGTTCTCGCAGCCTATAATATAGTCCAGTAGCGATTTTAGTGTGGTAAAAGAGGGTTTTTGATCTTTAGTAGCGTATTTCAGCTAATTTCTGGGTTTCTCGCGCCAAAAATTACTAAGAATTGACTCAAAACGATTTGGCATTTTTCCATTCTAAATGCAAATTCTGCCATTTTAAAGATATATAGGACAAGTGGCGAATCTTAGGATTTTCTTAAGGGGCGGCAGTATCCCAGCTTTTCCAAAACAGTCAAAAATAGATCAAAAAATTTGTCCCTAACGCGCAAAATAGTGTTTTTTGGTGCTTTTCATTGTATACTTTCACATAAAATCACTTGACGCAATATATTTTCTGAAAATTTTAAAATGTTAGACAATTTTGTGCAAAAAAATCATTAAATTTCTTTGACTTGAACAAAAATCTGGTGCGAAGCGCCAAAACATTTGTGGAATTAAGGCGGATAGACGTCTAGAAGCATAACTTACTGCTTGATTTCCTGTATTTATATCACTTGATGCGAAACATCAAAATTTTTGATTGAAAATAAAAGAAAACTATGCAAAAATAGCTGTTAAAATTGTTTTGAAATCTACATGAACAGAAAATGGCTTCAAGACAGTCTTTTTTTGTACAAGGTCCGTTTGTACATATACAAAGATGGTCCCTGAAAGTCATTGCACATTTTGTACACACAAATTTTTGGGTACTATGATATAGTACGGTAGCGACTTTAGTGTCGTAAAAACAGAGTTGTTTGACCTTTGGTAGTGTATTTTCCTGGTTTTATGAGGGCAGAAATCATTAAGAATTGTCTTAAAATGGTGCAAAGTGCCGGAAAATTTGACATGTTTCCTTTCGAAATGCGATATCTGCTATTATAAAAATATATAAGTAGTATAGCCTGTCACTCTGGCGTGTAACGTTATAACATAGCCCATGTTATAAGATAGGTGGAACTAGGTTCGGGAACTTTTTTTCCTGTGTTATAGTATAGGCAGAGGCGGTCAACAGCAGGAAAATGGGGGTAAAAACGTGCGCCCTGGCCCGGGGAGGGTGCGCCCTGCCCCATGTTATAGTGTAGGAGGGGGAGAGGTGCGCCCTGAGTGCGCCCTGGGTTGGGAATGGGGTAAATAAGCCTAAGGGGATCGTGTCATAAGCCTAAGAGGAGCAGTCCTTGGGTAGTTCGGGAACTTGAAGTTCGGGAACTATGTAAGCCTAAGGGGAGCCAGCTGCTCCCCACACGGTGCAAAAAAAAAGAAATAAATTTGCTTGGATTTCTCGAATATATGTAGCTGCTAAAACCATGTGAGATGGGTTTTAATGCGACTACAGCGCCGTCTTTTTCATAAGTATGAGTCATGATTGTTCCTGAACTTTAAGTTCGGGAACTTTGTGAAAAGGTGTCCCAAAAGTGCCGCAAAGGCCTAGAAGTGGCGCATAAGCGCCGCCAATGCCCATAAGCGCCGCCAAGGTCCAAAAAGGGTCTATAAGCGCCGCTATAAGCGCTACTGACTGTCTCACTGCAAAATAATAAACTTTTATTTGGTTAGCTCTATATAGCTATGTTGACAGATTTAGGATTGCCTTTTCGTAAAGTAAAATGTTGTAAAATTTCGTTTTTTATGAAGCGAATGATGTAAAGAATGGTCAGAGTGACTAAAATGGCGATACAGCTTAAAAGTTCATTAGAAATCGCACTGAGTTCTTCTTTATGCACACATTTTACATTGCTTTCTAGGCACCTTCCTTCAATATTAATTCCTCAAAAATTTTCATCAATTTTCATACAGGTTTTACACGCAGGCTCAAATTTCATAGCCTCGAGTTTTGGCAGGCATGTTGTTAAATTTTTCCAATCGGAAACTTGAAAATCACAGCTTTCTTTCAAGATTATGTTTTGAACGGATCTAGGTAGCCTATTATAGTCTGCTAAATTATGACAAACTATGGTAGACTCATTTACATAATGATCACAATATGGATCAAGCCCATATGTAAAACGTAAGAGCACCAACAAGAAAATCATCTTTTCTAATGTAAGCAGCACTGCTTCTATTTATAATCTACTGTCGTCTGAAATGCAATTTTACGATAGTCTTGCCAAATTCAAAAGGTACGGGCAGATCTTGATCACTTTTAATGTTCACTTCAATGGTATTGAATGATTTTTTGAGCACAGGTATATAATGCGGACTAATATATGCGTGATTAACAATATCCATATATTTTCCTTCTATATTCACAACCTGCAGAAGCGGCGCGAAAATATTTCCAACGATTTGAGGCTCAACTATATCGCAATATACGTAAAAGTTGTGCATTCCGCCTAGCATATCGGGTGAATGGTGGGCAGCTATGGTCAGTTCCTGGGCAATAGTATAATTTATATTTTTAAGCTGACTATCTAAAAAGCCTAACATATACATCAAATGATTCGTTAGCTTTAAGCTTTTAATGTATGCAGTGTTAATTACTATATGACAAAATTTCTTATTTTCATTGTATTTGAACTTTAGGTACTCTGTGTTAAGCGCATTTTGGCAAAGCAATGTAGACTGAAACATCATGATTATAATATCGCGCATTGGCAGCGAATTTATAATAAGCGCACTGGCGAAGCATTTTTTATGATTGACGCATTTTTTTGAATGGCGAAGCAACAATAGCATTAGATTGATAATTTTGAGGCGCATACTTAATATTGGAAAAAGAATGGTGGCTGCCCTGCTAATGAACAGACAAGTAATATCGCGCATTGGCGAAGCATTTTTTATGATCGACGTCTTTTGTTGACTGGTGAAGCAGCAATAGCATTAAATTGATAATTCTGAGGCGCACGCGCGCCAGGATTTTAACCAATTAGTACTATAACTTTAGAAATAGAGGGCGGATTGGGCTGAAATTTTCATAGTAGGGTGGTTTTATGTTGCATGTGTTATCTTATTGTTATCAGCATGTAATCTACTCTATGCCGATTTTTGTATACACTTCCTCATATAGAACCATATTTCAAGAACCAATGCTGTGATTTTGTTCAAATTGTTAGGATATGATGTATATAGGCAAGGCATGCTATATACGGAATTTCAGCGCGCAGCCTACAGTATACTAGTTTACTTTACACTTTTTCGTATAGTATTATATTCCAAGAACTAGAGGGCAGATTTGACTCAAATTTTCAAAGTACGTTAGGTTTACTTAGGTATGCTATGTACGCAATTTTAGCGCACAACCTACAGTATGCTAATTTTTTATTTACACTGTCTCTACAATGCTTGACTATTTACCAGTACTTGTCCAGTGATGCCATTAGGGGTTATTTTTGCCCAAAAATAAGCGGCCCAGTATAGGCGAACATTGCTCAAATTTAATTATCATGCAATTTTGAGCTTCTCAAAGTTTATCAGAAAACGCCTGAAAAAGGGCGATCTTTGCCTGCTCTTTAACCTGTGGAAATTTCTGAGCCCTGAAGCTAGAGTCAACTTTACACAAAATTCATTACTGAACACATACTTCATCCATGTCATCAGTAATGATCTAAAAATTTGCAAAGTTTGGAATATTTTTTGTAAAGTTTGGAAATTTTTTTGTAAAATTTGGAATATTTTTTGTAAAGTTTGGAATTAATTTTACGTGCTTAAGCATAGTACTTTTGCAAAGTTTGGAATATATTTTGTAAAATTTGGAATATTTTTTGTAAAGTTTGAAATATTTTTTGTAAAGTTTGGAATATTTTTTGTAAAGTTTGGAATATTTTTTGTAAAGTTTGGAAATTTTTTTGTAAAATTTGGAATATTTTTTGTAAAGTTTGGAATTAATTTTACATGCTTAAGCATAGTACTTTTGCAAAGTTTGGAATATTTTTTGTAAAATTTGGAATATTTTTTGTAAAGTTTGGAATATTTTTTGTAAAGTTTGGAATATTTTTTGTAAAGTTTGGAAATTCTTTTGTAAAATTTGGAATATTACGTATCTAAGTTGCATTTCTCAAGCATTGTTGAAACTATTTTATATGCTATATGCAACTCATGCTTGTGTTTTGCACCTGTAAGGATAAATTTTCCGCTTGTGGACAATATAAATGTTACATTGCAAAATTTGTACACTAATCCATGAAATAGTTCTACTTCATACATGCATTTTCTTTTCACCAGCTCACAAAATTTACAAAGATTTATGCGGAACCCAAAATTTGCTAAAATTGCAAACATATGAGGTTTCACCTTTTAATTTTCACTTTTAGCATCTAATGCATTAACACGCCTGGAAAAGGGCGATCTATGCCAGCTATTTAACTAGGGGGAAGGGAATTTTTAAGCCAGGAGGCTAGGTTTTACTTTGCAAACCTCCACACTGATGAATACATAACTTCATCTATGTCATCAGTATTGATCTAAGAATTTGTAAAGTTTGGGATATTTTTTGTAAAGTTTGGAATATTTTTTGTAAAGTTTGGAATATTTTTTGTAAAGTTTAGAAATTTTTTGTTGGATTTGGAAAATTTTCTGGTAAAAAATTGGCCATCCTACTGTTTTAATTTATTTGCTGAGATTTTTTATGGGAATTTACTTGACCATGTAAATATATTTTTATAGTGCAAACTCCCATTTACCTTGCAACAGTAAATGTGTTGACATCCCATGAAGCCATGGGGTCCCAATTTCGCCGATATTTGCATTTAAAGAAAATTATTACGAGCATTTTAGGAGTCATCCCTGATGACACCCATACCAACGAATTAGTAAAAAGAACTAATGTAAAGTGTAAATTGAGCTCAAGAGAGCAGGCCAGTCCTCAGAGAAGGTTTGCAGCAAAATTTATTGATTGATTTAATTATTTTTTGAATAATCCATCAACTGGACCTCAAGTCAATCTAAACTTCTTCAGGATATAAGTGGTGTGAATTACAGGCTTAAAAAGCGTAAGATATTGCACAGCCAACATATTTTAGCTTATCCTAGAGCACGTAAATTGATAACTCATGGACCACAGACTGGATTTAAGCTCGAATTCTAAAATTGTCATGAATGTGTGCTAGACTTTGTATTCACATGAAATAAATGCGTCAGATTTACTGTAACAGTATTATACTATGTATCCTTATATCCCCAAAACCAATGGGATGAAATTTGAAGATTTTATTAAATGCACGCCAGACATGGTATTTTTAATATAGATTACCATAAGTGTATTATATTGCACAGACTTACATATTAGAGGTTAGATATAACTGAAATTTAGCGAATTTGGCGGATTAATGCTGAAATGCCGTATTTATGAAATGGGAGTCCCTGATTAATTTATAGCATATAAGTCCACTTCTTGTGAATTACCGCTTCGATAAAAAGCTGAAATTCTGGAAATGTACGGACGTTTAGCTTTCTAATAATCTTAAAAATGAGCTGGCATATTAACTTATATCTTATTAATTTACAATCAGATTGATGTTGAGTTTTACAACTTTTAGTCATAAGCAGACATGCACCTGGGGAGTGGGATGTTTTGGGTTGTCTAGACCCCCAGGATAAAACCAAATGGAAAAATTTTGTGAGGGAAAACGAGGCAAAGTGAAGGCAAGAAGGATGAAAACTGAAAAATTTCTTCAAAAGAGCTCTAAATTGACCAGAAACTGCTTAATAACGTAGTTTTGACGTATTCTATCGCTTATATTAGTTTTTGAATTTATTTTTGGCCCAAAAAAGCTCAATTTTCGACCCCATAGACTAGCTGATCCCTCAGATCGGTCACGCCGTTCATCTACGGTAATGAGTACTATGCATACACACAGTTACAGAGGTGCACTATGGTATATGTCAATTAGAATTAATATTACTGGTCCAGCTCATAAATGTTACAACACAAGGACCATATTTAGCCTGAATTAAGTGATAATCATCGAAGTTAGCATGCATCAGTCTGTATTGCCGCTTAAAAACAAATTTTTTATAGAACTGCTTTTTTGGACCAAAATAAATTCAAAAACTAATATAAAAATAAAATGGAAGTCAAAACTACGTTATTAAGCAGCTTCTGGTCAATTTAGAGCTCTTTTGAAGAAATTTTTCTAGTTTTCATCCTTCTTGCCTTCACTTTGCCTCGTTTTCCCTCAAAAAATTTTTCCATTTGGTTTTATCCTGGGGGTCTAGACAACCCAAAAACATCCCACTCCCCAGGTGCATGTCTGCTAATGACTAAAAGTTGTAAAACTCAAACATCAATCTGATTGTAAATTAATAAGATATAACTTAATATGCCAGCTCATTTTTAAGATTATTAGAAAGCTAAACGTCCGTACATTTCCAGAATTTCAGCTTTTTATCGAAGCGGTAATTCACAAGAAGCGGACTTATATGCTATAAACCAATCAGGGACTCCCATTCCATAAGTACGGCATTTCAGCATTAATCCGCCAAATTCAAGCTAAACTTCAGTTATATCTAACCTCTAATATGTAAGTCTGTGCAATATAATACACTTATGGTAATCTATATTAAAAATACCATGTCTGGCGTGCATTTAATAAAATCTTCAAATTTCATCCCATTGGTTTTGGGGATATAAGGATACATAGTATAATACTGTTACAGTAAATCTGACGCATTTATTTCATGTGAATACAAAGTCTAGCACACATTCATGACAATTTTAGAATTCGAGCTTAAATCCAGTCTGTGGTCCATGAGTTATCAATTTACGTGCTCTAGGATAAGCTAAAATATGTTGGCTGTGCAATATCTTACGCTTTTTAAGCCTGTAATTCACACCACTTATATCCTGAAGAAGTTTAGATTGACTTGAGGTCCAGTTGATGGATTATTCAAAAAATAATTAAATCAATCAATAAATTTTGCTGCAAACCTTCTCTGAGGACTGGCCTGCTCTCTTGAGCTCAATTTACACTTTACATTAGTTCTTTTTACTAATTCGTTGGTATGGGTGTCATCAGGGATGACTCCTAAAATGCTCGTAATAATTTTCTTTAAATGCAAATATCGGCGAAATTGGGACCCCATGGCTTCATGGGATGTCAACACATTTACTGTTGCAAGGTAAATGGGAGTTTGCACTATAAAAATATATTTACATGGTCAAGTAAATTCCCATAAAAAATCTCAGCAAATAAATTAAAACAGTAGGATGGCCAATTTTTTACCAGAAAATTTTCCAAATCCAACAAAAAATTTCTAAACTTTACAAAAAATATTCCAAACTTTACAAAAAATATTCCAAACTTTACAAAAAATATCCCAAACTTTACAAATTCTTAGATCAATACTGATGACATAGATGAAGTTATGTATTCATCAGTGTGGAGGTTTGCAAAGTAAAACCTAGCCTCCTGGCTTAAAAATTCCCTTCCCCCTAGTTAAATAGCTGGCATAGATCGCCCTTTTCCAGGCGTGTTAATGCATTAGATGCTAAAAGTGAAAATTAAAAGGTGAAACCTCATATGTTTGCAATTTTAGCAAATTTTGGGTTCCGCATAAATCTTTGTAAATTTTGTGAGCTGGTGAAAAGAAAATGCATGTATGAAGTAGAACTATTTCATGGATTAGTGTACAAATTTTGCAATGTAACATTTATATTGTCCACAAGCGGAAAATTTATCCTTACAGGTGCAAAACACAAGCATGAGTTGCATATAGCATATAAAATAGTTTCAACAATGCTTGAGAAATGCAACTTAGATACGTAATATTCCAAATTTTACAAAAGAATTTCCAAACTTTACAAAAAATATTCCAAACTTTACAAAAAATATTCCAAACTTTACAAAAAATATTCCAAATTTTACAAAAAATATTCCAAACTTTGCAAAAGTACTATGCTTAAGCATGTAAAATTAATTCCAAACTTTACAAAAAATATTCCAAATTTTACAAAAAAATTTCCAAACTTTACAAAAAATATTCCAAACTTTACAAAAATATTCCAAACTTTACAAAAAATATTTCAAACTTTACAAAAAATATTCCAAATTTTACAAAATATATTCCAAACTTTGCAAAAGTACTATGCTTAAGCACGTAAAATTAATTCCAAACTTTACAAAAAATATTCCAAATTTTACAAAAAAATTTCCAAACTTTACAAAAAATATTCCAAACTTTGCAAATTTTTAGATCATTACTGATGACATGGATGAAGTATGTGTTCAGTAATGAATTTTGTGTAAAGTTGACTCTAGCTTCAGGGCTCAGAAATTTCCACAGGTTAAAGAGCAGGCAAAGATCGCCCTTTTTCAGGCGTTTTCTGATAAACTTTGAGAAGCTCAAAATTGCATGATAATTAAATTTGAGCAATGTTCGCCTATACTGGGCCGCTTATTTTTGGGCAAAAATAACCCCTAATGGCATCACTGGACAAGTACTGGTAAATAGTCAAGCATTGTAGAGACAGTGTAAATAAAAAATTAGCATACTGTAGGTTGTGCGCTAAAATTGCGTACATAGCATACCTAAGTAAACCTAACGTACTTTGAAAATTTGAGTCAAATCTGCCCTCTAGTTCTTGGAATATAATACTATACGAAAAAGTGTAAAGTAAACTAGTATACTGTAGGCTGCGCGCTGAAATTCCGTATATAGCATGCCTTGCCTATATACATCATATCCTAACAATTTGAACAAAATCACAGCATTGGTTCTTGAAATATGGTTCTATATGAGGAAGTGTATACAAAAATCGGCATAGAGTAGATTACATGCTGATAACAATAAGATAACACATGCAACATAAAACCACCCTACTATGAAAATTTCAGCCCAATCCGCCCTCTATTTCTAAAGTTATAGTACTAATTGGTTAAAATCCTGGCGCGCGTGCGCCTCAGAATTATCAATTTAATGCTATTGCTGCTTCACCAGTCAACAAAAGACGTCGATCATAAAAAATGCTTCGCCAATGCGCGATATTACTTGTCTGTTCATTAGCAGGGCAGCCACCATTCTTTTTCCAATATTAAGTATGCGCCTCAAAATTATCAATCTAATGCTATTGTTGCTTCGCCATTCAAAAAATGCGTCAATCATAAAAAATGCTTCGCCAGTGCGCTTATTATAAATTCGCTGCCAATGCGCGATATTATAATCATGATGTTTCAGTCTACATTGCTTTGCCAAAATGCGCTTAACACAGAGTACCTAAAGTTCAAATACAATGAAAATAAGAAATTTTGTCATATAGTAATTAACACTGCATACATTAAAAGCTTAAAGCTAACGAATCATTTGATGTATATGTTAGGCTTTTTAGATAGTCAGCTTAAAAATATAAATTATACTATTGCCCAGGAACTGACCATAGCTGCCCACCATTCACCCGATATGCTAGGCGGAATGCACAACTTTTACGTATATTGCGATATAGTTGAGCCTCAAATCGTTGGAAATATTTTCGCGCCGCTTCTGCAGGTTGTGAATATAGAAGGAAAATATATGGATATTGTTAATCACGCATATATTAGTCCGCATTATATACCTGTGCTCAAAAAATCATTCAATACCATTGAAGTGAACATTAAAAGTGATCAAGATCTGCCCGTACCTTTTGAATTTGGCAAGACTATCGTAAAATTGCATTTCAGACGACAGTAGATTATAAATAGAAGCAGTGCTGCTTACATTAGAAAAGATGATTTTCTTGTTGGTGCTCTTACGTTTTACATATGGGCTTGATCCATATTGTGATCATTATGTAAATGAGTCTACCATAGTTTGTCATAATTTAGCAGACTATAATAGGCTACCTAGATCCGTTCAAAACATAATCTTGAAAGAAAGCTGTGATTTTCAAGTTTCCGATTGGAAAAATTTAACAACATGCCTGCCAAAACTCGAGGCTATGAAATTTGAGCCTGCGTGTAAAACCTGTATGAAAATTGATGAAAATTTTCGAGGAATTAATATTGAAGGAAGGTGCCTAGAAAGCAATGTAAAATGTGTGCATAAAGAAGAACTCGGTGCGATTTCTAATGAACTTTTAAGCTGTATCGCCATTTTAGTCACTCTGACCATTCTTTACATCATTCGCTTCATAAAAAACGAAATTTTACAACATTTTACTTTACGAAAAGGCAATCCTAAATCTGTCAACATAGCTATATAGAGCTAACCAAATAAAAGTTTATTATTTTGCAGTGAGACAGTCAGTAGCGCTTATAGCGGCGCTTATAGACCCTTTTTGGACCTTGGCGGCGCTTATGGGCATTGGCGGCGCTTATGCGCCACTTCTAGGCCTTTGCGGCACTTTTGGGACACCTTTTCACAAAGTTCCCGAACTTAAAGTTCAGGAACAATCATGACTCATACTTATGAAAAAGACGGCGCTGTAGTCGCATTAAAACCCATCTCACATGGTTTTAGCAGCTACATATATTCGAGAAATCCAAGCAAATTTATTTCTTTTTTTGCACCGTGTGGGGAGCAGCTGGCTCCCCTTAGGCTTACATAGTTCCCGAACTTCAAGTTCCCGAACTACCCAAGGACTGCTCCTCTTAGGCTTATGAGACGATCCCCTTAGGCTTATTTACCCCATTCCCAACCCAGGGCGCACTCAGGGCGCACCTCTCCCCCTCCTACACTATAACATGGGGCAGGGCGCACCCTCCCCGGGCCAGGGCGCACGTTATAAGATAGGTGGAACTAGGTTCAGGAACTTTTTTTCCTGTGTTATAGTATAGGCAGAGGCGGTCAACAGCAAGAAAATGGGGGTAAAAACGTGCGCCCTGGCCCGGGGAGGGTGCGCCCTGCCCCATGTTATAGTGTAGGAGGGGGAGAGGTGCGCCCTGAGTGCGCCCTGGGTTGGGAATGGGGTAAATAAGCCTAAGGGGATCGTCTCATAAGCCTAAGAGGAGCAGTCCTTGGGTAGTTCGGGAACTTGAAGTTCGGGAACTATGTAAGCCTAAGGGGAGCCAGCTGCTCCCCACACGGTGCAAAAAAAAGAAATAAATTTGCTTGGATTTCTCGAATATATGTAGCTGCTAAAACCATGTGAGATGGGTTTTAATGCGACTACAGCGCCGTCTTTTTCATAAGTATGAGTCATGATTGTTCCTGAACTTTAAGTTCGGGAACTTTGTGAAAAGGTGTCCCAAAAGTGCCGCAAAGGCCTAGAAGTGGCGCATAAGCGCCGCCAATGCCCATAAGCGCCGCCAAGGTCCAAAAAGGGTCTATAAGCGCCGCTATAAGCGCTACTGACTGTCTCACTGCAAAATAATAAACTTTTATTTGGTTAGCTCTATATAGCTATGTTGACAGATTTAGGATTGCCTTTTCGTAAAGTAAAATGTTGTAAAATTTCGTTTTTTATGAAGCGAATGATGTAAAGAATGGTCAGAGTGACTAAAATGGCGATACAGCTTAAAAGTTCATTAGAAATCGCACCGAGTTCTTCTTTATGCACACATTTTACATTGCTTTCTAGGCACCTTCCTTCAATATTAATTCCTCGAAAATTTTCATCAATTTTCATACAGGTTTTACACGCAGGCTCAAATTTCATAGCCTCGAGTTTTGGCAGGCATGTTGTTAAATTTTTCCAATCGGAAACTTGAAAATCACAGCTTTCTTTCAAGATTATGTTTTGAACGGATCTAGGTAGCCTATTATAGTCTGCTAAATTATGACAAACTATGGTAGACTCATTTACATAATGATCACAATATGGATCAAGCCCATATGTAAAACGTAAGAGCACCAACAAGAAAATCATCTTTTCTAATGTAAGCAGCACTGCTTCTATTTATAATCTACTGTCGTCTGAAATGCAATTTTACGATAGTCTTGCCAAATTCAAAAGGTACGGGCAGATCTTGATCACTTTTAATGTTCACTTCAATGGTATTGAATGATTTTTTGAGCACAGGTATATAATGCGGACTAATATATGCGTGATTAACAATATCCATATATTTTCCTTCTATATTCACAACCTGCAGAAGCGGCGCGAAAATATTTCCAACGATTTGAGGCTCAACTATATCGCAATATACGTAAAAGTTGTGCATTCCGCCTAGCATATCGGGTGAATGGTGGGCAGCTATGGTCAGTTCCTGGGCAATAGTATAATTTATATTTTTAAGCTGACTATCTAAAAAGCCTAACATATACATCAAATGATTCGTTAGCTTTAAGCTTTTAATGTATGCAGTGTTAATTACTATATGACAAAATTTCTTATTTTCATTGTATTTGAACTTTAGGTACTCTGTGTTAAGCGCATTTTGGCAAAGCAATGTAGACTGAAACATCATGATTATAATATCGCGCATTGGCAGCGAATTTATAATAAGCGCACTGGCGAAGCATTTTTTATGATTGACGCATTTTTTTGAATGGCGAAGCAACAATAGCATTAGATTGATAATTTTGAGGCGCATACTTAATATTGGAAAAAGAATGGTGGCTGCCCTGCTAATGAACAGACAAGTAATATCGCGCATTGGCGAAGCATTTTTTATGATCGACGTCTTTTGTTGACTGGTGAAGCAGCAATAGCATTAAATTGATAATTCTGAGGCGCACGCGCGCCAGGATTTTAACCAATTAGTACTATAACTTTAGAAATAGAGGGCGGATTGGGCTGAAATTTTCATAGTAGGGTGGTTTTATGTTGCATGTGTTATCTTATTGTTATCAGCATGTAATCTACTCTATGCCGATTTTTGTATACACTTCCTCATATAGAACCATATTTCAAGAACCAATGCTGTGATTTTGTTCAAATTGTTAGGATATGATGTATATAGGCAAGGCATGCTATATACGGAATTTCAGCGCGCAGCCTACAGTATACTAGTTTACTTTACACTTTTTCGTATAGTATTATATTCCAAGAACTAGAGGGCAGATTTGACTCAAATTTTCAAAGTACGTTAGGTTTACTTAGGTATGCTATGTACGCAATTTTAGCGCACAACCTACAGTATGCTAATTTTTTATTTACACTGTCTCTACAATGCTTGACTATTTACCAGTACTTGTCCAGTGATGCCATTAGGGGTTATTTTTGCCCAAAAATAAGCGGCCCAGTATAGGCGAACATTGCTCAAATTTAATTATCATGCAATTTTGAGCTTCTCAAAGTTTATCAGAAAACGCCTGAAAAAGGGCGATCTTTGCCTGCTCTTTAACCTGTGGAAATTTCTGAGCCCTGAAGCTAGAGTCAACTTTACACAAAATTCATTACTGAACACATACTTCATCCATGTCATCAGTAATGATCTAAAAATTTGCAAAGTTTGGAATATTTTTTGTAAAGTTTGGAAATTTTTTTGTAAAATTTGGAATATTTTTTGTAAAGTTTGGAATTAATTTTACGTGCTTAAGCATAGTACTTTTGCAAAGTTTGGAATATATTTTGTAAAATTTGGAATATTTTTTGTAAAGTTTGAAATATTTTTTGTAAAGTTTGGAATATTTTTGTAAAGTTTGGAATATTTTTTGTAAAGTTTGGAAATTTTTTTGTAAAATTTGGAATATTTTTTGTAAAGTTTGGAATTAATTTTACATGCTTAAGCATAGTACTTTTGCAAAGTTTGGAATATTTTTTGTAAAATTTGGAATATTTTTTGTAAAGTTTGGAATATTTTTTGTAAAGTTTGGAATATTTTTTGTAAAGTTTGGAAATTCTTTTGTAAAATTTGGAATATTACGTATCTAAGTTGCATTTCTCAAGCATTGTTGAAACTATTTTATATGCTATATGCAACTCATGCTTGTGTTTTGCACCTGTAAGGATAAATTTTCCGCTTGTGGACAATATAAATGTTACATTGCAAAATTTGTACACTAATCCATGAAATAGTTCTACTTCATACATGCATTTTCTTTTCACCAGCTCACAAAATTTACAAAGATTTATGCGGAACCCAAAATTTGCTAAAATTGCAAACATATGAGGTTTCACCTTTTAATTTTCACTTTTAGCATCTAATGCATTAACACGCCTGGAAAAGGGCGATCTATGCCAGCTATTTAACTAGGGGGAAGGGAATTTTTAAGCCAGGAGGCTAGGTTTTACTTTGCAAACCTCCACACTGATGAATACATAACTTCATCTATGTCATCAGTATTGATCTAAGAATTTGTAAAGTTTGGGATATTTTTTGTAAAGTTTGGAATATTTTTTGTAAAGTTTGGAATATTTTTTGTAAAGTTTAGAAATTTTTTGTTGGATTTGGAAAATTTTCTGGTAAAAAATTGGCCATCCTACTGTTTTAATTTATTTGCTGAGATTTTTTATGGAAATTTACTTGACCATGTAAATATATTTTTATAGTGCAAACTCCCATTTACCTTGCAACAGTAAATGTGTTGACATCCCATGAAGCCATGGGGTCCCAATTTCGCCGATATTTGCATTTAAAGAAAATTATTACGAGCATTTTAGGAGTCATCCCTGATGACACCCATACCAACGAATTAGTAAAAAGAACTAATGTAAAGTGTAAATTGAGCTCAAGAGAGCAGGCCAGTCCTCAGAGAAGGTTTGCAGCAAAATTTATTGATTGATTTAATTATTTTTTGAATAATCCATCAACTGGACCTCAAGTCAATCTAAACTTCTTCAGGATATAAGTGGTGTGAATTACAGGCTTAAAAAGCGTAAGATATTGCACAGCCAACATATTTTAGCTTATCCTAGAGCACGTAAATTGATAACTCATGGACCACAGACTGGATTTAAGCTCGAATTCTAAAATTGTCATGAATGTGTGCTAGACTTTGTATTCACATGAAATAAATGCGTCAGATTTACTGTAACAGTATTATACTATGTATCCTTATATCCCCAAAACCAACGGGATGAAATTTGAAGATTTTATTAAATGCACGCCAGACATGGTATTTTTAATATAGATTACCATAAGTGTATTATATTGCACAGACTTACATATTAGAGGTTAGATATAACTGAAATTTAGCGAATTTGGCGGATTAATGCTGAAATGCCGTATTTATGAAATGGGAGTCCCTGATTAATTTATAGCATATAAGTCCACTTCTTGTGAATTACCGCTTCGATAAAAAGCTGAAATTCTGGAAATGTACGGACGTTTAGCTTTCTAATAATCTTAAAAATGAGCTGGCATATTAACTTATATCTTATTAATTTACAATCAGATTGATGTTGAGTTTTACAACTTTTAGTCATAAGCAGACATGCACCTGGGGAGTGGGATGTTTTGGGTTGTCTAGACCCCAGGATAAAACCAAATGGAAAAATTTTGTGAGGGAAAACGAGGCAAAGTGAAGGCAAGAAGGATGAAAACTGAAAAATTTCTTCAAAAGAGCTCTAAATTGACCAGAAACTGCTTAATAACGTAGTTTTGACGCTATTCTATCGCTTATATTAGTTTTTGAATTTATTTTGGCTCTCCAAAAAGCTCAATTTTCGACCTCATAGACTAGCTGATCCTCAGATCGGTCACACCTGTTCATTTACGGTAATGAGTACTATGCATACACACAGTTACGAGGTGCACTATGGTATATGTCAATTAGAATTAATATTACTGGTCCAGCTCATAAATGTTACAACACAGGACTATATTTAGCCTGAATTAAGTGATAATACGAGTTAGCATGCATCAGTCTATATTGCCGCTTAAAAACTAATTTTTATAGAACTGCATAAATATTTGCTTTGTTTCCCAGTTTGATGGCTTAAAAACACTATTAGGATAAATTAACACTAACCACTTTTTCCTAAAAAAACCATGGGAAATAAAAAAACCACTCCCAAAATGTTATGCAAAGTGCATATGGTTTGCAGCGTAAAACAGTTAGTTGACCTTAAATGATCACATTTTTGAAAAAAATTCATTTTTTACGATATTTCCGTTCATTTTATCACTTGGAAGACTTTATTTGTGAAATTTATAGAACTTTTAATGAAATACAGGAAAAATTATTGATTTTTATATAAATGTGATAAAATGAACGGAAATATCGTAAAAAATGAATTTTTTTCAAAAAATGTGATCATTTAAGGTCAACTAACTGTTTTACGCTGCAAACCATGCACTTCCGCATAACATTTTGGGGGTGGTTTTTTTTATTTCCCATGGTTTTTTTTAGGAAAAAGTGGTTAGTGTTAATTTATCCTAATAGTGTTTTTAAGCCATCAAAAGCCTGGGCAAACAAAGCAAATATTTCATGCAGTTCTATAAAAAATTTGTTTTTAAGCGGCAATATAGACTGATGCATGCTAACTTCAATGATTATCACTTAATTCAGGCTAAATATGGTCCTTGTGTTGTAACATTTATGAGCTGGACCAGTAATATTAATTCTAATTGACATATACCATAGTGCACCTCTGTAACTGTGTGTATGCATAGTACTCATTACCATAGATGAACGGCGTGACCGATCTGAGGGATCAGCTAGTCTATGGGGTCGAAAATTGAGCTTTTTTGGGCCAAAATAAATTCAAAACTAATATAAGCGATAGAATAGCGTCAAAACTACGTTATTAAGCAGTTTCTGGTCAATTTAGAGCTCTTTTGAAGAAATTTTTCAGTTTTCATCCTTCTTGCCTTCACTTTGCCTCGTTTTCCCTCACAAAATGTTTCCATTTGGTTTTATCCTGGGGGTCTAGACAACCCAAAACATCCCACTCCCCAGGTGCATTTCTGCTTATGACTAAAAGTTGTAAAACTCAACATCAATCTGATTGTAAATTAATAAGATATAAGTTAATATGCCAGCTCGTTTTTAAGATTATTAGAAAGCTAAACGTCCGTACATTTCCAGAATTTCAGCTTTTTATCGAAGCGGTAATTCACAAGAAGTGGACTTATATGCTATAAATGAATCAGGGACTCCCATTTCATAAATACGACATTTCAGCATTAATCCGCCAAATTCGCTAAATTTCAGTTATATCTAACCTCTAATATGTAAGTCTGTGCAATATAATACACTTAGTGATAGTGATAGTGATAAAGGGGTGGGCGAAAGCCCTTCACGCAGGCTAAGAAGCCCATTGTGTACCCCACGGAAACTTTTGAGAGCTAGTCAGCACAAACGTTTTGAGGCTTTAATAAACCCCAAAAGTTGAGCAACAGGCTCCTGTAAAACTGCCGAGGGTTCAATATGTGGAGCATGGAAGAACCTAGCTCTCAACTTATCAAACCCAGGGCAGTGACAAAGGAAGTGGATAGACTCCTCTTCTGTGAGCAGACATTTAGCGCATTTGGGGTTGTCAGAAACCCCAATAGTACATAGGTGTCTGTTGAGGGGACAGTGTCCAGTTAAGAGACCTATTACTGTCTTAAGCAGCTTACTGACCTAAGCTGATCAAGGAGCTGGCTATTTTCTTGCATGGCCTCTCCATAAAGGATCTGGCCTGACGACAAGTCTTTTGCTCACTCCAATATTGAACATGTTGTTCCCTGACCCAGCTGTTGATGTCAGCCTTAGCAACAGCTCTGGAGACAGCAACTACCGGTTCTGGGCCAACATGTTTACGTGCTGATCCCATTTTTGCAGCATGATCCGCAAATTCATTGCCCTCAATGCCGCAGTGACCTGGGACCCATAATAATTTGACATTGTTATATTGCGAGAGTTCTTGCAAAGCAAGAACACACTCGAGAACTAACTTTGAAGACACTTTTGGAGATAGAAGTGACTTCAGAGCAGATTGACTGTCAGAGCAAATAAAGATGTTCTCATTTCTGAGGGCCATCAATTCTCTGCTACGGCAGCATTGCAAAATAGCAAGTATTTCTGCCTGAAAGACAGTACACATACTGCCTAAGGTAAAATACCGCATCTGTTTTAAGTTCTGGAAATAGATGCCCGCGCCTGAGGTATTCACAAAGCGTGATCCATCAGTGTAGCAGACAATTCCAGGAGGCGAGAGAATATCCACTCTAGATTTTTTCCAGTCATCCCTAGTGGGAAACTGAATGGTATAAAGTCTACCAAAAATAAATTTTGGTACAATGAAGTCACTTGGCATTTTGAGCACTGGCCCAATGGCCTTAGCCCAAACAGCATTGTGACCTACAACCTTGCCTTTTGCATTCCAACTGCCAGCTATGTTTAGTCGATATGCCGCTGCCCTTGCACAACCCTCCACAAAGATATGCAGGGGAGGCAGGTCCAGCAAGACTTCCATGGCTGCAGTCGGTGTGGTGCACATGGCACTACAAATGCTGAGGCAAGCCATTCTATGTAAATGATTAAGCTGACATTTCACAGTAGACAAGTGTGCACGAGGCCACCAGATTAGTGCAGCATAGGTGATCATGGGTCTAATCACAGACACGAAAAGCCATCGCATGACTCGTGGTGATAGACCCCAGGATTTTCCTACAGTTTACGACATTGCCAGAATGCATTAACAGCCTTCTGACATTTGACCTCTACATGATTGTGCTAGTTTAATTTTTGGTCCAAAATAAGTCCCAAAAATTTGACCTGGTTTGCACGTTGTAGTGGCATACCATAGAAAATTGGTGGTTTAAACCCATCAAGTTTCCGTTTATGAGTGAATAGCACCATTTCGGTTTTCTGTGGGTTCACAGATAGACCATTATGGTGACACCACTGTCTCCACCTTGGCTAAACCACTTTCCATAAGTGAGGAAATGGTGTCAAGGAACCTTCCAGTAACAAGGATTGCCAAATCATCAACATATCCTTGACTGTAGAGGCCAGACTTTTGCAAATTCTGCAAAAGTCTCGTCCACCACAAGGCACCACAGCAAAGGAGATAGTACACCTCCTTGTGGACAGCCTTTTGTGGTAGTAAAGATCATGCTGTCTCCATAAGAGTCAGTCATGATATGGTGAAATCTTAGCATAGCATCAATCCATTTAACAATGGTCTGATGTATGCCATGATTGGATGCTGCTTTGCAGATAGCATTGAAGGTTGTATTGTCAAATGCCCCTTCAATGTCCAGAAAACGCCCAGTGTGAATTGTTTGTTGTCTAATGCCCGTTCAACTCTAGAAACTAGTTCATGAAGGGCCGTATCAACAGACTTTCCACACTGATACGCATGTTGTGTAACATGTAAAGGATGTTCCAGCAAGGGACCATCTCTTATAAAGCGATCAATTAATCTTTCCATACACTTCAGTAAGAAGGAGGAAAGACTAATTGGTCTGAAGGATTTTGCCAGGTCATAGGAACTACGCCCTGGCTTAGGGATAAAGATGACCTTTACTTGCCGCCAGGCTATTGGAACATAGCCAAGTGCTAGGCATCTTCGATAACTATCTCACTAGGGGTCTCACCAGCATGTCCAGTCCTTCCTGCAAAAGAGCTGGAAAAATGCCATCAACCCCTGAGTCTTGTAGGGTTCGAAGGACTTTACAGCCCAGCGAACCTTATCAGGTGTTATCACCCTGCAGGCCAGAACTTGGTCACCAAAGCCAGAAAAACTGGTTGGGCCCAATGTGTCCGGATATGCCTCATTTCCAACTGCAAAGCTGCCAGAAAAGTGAGTGTCAAGAAGGTGAAGCAGGGTTTCCCTTCGGTTGAGTGTATACTGACCCGAAGGTAGTTTTAATGAGCCAACTTCACCTACTTGAGGTTTACATAAAATGCGGCGAAGCCTAGCAGCATCCGACATTTTCCCAATGTTGGAGCAGTAGTCCTGCCAGCACAATTGCTTTCTAATGCGTATAAGATGCTTATACTCCTGTCGAACCTTGCGGTAATCAGCCCAATCGGAAATTGATTGAGATAATTTCGCTTGATTCCAAGCTCTCCTACTTTTCTTACGGAGGTCTTGGAGCTCCATATTCCACCAGGGAATAGGTTTGCTCTTTCACCTCTGTAATGTGCAGGAGTTCTCATATGAGGATGTAAGTGCTTGCTGTACAAAGTCAACAGCACCCTCTACGTCCTCTTTTGTTGAGCAACTAGGAGCCCAAGAACCCAAGCGATTACTAAGGTGCTGCTTAAAAAGAGCCCACTAGTGGACCTTGGATTCCTGTACAACCTAGAAGAAAGGAATCAGCATGTAAAGAGAAGCGTATCTGCCTGTGGTCAGATAGAGACTCCTCTTGTGAGACATGCCAGTTTCTAATATCATTAGTGAGGTCGAGAGAACATAAGGTTAGATCAATAACCTCCTGTCTCTTTGCCACAACAAATGTAGGTTCGCTTCCCCTATTTAATAAAATTAAATTGGTTGAGGCTAAATATTCAGCAAGTGCAGTCCCACGTTTATTGGTATCGCTGCTGCCCCACAAGGTGTGGTGAGCATTGGCGTCACACCCAATAATTAGTGGTATCTGCTTTTTACTGCAGTCAGTCAACCAGAAGAGAAAAGCTCTACCTGGAGGTAAATGAGGAGAGTCAAAAGGCAGGTATGCTGATGTAACAATGATGTTACGCCAGTGCCCTGCACTTTTATAACTTAACTCAACAGACACCATGTCACGGTTGCTGAATTGTTGGAGGAGCACTGGGTTAAGTTTCCGTGAGACAAGCACGCAAGCCCTTGGTCCTTGTACCACAGTCCCTACTAACACAGTATATAGTTTATCATTTAATCCACATACCTTGTTCTTATAGATCCAAGGCTCCTGGATCAATGCTAGTTTTGTCTGCAGTTTTGCTAGGCAGCGACTAAGTACACCAGTCGCACCTTGGCTATGCTGCAAGTTGATCTGGAATAATTCCAGTACTGATTGGGATGGGAGAGTACTAGTACCAACCATCCTAATCTATGTACAAATTATGCGCTTATTCCAACTTGGTATGTGTCATCAAAGTGACACGCCCAAGTTTGAAATAAGGCCTGAAGTCCAGCTGCTTAAGCACCTGGACCGATGGATGGTCCACTCCCAGGACAAAGAAGGTTTGACCTTCTTTTTCCTCCTGTTTGTAGATTCTCCAAAGGCCAGTGCACAAACCAGGGTTCTGGTTCTGCAGTCTGGAAAGCACAGAGTCCCTGTCAGCCAAGCCAGGAAAAACACTGTGAACTTGGTCAACTTGGGAAGTTCTGATTTGCTGCAAACGCGCAGATCAGCTCCTTCCCAAGGTGGATCGAGATTAGCTAAGGTATTCTTCAGCCAATCCAGAGTGAACTGATCTGCACATGTCATATAAAAACGCCATGTGACAGGCCAGAAGAGTGAAACCCTGGAGGGGTCTTGCTAGTGCTTGCGACCTGATCCAGTAGGCTGTAGTTAAGACAGCTGTGAGTGTGTCAAGCTTATCAGCTGGAATGCCGCCTTCGCTGCAAGTCGACAATACCAACTTTCAGTGATTCCTCAACTGCATGCTTTATAACTAGAAGGTCTTTTAGACCTTTTAGCTGGCTGTGTCAGGCTAGTGGGCGTGTCATCCTTAGATGTCGCCGCTTGGCCTGTTTGTTGGGCTTAGGAGTTGGGTGTGCACAGCAACTGCTTGCTGTGCTTCCCCACTACTAATTGCCCTAGACTTGAGGGAGCTGGGTCCTCCTGAGCAGTATTCTGCCCAGTGCCCCTGCTCTGAATCAGTAACCTGTAACTCGGGCAGGTTAGTGCCAGATCCCTGGAGGGCTCTGGCAGCACGAGCCTGCTTACAAAGTTTTCGCTTTCTGGGCCCTGATGAGTTGCTTGCGCAAATTTATGGAGCCCAGTTTCTCCGAAAGGTTCTCCAAAGGAGTCCCTTTCGCAGGTGTTCCAGTAGCATCGCCCTCAACTGCCACCTGGTTCCCTATGGCAACTGAGGAGCCACAAGTAGCTTGACCACCAGTGATGCCCTGTGACAACACACCACTAGTTGGGCTGCAAGTAGCATGACCACCAACACTGCCTTGCAACGACACAGTGCTGGCTGGGTCTCCGGAGATTTGTAGAACCCTCGTCTGCCGGATACTGAGGGCCGGTCTCTAATAACTCCATCATGGTTATAGAACAGTGAGTTGGTTCATGGCTGACAAACTCAGCAAGTTGACAGTTAGGGTCCCAGCAGGGCCCCTAGTGATCCCTTAATGGGCTCACCCTGCCAACTTCTGACGGCCACCAACTGCCAGACATGCCCAGTAGCCACTCAAGCCCTGGGAACAGCTCTTAGTCTGGCCTCTCAGTTAACTTCATTGAGGCACTCAAAACCCCTCCACTACGATAAAGTGGCTGCTCA
>JAVLUZ010000081.1:298222-498194 GCA_036768485.1 Mermis nigrescens | reverse complement strand
ATTTCTTTATACAATTTGAATATCTAGTAGTGCTGCATGAGTTTTCATAGATAAAAAATCTGTAAGTAATTTTAAAACTCTTAGCTGCTGTTAGTTTCTTAGAAATTCCTGAACCATGTGAAAGTTATTCTTGGACTGCTTAAGTCACTTGAATTAACGCAAATTTTTGCTTATTGTGTAATCTACCATATAAATTTTAATCGGAAAGTCTACTGAATTTCGATTGTGTACGCATGGCGTCACGTCATGCGAGTTTCAGAATGGTGGAGAACTAAAAGCTTGATTAAAATACAAAAAAATGACTATCACTGAATTATGCAACTGTCTAATTTTTATTAGAAAACGTAAGTTTTGGAGACGCTAATTTTATATCAGATAAACATGCAACGAATTTTTGCAATTTTAAGTCGTATAAAAATATGCAAAAATCTTTGAAACTTGAATAATTATTGCGTGAAATTCAAAAAATGCATTGAAAAATTTAAGAATTCCTAAATTTCGACGAGATAATTTAAATGCGTTTGTTTTTTTAACGGCAGCATCAGCGATAGTAATTTGGAAAGCGAACACTCCTCAACAGTTTTGAATTACAAAGATGTCATTTATGATGTCTCCGAGTCGACTTATTTTTTATTTTCTAAATTCATTATAAATAAATCCAGCTCTCGTTCTAATTTTTAAACATTAGATTTAACTTCATGCGATTTAACGTTGGAATGATATAAATTGGTATTGTCTACATCGACAAAATGCATAAATATATTCACGGCAAAAAACGCAAAACTCGCAGGTGTGTAAGCTAACTTTGAGCTTCAGAACAAAAGATTAAATAAATTGAAATTCGTGAAATATATTCAATCAGTTTTGAATTCTATGGTTGAATTTTACATCACATTTTTAATAAAATTCAGATTTTCAATTATTTTTATTCAAAACTGGGGTTTCTTACTACGAAACAGAAAAATTTGATTACCCCTTTGTTTTTGGTCTAAATCTCCCGCAAAAGGGTTCAGCATATGCTTGAAGTTGAACGGTAATATTTTCAAAAAAGGATGGAAAACTCAAATCTTACAATCAATTTTTTAAATAGCAGAAGCGAACTAACCATATCAAAAATCGAAATAGTCATGTTTAGCATATAAGCCAATAATTATTATGTCAATGTACAACAAGGCCAAATCTTCATATAAGCAACTCGTCTTATCTAAAAAATAGTCACAGCACGTCGAGGTTTTGAATTAGAAAAAAATAAAAAATTTAAAAAAATCTTATCTAAGCGAGCTATGATAAGCATTTGCTTACTTGTATTGCAATAGAAATTTTGACTCTGTGGTTCCGCAAGCACGTGCTTAAAAGTACGTGCCTAAATCTCCGAAGCACATACAAAGGTAAGAATAATATAAACAACCAAATTTGTAATAATCATACCTTAAAACAACATAAATGGCATTATTTTTATTGCTGATTATTGTCGTACAACTTATTTGACTTGAAAGTCAAAATTCATTGTGCTACAGTATGCCAATTATTATAATTTTAAGCATTTTTAGAATTTTTTATTATTTTCATTTAATTTTAAAATTTTCCATGAATAAATAATATCTTTTGTTAAAAGAATGTTTGATAGAAAAGATCGTCTACTACCAGAAAAAATTTTCGCTAGCTCCACTTTACACTATCACTTCGACCACTTTAATTTTTATATAAAATAATGTAAAAATTGGACCAAATTCATGCACCCTGTACTGTGATTTAATATACATCATTAACTTCGACAGTTCTCATCTTACAAATCTTAGATGCAAGTTCAGTACAATTTTCATCGGATTAAATTCACCCTGAACTAGGTAAACAAGAGTCTAAAAGACCCTTACTATCACAATTTCTAACATTTAAACTGTACATTTGCAATAGCTTTACGGTTTAGAAAACTTTCAAAAATGGCCGACTGTTGAGTCCTTTGCCATGTCAAATACTTGGAATATACTTTTTTAGAAGAGAAAAATGCATGGCTATGATTTTGACTTTTTTCTTCCTCTTGAAAACATTTTTCGAAACTTAAAAAAATGCGAAATTTCTAGGAAATATAAACGTTGTACAATATGTGAAAACACTAATTTCTAAAAAAACTAAACGTGCTAGTGCCAAACACAGAGCAGATTTAAAATCTGGGTAAGAAATAGGTTTAGATTGCATCAATTGTTTTTAAGATCTAAAAATATTAAGTCAGATAAAATTTTTAGACTTTACATGGTATTAAATATGCAAAATAGGTGTAATATTTTGCAAGCTTAAATATACGCAACGCCAATGATATTAAAATTAAGAGAAAGATCGTATCGTATTAGAAGGTATTGATTCCAGAAATTATCATTTTGGCTGAGATCCACAAATTTTTGTTAAAAAACTATAATTTGCGTAAATTTCACTATGCAAATATCTCAAAACTTTGACGTAATAGTAAAATTTAAATGTCAGCGTCAGCGCAACAAACTGACTTTAATTCGTTTTTAAATTTGGTAGAAGAAATAAAATAGTCAAAATTTGTTGTCAAGTGTTATTTGATAATAGAAAAGTAGCGCATCGGCATACAGCGTGAAAATAATTACGTAAAGAAAATAAAAAATTTGCAGAAAGGTCAATTTTAGACCATAAGACAAATTCGGAAAATACATTCCATTTCCTTCGAATTTTTAGCCATATGATTATACAATAAACGCATAGAAATTTCACGTATTCAAAATCTTATTATCATTTTCAAATGTATTTTTTACCTTATCCATCAATGAAAATTTTGTATTTTTTCAAAGCTTTTAAAGACGACTACCCAAAATTCCACAAACAAACTTAAAAATTCAGCGATAAAACTGAAAGCGTATGCTTCACATTTTACTTCTTAATATTCTAGAATAATTGTGAATGTTTTTTATTTTGAGAAATCCAATAATTTGGCATTCTTTGCATTTCTATGGAACGACTCTGAAAATCTGAAAGACTTAAAATTGACTATACGACGGCTATGATTGAACAGCCCGTATTCTTTGTATTTCTAAGAATAAATATTTTTAACCACGACGTGCAGATATTCGAAGTGAATTCATAGTACATTCATTATGAGAACATTTTTAATGTTAAAAATTGACGTGTTCAAGTAAAATGATGACGAGCAAGGCAAAAAGAATAAGAATAGGGGATTTTCGGATCTTTGAAACATCATGTAAAAAGTTTTACCTGGAAGCTCTTTTTTAAATACTCCCAGCATATTGCATGTGGCTAAAAAAATTTTGATCAGTTCGACCTAATACGATGTAATTCATTTTTAAGTGATTTTCGTATTAACTCATGACTCAGGACACGAATGCATACGAAAAAAAGACGTGAGCATATCGGCGATAGGACGCACAAGATTTGTAGGCAGATTGATTCTATTATTTATTTATAATAAATGGTTCAGATAGTAAATCTGAGGGTTTTTGCTAAAATTGAATTTGATGAATTTCGTGGGATCAAAAGTGTCAAAGTTTTAGACGAGTCTTCTCATCAGAATTGAAGCAAACAATTGACACTCAATCGAGATACCTAAGAAAAGCGTGGAATTTATCTAGAAAATCAAAAAAAATCTCAATTGAATGAAAATCTACATTTAGCAGCAACCGTTTTGACTAGAATATCAAACAAATAGTTGAAAGAGCCAGTGACAGCAAGGTTTCAGTCGAGTTTAAGAAAACAAGGAAAACCAATAACTCAATGCACATAGCCTTGCTTAGGAGGGTGGCATGCATAGGATGGTGGCACCAAAGTTCTGGGATGGTTGCAAGATTTTTTCAAAGGTAAAAAAATGACATTATAAATAGTGGTATGCACACTAGGGCGTGGGGGTCCGCCGAGAGACCAAAATACCCCCTACCCCCCAGAAATTAAAATACCACCCCCAGAATTCCATTTTTGAAATTTTTTTCGTAATTTTTTGATGCCAATTGATAGTGCTCGATGAGAAACGTTGAAAAATAGTGTTTTTTAACCATACCACCACCGTTTTTAAGGCCATTTTTGACCTTTGAAAAATCTTGCTCCCCCTGGAATTTTAATGCTGCTAACGTATGGTCGTATGGCAAAAACCAGCATTCTTCAACGATTCTCATCGAGCACTATCCATTGGAATTGAAAGATTACGAAAGAAACAGAACAATTTTCAAAAATTGAATTCTGGTGGGTATTTTGGTTTCAGGAGGGTGCAAACCTCCAAACCCCCACGCCCAGGTATGTAGGCATGATGAGCCGGGCGGTCGCTCAGGGCCGCCAAAAGTTTCAGAGAATGCGGTAACGTCTGTGATAGTGGCCCTAATATCACATCTTATGAAGGCTATACATATTGTTTGCAACACAGATTTTTGATTTCGGGCTTCCGATCCTAAGCAAATTAGAATCTGGCGACCAGATAAAATAATGAACTGTTTCAGAATAAGTGTAAACTACCTATAAAACCTTGTGGATAAATATGAAGTCTCGAATAAGTCAAACAATTAGATTTATGACCTTTTTTTGCTATGATTACACACTATGTAAAACAATCATGATCATGCAGATTATATTCCGTTTATCATTCCGATTTTTTTAGCAATTTGCTGAATTTTCCAGAAAAACTAGTGAAATGTCCATCTGTTTTCTTAAACTCAACCCTTTACAAAATCAGTGTCTTCGTAAAATTGATTAATCTTGGCAGTTTAATGACCACAATTTATGATTAAATGTCAGATACAAATTATTTTGCTCGGGAAAAAGATATGGAGGCTCGCGCTAAATTTTTAAACCCATTTTTATATAATGTACATAGATTTTGTAAGACGGAATTGTAGAAATATTAACATTCTTTATTTTCGACGCATTTTCACGATCAATTTAGAACAGTTTATTTATTTATAATGAATATATCGAGTTAGTTTATAAAAGTAGGTCCTTATCGCGTTTTTGGTGAGCAGAGTTAACCTCAGCAATCTTACTAAATACTGATCTCCACATAAAAGTCGGCTGATTCTCTAGAATTTTTAAATTCTCAAGTGGCGTAAGAAAGCTCACTGTTTTGATCGTTTTTAGCAACTGTTTGGGGCAAAAGTATCAATTTTTGGTAATTCCCGCTACATAGGCGTTTTTGACACTATTTTGTTTGAATTCATAAGATTTTAAGAAAAATACTTTACGTTTTTATAATCTAGAAATGAAGAGTACTATCAAAACGTCGAAAAGTGTTGTTTTTATCGTGCACCCATTGTTTTTATTTGAAAAAATGCACTTTAAAAATTGTTTGGATATGCAGACGTTTTGAGGACCGCTAAAACCAAGTTCACCCATGCCGCTATAAGCTTAAGCACGGCTATGTGAACGAATTATCCAAACGATTAAATTGAGGCTAAAATCGATAAATAGATTAAGGGTCGTAGCTCGTGCATCAATTTTGTACCTTTTGATACTATATCTGATGATGACATGAATTGAAAAAATAGCGTTTTCTGCTCCTAACATCATATTTGACCTTTTTCCTATTGTTCAAAAAGTTCGAAATCTTTTTATCTGCGAACGTCATCTACTTACATATGCTCGCAAGAAAAAGAATTTTTTTAGAATCACAATTTTTTTAACGCTTCAGACTGATCGGAAAGTACGAATTATTGTGAAGTTGCTTTAATTTTCTAGGTATATGACTGTTTTCTACCACCTTAGCCTAAAAGCTCTGGACTCATCGCCTCAGCCCGAGACGGATCATGCGCATAAGCGTACAGCGTGTGGGAGTTCAACATAAAAAATTTTCAAAATGTACGTTTTGGGCTCAAAAAGCACTGACACACATCAAAACACTGTTTCTAGATATTTTGGACGGTGCTTCAGTTTTTTAGAGCACTTAAAAAGTTAAGTGAATTGGAAAAATATCTTTGAAAAATTAGTTTATGGCGCTTAAGTTTTACACCTTCGAACAAAATTGAAGCTAAAATCGATCAAAAGGAACTCTTATTTTGATTTTTTCCAAAAACTTACAGTTTCTACTCTACTATAGTTATTATAGTGTTCTAAAACCCATCGAATCAGCGAAAAAGGCGTTATATCTCAGCTCAAAATAATAAAAGTAAAATAATTCAAAATAAAACAAGTACAGCATGAACTTTTTGCGGAGGCCTGCCAAAACATTCTCAAAAGTACCTATTCAAGCTTAGATACGATAGTTTGTGTCAGAAAGCATTTGTTGGCGAATTTTGGTGTTACTCTTAATTATTCTGTCACTCTCCTCAGCACCTAATGCAAAGGAAAAGAAAATGACAGCCACATATGGAAAAAAGGATTGATTTTTTGAATCGAAACTGAACATCTAATGTGCCATTAAGATGAACTGCTAAAAAAGAAATTTGAAAAATTGTTAGGATAGAACGATCCTGATGACAATCAAGAAACAAACAGCTCGATAAAATGAATACAAACTGAGTAAAATAACAAGTCGTACCAATATCTCTACTTTATTTTCATATACATTTATGTGCATTAGAAAGCAAGAAATTTCTTGGCAGATTGATTTCGAACATGAAATAACGCAATTGAAGGTGCTCAGTTGTAAGAAAAATAAAAGAGCTGGAATACTCGAATTATCTATAAATTTTAAAATACAAAAATTCAACAATGCAGCACCAAAATCTGCTGAACATCAACGAATTAATTACTTATACTTTTTATTTTATATTCCTTCTATAATTTCTATGTTATTTTTGAGTGTTTGAGTTTTTGAACAAAGTGCCGTAATTAGGACAAGTCAATAACGGATTAAGGTGATTTGAAAATTAGATTTTAAAAAAGTTCAAAAACTGTTCGACATTTCAGTCGAATAGTTTTGAGGCTATAGATCACTTTTCAGGAAAAAGAAAGAACGGCATGATTACGTTATCAAGAGATTTCGGAATATCACGCGACTTTCATTAGCAATATCTTGCTTTTTGATTATTTTATTGGATTCTAGGTTTATTTTAAGCTCAATGAGAAATTCAATTATGGTCGCCTTGAGTTTCATCAAAGTTTTTCTTTTATCTCTGAGTTCGTCTAGTTTAAAATGTGCTAAATTATTGAGTACATATCTTTCAAAAATTAACAATATTCAGTTTAACAAATAAAGCTTACTTCAAGCCATTGACTTAACAAATTAAAACCGTTCTTCAAGTAATAAAATCTATGTATATATTCGTGAAAGAGTGTTTGTATATTAGGGGTTGGTTCCGGCCCAATAACACTTGGTGAACTGAAATTTTGGCCCGAGCTCGGCCTACCGGCTGGGGTTGTAGTAGCGACACTTAGATTTCACTAACCTCACCCATGCACCCTGTACAGGAGTGAAGCGGAAGGCGTCCCTATGCTTAAGCATGGCCGATTTCGGGACATGGTCGATTTTGTGCCAAATTTCGAAAATCCAAATAAATTCACTTGACACTGTTTTCGGGTTACGGTACTTTTGCCGCTGCGTGCGTTATAACATAGGATCGGACGTAATATAGCCTACATAATGCTACTAGATGGGCAATGCTATACGGTACAATGATGTGATATAAGATACCCTGTCTGTGCCAGGATATACCCTCTGCTACAATATATGAGTGATATAAGATCTCACGTGATATATGACACTCTTTGCTACAACTAACAAAAATTTTTAAAACATCAGAAATATATTTTTGACAAAAAAATTCCAGAACATCCCAAAACATCCAAAATATGATTTTGGCCAGAGAATTTTCAAAACCATTCTGTAACGTTAAGAATATGGATTTGATAAAAAAATGTACAGGGATGAAGTAGGAGGCGGCCCTACGCTTTGGCATGGCCGATTTCGGGATATCAGCCGATTTTTTTTGCCAAATTTCGATAATCGGAATAAATTCAGTTTACATTATTTTAGGGTTACGGTACTTTTGTAGCTGCATGCGTTATAACATAAGATCGGACGTAATACAGCATACTTAATGCTACAAGATGGGCAATGCTATATGGCACAATGATGTGATTAAGATACCCTGTCTCTGCCATAAGATGCAGTGACATAAGATAGGAGATACCCTCTGCTATAACATATGAGTGATATAAGATACGTATCACGTGATATATGACACCCTTTGCTACTTCATATAAAAAATTTTTGAAACATCAAAAATATTGCTTGACCAAAAAAATTTTCCAAAACCTCCCAAAACATCAAAAATATAGGTTTGACGAAAAAACTTCCAAAACATCCCAAAACATCAAAAATATGATTTTGGCTAAAGATATTTTCGAAACCATTCTGTAACGTCAAAAATATGGATTTGATCAAAAAAATGGTTGACAAGAAACATTTTTTTAAAATCCAAAAATAAAATATGGTTTGTACCAACCATTTGTTTAGAAACCTCCCAAAAAGAGCAAAAGTCCCGAAAAATAAAAAATACAAGAGACATCTCAATCTCATAAAGCTATCGGGCCTAAGTTCAGCCCGGGCAACGCCGGGTAGCTCAGCTAGTAATATCATAAACCTTAAAGTAGGTATAAACAATTACTCGTACTTATTTTCATCACTCAAAACTTTCTAATTCAGCATTTTGGTTAAGGAAGGATAAAGTTGATTGAAAAGCTAAGAAATTATAACATATAATTGATAAAAAACAAGTGCACATAATTAAAATCATTATACATTTTCTTAAAAAGATAAGAATTTGACTAGTAGAAATGTGGTCGAACACAAAAAAAGTTCTGAATTTTCCACAAAATCTAAAAACGCATTCTAAGCGTTTAGTGGCTATTGGCTCGAAAATTATCGTTTTTTCGGCACTTTGCGTCAATACGCTACTTGTATACGTAATCTAATATTATCAAATTTATTGAAAATTTATTTTTTGGTTCTTACAAAAGCAAGAGCATTATAAGAAGCGCTGAAAGATGCTTAAATTTCAAGCAAAAACTTAAAGAATATTTATTTTTTTACTTAAACAAGAAATATTGTTAAAACAATTGGATAAATTAATTTTTGATCCATTCACTTATGTTAGATTTCTGAATTGAAAAATCTCTTGTGTTTGTGCCCAACATTTTGTTGACAAAAAGAGCGAATCGCCTTGAAATGCGGTTTACTTCCGTAATAGAAAGTATCGTGTTTTCATTAATGATGATAAATTGGTAATTATTCATTATTGTGCCGTCTGAAACATGCAAACAACTTATAAAAAACGGGATAAAAATAGACGGAGAATATGTATATAAAACATAATAACATTTATCATATGCATAATTCAAAAGCTCTTAGATAAAACAAACTGTGTATAACTTTGTCAACTATCTGATACTTTAAGTACAATGATCATCATACAGTTTGTTTCTTACCCTACATGTATAATTTTCTTTCGAGATATGTCTATGCGAATAGATTTCAGAAAAAGTAAATCATTGACAAAAAGCGTGAAAATATTAATGCTATGAAGCTGGAAATTCGCAGGCAGAAGTTCGAATGCATTAGGACCTATTAAATCTTTAGAAGTTTTTAAATTTAAAATTGCAAATTCTAAGCTGGAGATTTTGACGTTTTCTTTGACTTTGTATCTCCTTTTAGATTAAAAACAAAATTTCGTAGTATGTGTTAAGATTTTCAGAGCTTTGTTGGTTCTTATATTGTTGAAAAAAGATAAGTATGATTAATATGATGGGCAAAATTTAATTGAATAGAGCCCGAAATTATCATGAATTAAAAAATCTTATAAATAAGAAATGATATAAACAGAACTTATTTTCGAAATTTTGCAAGATCTGAAAAACAAAAATTTTTCGATAAAACTTCAGATTGTTTTTTAAAGTAGCTGCCCAAACCCGATATTACGTTTTTTAATGTGGACTTATTCTTTTTCGTTATACTCCCATCCCACGCTGCCTTTCTTTCTTTCCTTTTTTGTTGTCGTATTGATGAACTCCTGCTAAAGCCTGTACGCATACAAGAGTATTTACGTTCATTGATGTCGCATTGCATGATTCGAATGTATCGAGTCCTTTGTATATTGGAGAGCAGGCGCTGCAGTCGTGTTTAAAACTAAATCAGTACGTTTTAAGCGGGCATGATATCGGGCAACTGCAACACATACCGTTTTTCGAAAACCACATCGAAGGTAATTTGTTTATCCGACCTTCAGAGGAATCTGATGCGTTGAATTTTTGGAAAAATCGGCTTTATGGCTGATTTGTTTTCTTTCTTTCTATGGTCTTTTTGAAAGAATTTCGAAAATAAGGTTTATTATTATTCTATGTCACTTAATTATTTAGAAAATGATTAACGATGAATTTATTCAATCTCGAATTCTAATTTACTGGAAAAGAAATCAGATAATATTTAGCGATTTATTTTTGCTAATATCATGGATAACACTGATAATAAATTTTGTAGAAATTGTGTACGAACTTGAAATAAATGATGTCAAATAATTCAAATAAATGTCAGAACTGAGTATAGATTGTAATTTCAGAATCATGCAAAATATACAACTTGCATTTCTTTATACAACTTTGAATATCTAGTAGTGCTGCATGAGTTTTCATAGATAAAAAATCTGTAAGTAATTTTAAAACTCTTAGCTCTTTTAGTTTCTTAGAAATTCCTGAACCATGTAAAGTTATTCTTGGACTGCTTAAGTCACTTGAATTAACGCAAATTTTTGCTTATTGTGTAATTTACCATTATAATTTTAATCGTAAATTCTACTGAATTTCGATTGTGTACGCATGGCGTCACGTCATGCGAGTTTCAGAATGGTGGAGAACTAAAAGTTGATTAAAATACAAAAAAATGACTATCGCTGAATTATGCAACTGTCTAATTTTTATTAGAAAACGTAAGTTTTGGAGACGCTAATTTTATATCAGATAAACATGCAAAGAATTTTTGCAATTTTAAGTCGTATAAAAATATGCAAAAATCTTTGAAACTTGAATAATTATTGCGTGAAATTCAAAAAATGCATTGAAAAATTTAAGAATTCCTAAATTTCGACGAGATAATTTAAATGCGTTTGTTTTTTTAACGGCAGCATCAGCGATAGTAATTTGGAAAGCGAACACTCCTCAACAGTTTTGAATTACAAAGATGTCATTTATGATGTCTCCGAGTCGACTTATTTTTTATTTTCTAAATTCATTATAAATAAATCCAGCTCTCGTTCTAATTTTTAAACATTAGATTTAACTTCATGCGATTTAACGTTGGAATGATATAAATTGGTATTGTCTACATCGACAAAATGCATAAATATATTCACGGCAAAAAACGCAAAACTCGCAGGTGTGTAAGCTAACTTTGAGCTTCAGAACAAAAGATTAAATAAATTGAAATTCGTGAAATATATTCAATCAGTTTTGAATTCTATGGTTGAATTTTACATCACATTTTTAATAAAATTCAGATTTTCAATTATTTTTATTCAAAACTGGGGTTTCTTACTACGAAACAGAAAAATTTGATTACCCCTTTGTTTTTGGTCTAAATCTCCCGCAAAAGGGTTCAGCATATGCTTGAAGTTGAACGGTAATATTTTCAAAAAAGGATGGAAAACTCAAATCTTACAATCAATTTTTTAAATAGCAGAAGCGAACTAACCATATCAAAAATCGAAATAGTCATGTTTAGCATATAAGCCAATAATTATTATGTCAATGTACAACAAGGCCAAATCTTCATATAAGCAACTCGTCTTATCTAAAAAATAGTCACAGCACGTCGAGGTTTTGAATTATAAAAAAATAAAATATTTAAAAAAATCTTATCTAAGCGAGCTATGATAAGCATTTGCTTACTTGTATTGCAATAGAAATTTTGACTCTGTGGTTCCGCAAGCACGTGCTTAAAAGTACGTGCCTAAATCTCCGAAGCACATACAAAGGTAAGAATAATATAAACAACCAAATTTGTAATAATCATACCTTAAAACAACATAAATGGCATTATTTTTATTGCTGATTATTGTCGTACAACTTATTTGACTTGAAAGTCAAAATTCATTGTGCTACAGTATGCCAATTAATATAATTTTAAGCATTTTTAGAATTTTTTATTATTTTCATTTAATTTTAAAATTTTCCATGAATAAATAATATCTTTGGTTAAAAGAATGTTTGATAGAAAAGATCGTCTACTACCAGAAAAAATTTTCGCTAGCTCCACTTTACACTATCACTTCGACCACTTTAATTTTTATATAAAATAATGTAAAAATTGGACCAAATTCATGCACCCTGTACTGTGATTTAATATACATCATTAACTTCGACAGTTCTCATCTTACAAATCTTAGATGCAAGTTCAGTACAATTTTCATCGGATTAAATTCACCCTGAACTAGGTAAACAAGAGTCTAAAAGACCCTTACTATCACAATTTCTAACATTTAAACTGTACATTTGCAATAGCTTTACGGTTTAAAAAACTTTCAAAAATGGCCGACTGTTGAGTCCTTTGCCATGTCAAATACTTGGAATATACTTTTTTAGAAGAGAAAAATGCATGGCTATGATTTTGACTTTTTTCTTCCTCTTGAAAACATTTTTCGAAACTTAAAAAAATGCGAAATTTCTAGGAAATATAAACGTTGTACAATATGTGAAAACACTAATTTCTAAAAAAACTAAACGTGCTAGTGCCAAACACAGAGCAGATTTAAAATCTGGGTAAGAAATAGGTTTAGATTGCATCAATTGTTTTTAAGATCTAAAAATATTAAGTCAGATAAAATTTTTAGACTTTACATGGTATTAAATATGCAAATAGGTGTAATATTTTGCAAGCTTAAATATACGCAACGCCAATGATATTAAAATTAAGAGAAAGATCGTATCGTATTAGAAGGTATTGATTCCAGAAATTATCATTTTGGCTGAGATCCACAAATTTTTGTTAAAAAACTATAATTTGCGTAAATTTCACTATGCAAATATCTCAAAACTTTGACGTAATAGTAAAATTTAAATGTCAGCGTCAGCGCAACAAACTGACTTTAATTCGTTTTTAAATTTGGTAGAAGAAATAAAATAGTCAAAATTTGTTGTCAAGTGTTATTTGATAATAGAAAAGTAGCGCATCGGCATACAGCGTGAAAATAATTACGTAAAGAAAATAAAAAATTTGCAGAAAGGTCAATTTTAGACCATAAGACAAATTCGGAAAATACATTCCATTTCCTTCGAATTTTTAGCCATATGATTATACAATAAACGCATAGAAATTTCACGTATTCAAAATCTTATTATCATTTTCACTTAATCCGTCACCAACGTATTTTTACCTTATCCATCAATGAAAATTTTGTATTTTTTCAAAGCTTTTAAAGACGACTACCCAAAATTCCACAAACAAACTTAAAAATTCAGCGATAAAACTGAAAGCGTATGCTTCACATTTTACTTCTTAATATTCTAGAATAATTGTGAATGTTTTTTATTTTGAGAAATCCAATAATTTGGCATTCTTTGCATTTCTATGGAACGACTTTGAAAATCTGAAAGACTTAAAATTGACTATACGACGGCTATGATTGAACAGCCCGTATTCTTTGTATTTCTAAGAATAAATATTTTTAACCACGACGTGCAGATATTCGAAGTGAATTCATAGTACATTCATTATGAGAACATTTTTAATGTTAAAAATTGACGTGTTCAAGTAAAATGATGACGAGCAAGGCAAAAAGAATAAGAATAGGGGATTTTCGGATCTTTGAAACATCATGTAAAAAGTTTTACCTGGAAGCTCTTTTTAAATACTCCCAGCATATTGCATGTGGCTAAAAAATTTTTGATTAGTTCGACCTAATACGATGTAATTCATTTTTAAGTGATTTTCGTATTAACTCATGACTCAGGACACGAATGCATACGAAAAAAGGACGTGAGCATATCGGCGATAGGACGCACAAGATTTGTAGGCAGATTGATTCTATTATTTATTTATAATAAATGGTTCAGATATTAAATCTGAGGGTTTTTGCTAAAATTGAATTTGATGAATTTCGTGGGATCAAAAGTGTCAAAGTTTTAGACGAGTCTTCTCATCAGAATTGAAGCAAACAATTGACACTCAATCGAGATACCTAAGAAAAGCGTGGAATTTATCTAGAAAATCAAAAAAAATCTCAATTGAATGAAAATCTACATTTAGCAGCAACCGTTTTGACTAGAATATCAAACAAATAGTTGAAAGAGCCAGTGACAGCAAGGTTTCAGTCGAGTTTAAGAAAACAAGGAAAACCAATAACTCAATGCACATAGCCTTGCTTAGGAGGGTGGCATGCATAGGATGGTGGCACCAAAGTTCTGGGATGGTTGCAAGATTTTTTCAAAGGTAAAAAAATGACATTATAAATAGTGGTATGCACACTAGGGCGTGGGGGTCCGCCGAGAGACCAAAATACCCCCTACCCCCCAGAAATTAAAATACCACCCCCAGAATTCCATTTTTGAAATTTTTTTCGTAATTTTTTGATGCCAATTGATAGTGCTCGATGAGAAACGTTGAAAAATAGTGTTTTTTAACCATACCACCACCGTTTTTAAGGCCATTTTTTGACCTTTGAAAAATCTTGCTCCCCCTGGAATTTTAATGCTGCTAACGTATGGTCGTATGGCAAAAACCAGCATTTTTCAACGATTCTCATCGAGCACTATCCATTGGAATTGAAAGATTACGAAAGAAACAGAACAATTTTCAAAAATTGAATTCTGGTGGGTATTTTGGTTTCAGGAGGGTGCAAACCTCCAAACCCCCACGCCCAGGTATGTAGGCATGATGAGCCGGGCGGTCGCTCAGGGCCGCCAAAAGTTTCAGAGAATGCGGTAACGTCTGTGATAGTGGCCCTAATATCACATCTTATGAAGGCTATACATATTGTTTGCAACACAGATTTTTGATTTCGGGCTTCCGATCCTAAGCAAATTAGAATCTGGCGACCAGATAAAATGATGAACTGTTTCAGAATAAGTGTAAACTACCTATAAAACCTTGTGGATAAATATGAAGTCTCGAATAAGTCAAACAATTAGATTTATGACCTTTTTTTGCTATGATTACACACTATGTAAAACAATCATGATCATGCAGATTATATTCCGTTTATCATTCCGATTTTTTTAGCAATTTGCTGAATTTTCCAGAAAAACTAGTGAAATGTCCATCTGTTTTCTTAAACTCAACCCTTTACAAAATCAGTGTCTTCGTAAAATTGATTAATCTTGGCAGTTTAATGACCACAATTTATGATTAAATGTCAGATACAAATTATTTTGCTCGGGAAAAAGATATGGAGGCTCGCGCTAAATTTTTAAACCCATTTTTATATAATGTACATAGATTTTGTAAGACGGAATTGTAGAAATATTAACATTCTTTATTTTCGACGCATTTTCACGATCAATTTAGAACAGTTTATTTATTTATAATGAATATATCGAGTTAGTTTATAAAAGTAGGTCCTTATCGCGTTTTTGGTGAGCAGAGTTAACCTCAGCAATCTTACTAAATACTGATCTCCACATAAAAGTCGGCTGATTCTCTAGAATTTTTAAATTCTCAAGTGGCGTAAGAAAGCTCACCGTTTTGATCGTTTTTAGCAACTGTTTGGGGCAAAAGTATCAATTTTTGGTAATTCCCGCTACATAGGCGTTTTTGACACTATTTTGTTTGAATTCATAAGATTTTAAGAAAAATACTTTACGTTTTTATAATCTAGAAATGAAGAGTACTATCAAAACGTCGAAAAGTGTTGTTTTTATCGTGCACCCATTGTTTTTATTTGAAAAATGCACTTTAAAAATTGTTTGGATATGCAGACGTTTTGAGGACCGCTAAAACCAAGTTCACCCATGCCGCTATAAGCTTAAGCACGGCTATGTGAACGAATTATCCAAACGATTAAATTGAGGCTAAAATCGATAAATAGATTAAGGGTCGTAGCTCGTGCATCAATTTTGTACCTTTTGATACTATATCTGATGATGACATGAATTGAAAAAATAGCGTTTTCTGCTCCTAACATCATATTTGACCTTTTTCCTATTGTTCAAAAAGTTCGAAATCTTTTTATCTGCGAACGTCATCTACTTACATATGCTCGCAAGAAAAAGAATTTTTTTAGAATCACAATTTTTTTAACGCTTCAGACTGATCGGAAAGTACGAATTATTGTAAAGTTGCTTTAATTTTCTAGGTATATGACTGTTTTCTACCACCTTAGCCTAAAAGCTCTGGACTCATCGCCTCAGCCCGAGATGGATCATGCGCATAAGCGTACAGCGTGTGGGGGTTCAACATAAAAAATTTTCAAAATGTACGTTTTGGGCTCAAAAAGCACTGACACACATCAAAACACTGTTTCTAGATATTTTGGACGGTGCTTCAGTTTTTTAGAGCACTTAAAAAGTTAAGTGAATTGGAAAAATATCTTTGAAAAATTAGTTTATGGCGCTTAAGTTTTACACCTTCGAACAAAATTGAAGCTAAAATCGATCAAAAGGAACTCTTATTTTGATTTTTTCCAAAAACTTACAGTTTCTACTCTACTATAGTTATTATAGTGTTCTAAAACCCATCGAATCAGCGAAAAAGGCGTTAATCTCAGCTCAAAATAATAAAAGTAAAATAATTCAAAATAAAACAAGTACAGCATGAACTTTTTGCGGAGGCCTGCCAAAACATTCTCAAAAGTACCTATTCAAGCTTAGATACGATAGTTTGTGTCAGAAAGCATTTGTTGGCGAATTTCGGTGTTACTCTTAATTATTCTGTCACTCTCCTCAGCACCTAATGCAAAGGAAAAGAAAATGACAGCCACATATGGAAAAAAGGATTGATTTTTTGAATCGAAACTGAACATCTAATGTGCCATTAAGATGAACTGCTAAAAAAGAAATTTGAAAAATTGTTAGGATAGAACGATCCTGATGACAATCAAGAAACAAACAGCTCGATAAAATGAATACAAACTGAGTAAAATAACAAGTCGTACCAATATCTCTACTTTATTTTCATATACATTTATGTGCATTAGAAAGCAAGAAATTTCTTGGCAGATTGATTTCGAACATGAAATAACGCAATTGAAGGTGCTCAGTTGTAAGAAAAATAAAAGAGCTGGAATACTCGAATTATCTATAAATTTTAAAATACAAAAATTCAACAATGCAGCACCAAAATCTGCTGAACATCAACGAATTAATTACTTATACTTTTTATTTTATATTCCTTCTATAATTTCTATGTTATTTTTGAGTGTTTGAGTTTTTGAACAAAGTGCCGTAATTAGGACAAGTCAATAACGGATTAAGGTGATTTGAAAATTAGATTTTAAAAAAGTTCAAAAACTGTTCGACATTTCAGTCGAATAGTTTTGAGGCTATAGATCACTTTTCAGGAAAAAGAAAGAACGGCATGATTACGTTATCAAGAGATTTCGGAATATCACGCGACTTTCATTAGCAATATCTTGCTTTTTGATTATTTTACTGGATTCTAGGTTTATTTGAAGCTCAGTGAGAAATTCAATCATGGTCGCCTTGAGTTTCATCAAAGTTTTTCTTTTATCTGTGAGTTCGTCTAGTTTAAAATGTGCTAAATTATTAAGTACATTTCTTTCAAAAATGAACAATATTCAGTTTAACAAATAAAGCTTACTTCAAGCCATTGACTTAACAAATTAAAACCGTTCTTCAAGTAATAAAATCTATGTATATATTCGTGAAAGAGTGTTTGTATATTAGGGGTTGGTTCCGGCCCAATAACACTTGGTGAACTGAAATTTTGGCCCGAGCTCGGCCTACCGGCTGGGGTTGTAGTAGCGACACTTAGATTTCACTAACCCCACCCATGCACCCTGTACAGGAGTGAAGCGGAAGGCGTCCCTATGCTTAAGCATGGCCGATTTCGGGACATGGTCGATTTTGAGCCAAATTTCGAAAATCCAAATAAATTCACTTGACACTGTTTTCGGGTTACGGTACTTTTGCCGCTGCGTGCGTTATAACATAGGATCGGACGTAATATAGCCTACATAATGCTACTAGATGGGCAATGCTATACGGTACAATGATGTGATATAAGATACCCTGTCTATGCCAGGATATACCCTCTGCTACAATATATGAGTGATATAAGATCTCACGTGATATATGACACTCTTTGCTACAACTAACAAAAATTTTTAAAATATCAGAAATATATTTTTGACAAAAAAATTCCAGAACATCCCAAAACATCCAAAATATGATTTTGGCCAGAGAATTTTCAAAACCATTCTGTAACGTTAAGAATATGGATTTGATAAAAAAATGTACAGGGATGAAGTAGGAGGCGGCCCTACGCTTTGGCACGGCCGATTTCGGGATATCACCGATTTTTTGCCAAATTTCGATAATCGGAATAAATTCAGTTTACATTATTTTAGGGTTACAGTACTTTTGTAGCTGCGTGCGTTATAACATAAGATCGGACGTAATACAGCATACTTAATGCTACAAGATGGGCAATGCTATATGGCACAATGATGTGATTAAGATACCCTGTCTCTGCCATAAGATGCAGTGACATAAGATAGGAGATACCCTCTGCTATAACATATGAGTGATATAAGATATCACGTGATGACACCCTTTGCTACTTCATATAAAAAATTTTTGAAACATCAAAAATATTGCTTGACCAAAAAAATTTTCCAAAACCTCCCAAAACATCAAAAATATAGGTTTGACGAAAAAACTTCCAAAACATCCCAAAACATCAAAAATATGATTTTGGCTAAAGATATTTCGAAACCATTCTGTAACGTCAAAAATATGGATTTGATCAAAAAAATGGTTAACAAAAAACATTTTTTTAAATCCAAAAATAAAATATGGTTTGTACCAACCATTTGTTTAGAAACCTCCCAAAAAGAGCAAAAGTCCCGAAAAATAAAAAAATACAAGAGACATCTCAATCTCATAAAGCTATCGGGCCTAAGTTCAGCCCGGGCAACGCCGGTTAGCTCAGCTAGTAATATCATAAACCTTAAAGTAGGTATAAACAATTACTCGTACTTATTTTCATCACTCAAAACTTTCTAATTCAGCATTTTGGTTAAGGAAGGATAAAGTTGATTGAAAAGCTAATAAATTATAACATATAATTGAAAAAAACAAGTGCACATAATTTAAATCATTATACATTTTTTAAAAAGATAAGAGTTTAACTAGTAGAAATGTGGTCGAACACAAAAAAAATTCTGAATTTTCCACGAAATCTAAAAATGCATTCTAAGCGTTTAGTGGCTATTGGCTCGAAAATTATCGTTTTTTCGGCACTTTGCGTCAATACGCTACTTGTATACGTAGTCTAATATTATCAAATTTATTGAAAATTTATTTTTTGGTTCTTACAAAAGCAAGAGCATTATAAGAAGCGCTGAAAGATGCTTAAATTTCAAGCAAAAACTTAAAGAATATTTATTTTTTTACTTAAACAAGAAATATTGTTAAAACAATTGGATAAATTAATTTTTGATCTATTCACTTATGTTAGATTTCTGAATTGAAAAATCTCTTGTGTTTGTGCCCAACATTTTTTTGCAAAAAGAGCGAATCGCCTTGAAATGCGGTTTACTTCCGTGATAGAAAGTATCGTGTTTTCATTATGATGATAAATTGGTAATAATCATTATTGTGCCGTCCGAAACTTGAAAAAAACTTATAAAAAACGAGATAAAAATAGACAGAGCAATAAACTATAAATTTATATATGCATATAAAACAAATCACGTTTAACATTCTCCTGATAATAAGCCAATAGCAGCTCCTCTGCTTAACTGAAACTTCAACACATTCTTGCGTAATTCGAAAAAGTAAATCATTGACAAAAAGCGTGAAAATATTAATGCTATGAAGCTGGAAATTCGCAGGCAGAAGTTCGAATGCATTAGGACCTATTAAATCTTTAGAAGTTTTTAAATTAAAAATTGCAAATTCTAAGCTGGAGATTTTGACGTTTTCTTTGACTTTGTATCTCCTTTCAGATTAAAAACAAAATTTCGTAGTATGTGTTAAGATTTTCAGAGCTTTGTTGGTTCTTATATTGTTGAAAAAAGATAAGTATGATTAATATGATGGGCAAAATTTAATTGAATAGAGCCCGAAATTATCATGAATTAAAAAATCTTGTAAAAAGAAATGATATAAACAGAACTAATTTTCGAAATTTTGCAAGATCGAAAAACAAAAATTTTTCGATAAAACTTCAGATTGTTTTTTAAAGTACACTGAATTGAACAATACAAAAAAGGTTAAACAATGTAATACATGCAAATTTGTAAATGAAGCTGCTCAAACACGATATTACGTTTTTTAATGTGGACTTATTCTTTTTCGTTATACTCCCATCCCGTGCTACCTTTCTTTCTTTCCTTTTTTTGTTGTGGTATTGATGTCCTGTTTAGCCTGTACGCATACAAGAGTATTTACTATCATTAATGTCGCATTGCATGATTCGAATGTATCGAGTCCTTTGTATATTAGAGAGCAGGCGCTGCAGTCATGTTTAAAACTAAATCAGTACGTTTTAAGCGGGCATGATATCGGGCAACTGCAACACATACCGTTTTTCGAAAACCACATCAAAGGTAATTTGTTTATACGACCTACAGAGGAATCTGATGCGTTGAATTTTTGGGAAAATCGGCGTTTTTGCTGATTTGTTTTCTTTCTTTCTATGATCTCTTTGAAAGAATTTTGAAGGTAAGGTACATTAGTATTCTATGTCACTTAATTATTTGGAAAAACTGATTAACGATAAATTTATTCAATCTCGAATTCTATTTTACCGGAAAAAGAAATCAAATAATATTTAGCGATTTAACAATATCATGATTAACACTGAAGATAAATTTTGTATAAATTGCGTGCGAAATTGGAATAAATTATGTCAAATAATTCAAAATAAATGTCAGACCTGAGTATAGACTATAATTTCGAAGCTTGCAAAATATACAACTTGCGTTGCTTTATAAACTTTGAATATCTAGGAGTTCTAAATGCATTATAAATGAATCAGCTCTCGTTCTGATTTTTTAAACATTCAATTTAACTTCATGCGATCTAACGTTGCAATGATCTAGAATTAGTATTGTGTATATCGACAAAATGCATAAATATATTCACGGCACAAAACACAAAATTCGCAGGTTTGTAAGCTAACTTTGAGCTTCAGAACAGAAGATTTAATAAATTGAAATTTGTGAAATATATTCAATCAATTTTGAATTCTATGATTAAATTTTGTACATCACATTTTTGATAGAATTCAGATTTTCAATTATTTTTTTATTAAAAACTGGGTTTTCGTAATACGAAACAGAAAAATTTGCATACCTCTTTGTTTTTTGGTCACCGAATCTCCCACAAGGGTTCAGCATATGCTTGAACTTAAAAGGTCATATTTTCAAATAAGGATGGAAACCTCACATCTTGCAAATCGGTAAAAGCAAATAACGAGCGAACCAACCATATCAAAAATCTAGTACATGTTTAGCATTGAAGCCTTTAATTATTATCTCAATGTACAACAAAGGCAAATCTTCACATAATCAACTCGTTTTATCTAAAAAATAGTCACAGCACGTCGAGTTTGAATCTCCATCCATGTCCAATAATAGGTACTCAGCGAGCTATGATAAGCATTTGCTTACTTGGCTTGCAATAAAAATTTTGACCCCGTGATTACGCAAGCACGTGCTTATGAGTACGAGCGTAAATCTCGGAAGCACATGCAAAGGTAATAATAATATAAATAACCAACTTTGTAATAATCATACCTTGAAACAACAAACATGGCATAATTTTTATTGCTTATTATTGTCGTACAACATATTTGACTTGGAAGTCAAAATTCATTGTGCTACAGTATGCCAATTAATGGAATTTTAAACATTTTTAGAATTTTTATTATTTTTATTTAATTTCAAGATTTTCCATGAATAAATAATATCTTTTGTTAAAATAAAAAATGTTCGATAGACAAGATAGTTTACTACTAGAAAGAATTTTTAGTAGCTCTAGTTTGCACTTTACACTATGATTTTAACCAGTTTAATTTTTTTACATAAAATCATGAAAAATTGGAACAAATTCATGCACCCTGTGGCTGTAGTGTGATTTAATATACATCATTAACTTCTACAGTTTTCATGTTACAAATCCTTAGATACAAGTTCAATACAATTTTCATCGAATTAAAGTTACCCTGAACTAGGTAAACAAGAGTCTAAATGACCCTTACTATCACAATTTTTAACATTTGGAGCTGTACTTTTGCACTAGCTTTACGGTTTAAAAACTTTTAAAAAATGGCCGACTGTTGAGTCCTTTGCTGTGTCAAACACTTGGAATCACACCTGGGCGTGGGGGGTTCGGGGGGTATACCCCCGAAACCAGAATCCCCCCCCAGAAATCGAATACCCCCCAGAATTCAATTTTTAAAAATTTTCGTTTTTTTCACAATTTTTTGATGCCAATGGATAGTGCTTGATGAGAAACGTCGAAAAATGGTGTTTTTTATCGCCATACCACCATTTTAAGGTCATATTTTGACCTTCAAAAAATTTGCACCCCCTCCCAGAATTTTTTGCTGCCCACGTATGCTTGGAATATACTTTTTTAGATGAGAAAAATGCATGGCAATGATTTTGACTTTTTTCTTCCTCTTGGAAACATTTTTCGAAACTTAAAAAAAATTCGAAATTTCTAGAAACTATGATCTTTGAACTATATGTTAAAACACTAATTTCTAAAAAAACAAAACGTGCTAGTGCCAAACACAAAGCAGATTTAAAAAATCCAGCGTAAGAAATAGTTTTAGATTGCAAGAATTGTTTTAAGATCTAAAAATATTAAGTCAGTCAAAATTTTTAAATTCTATATCGTATTAAATATGCAAATAAGGTGTAATATTTTGCAAAACTTAAACCATAATACGCAACGCCAATGATATTAAAATTAAGAGAAAGATTGTATTGTATTGAAACATGTTGCTTCCAGAAATTATCATTTTGGCTGTGAGATCCACAAATTTTTTCTTAAAAGACTATAATTGCGTAAATTTCACTATGCTAATATCTCAAAAATTTGACATAATAGTAAAATTTAAATGTCAGACTCAGCGCGACAAACTGACTTTGATTCGTTTTTAAATCCGTCAGAGGGAATAAAATAGTCAAAATTTGTTGTCCAAGTGATATTTGATAACAGAAAAGTAGCGCATTGGCATACAGCGTGAAAATAATTACGTTAGAAGAAAATAAAAAATTTGCAGGAAGGTCGATTTAGACCATAAGACAAATTGGGAAAAATACATTCCATTTTCTTCGACTTTTTAGCCGTATGATTATACGATACACACATAGGAGTTTCACATATTCAAAATGTTGTTATTATTTTCACTTAATCTCGTCACCAATGTATTTTTAATTTATCATTCAATGGAAATTTTGTGTTTTTTCAGTGCTTCTGAAGACGACTACCCAAAATTCCGCAAAGAAACATAGAAAGTCAAGAAATAAAAGTGAAAGCGTCTGCTTCACATTTTACTCTTTTATATTCTAGAATAATTGTGAATTTTTCATTTTTGAGAAATCCAGGAATTTGGCATTCTTTGCATTTCTATGGAACGACTTTGAAAATCTGAAATACTTAAAATTGAGTAAACGACGACTATGATTGGACAGCCTGTACTGTTTGTATTTCGGCATAAGTATACAAAGAGGGACCATTACTTTCTACACTACGTAATGACGGATCATACTTTCTACACGACACAGTATTATAATAGTAATGAGGGATCCTTACTTTCTATACAAACAGTCGGTGATAATATTCAGTAAGTAGTAATGTTTACAAACAGTACAATCAGCTGTGCTTTCTGCATAATAATGTGCAAAGTATGTAGGTACACAAAATAATACCCAGGGATTCTTTTAGTTGGTAAGAATATAACGCGTACTTTCTACACTCGCTAAATCAACATCGGCGTACGGTAAGCTGTCATCAGAAATACGAAAATTTTTTACGAATAAAAATTCAACAAGGACTTCTTTCATGAATATGAGTTAACAGATCAAGATAAGCCAAATCAAACGTAGCACCATATCCTTTGCGCCATATAAATTCATCGACATAACTCTCGACAAAACCTTCTTTTGTACCGTTCATTCGTTTAAACATTGATTTAGCGCTTTTTCAATAATTTTCAACGTTCTTCGTATGCACTCCAGTGGCAGGATTGACAAAATTTTCGCTATGATTCACTGTCTGATGGACTTAGTTGCGATTTGGAATCTGATTTATTCCCCGTAAGCCGCCCACTGATTGCTGTGGATAATTGATGATGGCAAAACTATTTCCTCTATAATTGGAAACAGAGTGCCCGCATCGCGTTTATTAACGCACCATATGGCCCTGCTTAATAGACATGTCATAGAAGCCAAATACTTAACGCTGGGGGCGGTTTGAATTTCTGCCACAATTGCATTTTAGCCTTCACCATGAGAGATTCATCAATCTGAGCAGCCACTCGGGACCACCTGATTATGAAGCATGTTTTTAAGTTAGAATAATGGTGAAAATGTCAAAAATAAATTCTGACATTTTTAGATCCAACCTAAAAAGCTTTCGAAGATACGCTCAGATGATTATTATTTTGCGCATACAGCTAATGGCTCAAAATTTGGGAGCCTCGCCCGGCCCGGCCATTTGGATGGCATGACCTTCCATTTTAGCCCAAAAATGGCGAAACACTAAAAAAATGGCCTGAAAGAACTTTTTTCCTAAATCGGGGGAGGGGATAAAAAAATTTCGGCTGAAGAAAGGAAGGGTGGGGGTGCGGCCGGCCTGCGGTAGGGGATTTCCCCTCTTAAATGTTTGGTTTGGGGAGAGTATGGGAGTCAGTAAATGAAAACCCAGATTAGTTACAAAATTCTAGGGTTCGCTGGAGCGAAAATTGCAAAGAAAAATTAGACCACAAATGCCATCTCGGGGAGATTTATGAAATTCGGGCGTCATTTTCTTGGGACCTATATACGTGATGATACACAAATAAGTAAAAAATCTGACTTTTTATTATTTTCGAAAAAAATTTTAGGCGGGGATCAAAACCATTCAGACTATTTTAGGCGGGGATCGAAACCTTCTAACCCATAAGAAATACTTCTGGTGAAATCCCCAATCCGCAAAAAAACATGTCAGGACTACCATTTCTATAAAATAATTTTTTTCCTATCTGCAAACGCTTTAAAATTTTATGGTACAAAAAAGTACTATTAAAAGAATGATTACCCAATCTTATCCGGAGATTGCAACAATTTCCCTCATTGTATCGGTTCCGCTTGTTGGGGTCAGCGATATATGCTGGCTAGCTATTCCCTGGGCGTCTGTGTTGACCAGTAGCCTGCTTACAGATAAGCAATTTTGACAAGAGATATAAAAGACGGAATCGTGAATTATTTGCTTCTCAATGAGTAATTGATAACACTAAGCTGATCTTTGCATATTTCTTGCTTGAAGACAAAAATATCCATTTTACCAGAAAAGTAAAGCTGTCAGTCTTTGATACTAATTTAACAATCCTCCAAACTTCTGCTTTTATTTACCTTGCACAAATCAATAGGCATTATTGGTACTTTACAAGTGACACACAATATGTAGGTACATAGGTACTGCACTGTTTGTAAACATCACTACTTACTGAATATTATTACCTACTGTTGTATAGAAAGTAAGGATCCCTATTATAGTACTTACTACATTGTGTAGAAAGTATGTACGGTCCGTTATTATTGCATATACATATGCCTGCCTAGTCTGTTTTTCATTTATCCGAGCTTTTTCAGTGAATGTTTTCGGAGGTTACAGTAACTTATTTCTTATTTACTGTAAATCACTAGATCTCACTTTATCTACGTAGCAAAGAAGGGTTTTTCAATAACATTTTTGCGGCATAATTATTCGTCTTCCAGCAGATCAATTAACTTACTGATAAAAATCGCGCATTCATCTTATCCTGAGTCAACACTTTAGACACAATCGACTAAGATGTTAAAGCGCCGCGAACTCACATAGCTCAGTGGTAAAAACCTCTTGCTGGTAAGTCGGAGCAGCCCGAGTTCGATTCCGGCCGATAGCTTTTTGTTTAGTGCACTTACTGTAGTATATCCCAGCTCTGATTAAGCCTAAATTATATATAATTGGGCGTATTGGTACATCAAAAATGGAAGAATTCTAAGCCACTCGCCACTGCTGAGCTGATCTGCGAAAGTACGGTAATTCGTTTTGTTTAGCTTACCAGCAGCCCTTGAAAAGAATTGACTAAAAAGCTCTCGAATAAATGAAGCAGACTATAGCGTATAAAGTACGGGGTCCCTCTTTGTATAGTTGCCTGTATTTCTAAGAATAAATATTTTTAATCACAACATGCAGATATTGGAAGTGAATTCATAGTACAGTCACTGTGAGAACATTATTAATCTTTAAATGGACGTGTTTGAGTAAAATGACGATGAACAACGCAAAAAGAATAGGAATGGTGGATTTTCGGATATTTGAAACATCTTGTAAAAAGTTTTATCTGAAAATGCCTTTTATATTTTCCCTGTGTATATTGCATGTGGCTGAAAAATTTTTGATTTGTTCGGCCTAATATGATGTAATTAATTTTAAGTGATTTCGCATTAACTCTTGACTCACGACATGAATGCATACAAAAAAAGGACGTGTTTATATTGGCAATAGGACACACAAGATTTGCGAACAAGATTGATTCTATTATTTATTATAATAAATGGTTTGAATTATTAAATCTGGGGCTTTTGCTAAGTCAGATTTGATGAATTTCGTGGGATCAAAAGTGTCAATGTTTTTAGGCGGACTTCTCGTCAGAATTAAACAACAATTCGACACTCAATCGGAATACCCGAGAAGCGTGGAATTTAGCTGGAAAAACAAAAAAGCTCAATTAAATAAAAATCGACAGTTAGCAGCAATCTTTTTGACCTAGAATATCAAACAGCCGTCTGGCCAGCAACAACAAGGTTTTGGACAGTTTTTAAAAAAACATGAAAATCAATAACTGAATGGACATAGCCGTGCTTAGGAGGTGGCACCGAAGTTCTAGGGAGCGGGTTGCAAGATTTTTTCAAAGGTCAAAAAATGATGGCCAAAATGGTGGTATGCACCTGGGCGTGAGGTTTAGGGAGTATGCCTCCCCTCCCCAAAGAACCAAAATGCCCTACTCCCAGATTTTTAAGGCCATTTTAACCTTTGAAAACTCTTATAATTTTGTGATGCCACGTATGGTGGTATGGCGAAAAAACACCATTTTTTAACGATTCTCATCGAGCACTTTATCTATTGGAATCAAAAACTTACAGAAAAAAACAAAAAGAACTTTCAAAAATTGAATTCTGGGTTGTATTTTGCTTTCTGGGGATGCACACCCTTAAACACCCCACGCACAGGTATGGTGGCATGACGAGCCGGGCGGTCGCTCAGGGCCGCCAAAAAGTTTCAAAAGAATGCGGAAACGTCTTTGATAGTGACCCTAATATCACAACTTATGAAGGCTTTATATTGTTTGCAACACAGATTTTTGATTTCGGGCTTCGATCCTGAGCAAACTAGAATCTGGCGACCAGATATAATGATGAACTGTTTCAGAATAAGTGTAAACTACCTATAAAACCTTGTGGATATATATGAAGTCTCGAATAAGTCAAACAATAAGATTTATGACCTTTTTTTTGCTAAGATGACACACTATGTAAAACAATTATGATCATGCAGATTATTATCCGTTTATCATTCCAGATTTTTAGCAATTTGCTGAATTTTCGAAAAAACTAATGAAATTTCCACCTAATTTCTGAAACTCAACCGTTTACTAAATCAGTGTCTACTCTTCGCAAAATTGATTAATTTTGACAGTTTTAATGTCACAATTTATGATTTAATGTCAGATTCAAATTATTTTGCTCGGAAAGATATGGAGGCTCGCGCTGAATTTTAAAAACCATTTTTACATAAGGTACAGAGATTTCTGTAAAGGCGAAATTGTAGAAATATTAACATTCATTATTTTCGACACATTTGCATGAACAATTTAGAATAGTTTGTTGATTTATAATGAATATATCAACAGTTCATAAAAAGTATTTCCTAATCGTGTTTTGGTGACAGAGTTCAGGGCCCGGCCCATGCTCAGTAAGGCTTGAGGCGAGAACAAAAGATTAAGGCCATTTATGAAAAATTTTCACGCAATTTTACAATATACATTCACTCACTTTTATTCTGTCATTTATGTTACATAACTCGTGGGACAAAAGCACAATTTTAATACACAACACGCATTCGAAAATATAAAATTAGTTACCGTATTTTTTTTTAATGAACAACACAAATTTGTTTTTTTAAAAGACTGTTTTGAATAAATAATATGCACCGTTTGCTAAATCGCGCTGCTGCTTATCAAATATTTCGGAGAATCACGAATATTGAAATTCAAAAGTAGCTCAAAAAATAAAGCACGAGTACACGGTCAGAGCAAGGCATTTGAAAAGTGACAAAAAGATGTTTTTGTAATAATTTCAGATTAAAAAACAAAACGTTCTGAAACTATGAATTTTGCTCTCATTTGAAGAGGAAATACGGTAAAAATAAAAAAAATTACGAATACTCTGCGTCGGAGGTTAAACAAAACGAGGATGGAAAATTTTTATAACTCATTATAAAACATAATCAAGGTTCTACACACGCGATTTGACGATAATGTAACACAAACAACCAATGTCAAAGTTATCACCACATAGTCCAATTTTTCAAGCCGACCGAAAGGCTTCGGTGATTCAGCAAAACTTTGAGGTAAAAGAAATGCAAGCGTTGCATTTTAGAAATGCAGAGGCATCAAGTGTCTTGATCTACAAGAATTATTCACAAAATGCTTGTGAACATGAAAAATATTTGGTTCACGGCACGTGAAGAAAATTTCATACAGTTATGATATTTTTACTATTACGCAACTAATAAAAAGAGCTTTATGCACACCTGGGCGTGGGGTGGGGGTTTGGGGGAGGAGGGTATGCAACCCACGAAAAACCAAAATACTCCTCCCTAGAAATCAAAATACCCCCGCCCCAGAATTCAATTATTTAGAATTTTTCCGTTTTTTTGCAATTTTTCGATGCCAATAGATAGTGCTCAATGAGAAACGTCGAAAATGAAGTTTTTTCGCCATACCACCACTCTTAAAGCCATTTTTTGACCTTTGAAAAATCTTGCAACCCTCCCAGAATTTTTACATGGACGCCTTTCTCGTCCCGAGGCCCGAGGCGTTCATGGCTTACGCGTCCCCTTCATTACGTATGTGCCCTTTTCTGTCATCTAGATATGACAAATGTCCGTCCGCTATTTGTTATACTATATTTCATTTCAAGCAACATTATAAAGAAAAGCAGTACTTTCAAACGCTAAGGGAGGCCTCGATCAATTTTTATTGCGTTATGATTCGATCGTATATACCTACCTATTAAACACTTAATTTAGAATCCTCGTAAAACTAAAATTTGCATAAAAATAAGGAAAATTGGAGGCCTTTCTCGTCCCGAGGCCTGAGGCGCGGGCCTGGGTCGCTTCACACACGGGCCGGCCCTAGCAGAGCTAACCTCAGCAATATTACTAAATACTGTTCCTCACAGAAGTCGGCTGAATTTCCAGAATTTTTAAGTTCTCATGTGGCGTAAGAAGGCTCACTAGTTTCGATCGTTTTTAGCAACTGTTTGGCGCAAAAGTATCAATTTTTGGTAATTTGCTGCTATATAGTCGTTTTTGACTCTATTTTGTTGAAATTCATTAAGATCTAAAAAATACTTTACGATTTTATGAGTCGAGAAATAAAGAGTACTGTCAAAACGTCGAAAAATGTTGTATGTCAACGTGTGACCTATTGTTTTAAATCGACAGAATGCACTTTAAAAATTGCTTGGGATATGAAGACGTTTTGAGGACCGCTAAAAGCAGCTTCACTCAGCCGCTATAAACTCGAGCACGGCCTATGTGAATGAATGATCCAAACGATTCAAATCGAGGCTAAAATCGATGAATGGATTAAGGGTCGTAGCCATAAGTGGGCAGCAAGAAAATTCTGGGGAAGGGAGTGCGAAATTTTTCAAAGGTCAAAAAACGGCCTTAAAAATAGTGGTTTGGCGAAGAAACACCATTTTTCGACGCTTGTCATCGAGCACTATCTATTGGCATCAAAAATCTGCGAAAAAACGAAAAACAATTTTCAAAAACTGAATTCTGGTGGGGCTATTTTGATTTCTTCGGAGTGGTATTTTGGTTTCTCGTGGGGCTGCCTATCTCCCACTCAATCCCCACGCCCATGTGGGCGTAGCCATAGTTGGGCAGCACCCAATTTCTGGGGGGCTGTAAGATTGTTCGAACGCCAAAAAATGGTCTTTTAAGGATTGTATGGCAAAAATACACCAGTTTTCAACGTTTCTGATCGAGCACTATCCTTTGGCATCAAAAAAATTGCGAAAAAAACAAATAATATTCAAAAATTGAATTCTGGAGATTTATTCTGGTGTCTGTGGGGGGGGGAGGCTATTCGGACTTCTGGGGATGCATACCCCAAACTTACCCTCAGGTCCACGTGTGGTCGTAGCTGCAGATAAAAGGCAACAAAAATATGGACGAACAGACGAACAACATGTTTATTATAGTGAAGAAACCAGTAGTTTTTAGATATATAACCTGTTTAAATGTTCAAAAAGTCGCAAAAATGCTAATTTATCAAAAATAAACTCATTTTTGCGGTTTGTTTTCTAATTCTCACTAATAATAAAAATAATATTGCATCATGGAAAATGTTCAAATAAATTATTCCATAAAAATTACTTCGCATGTCCTCATCATCTAGTAGAATGTTTTATCGCTGCGAGAGTGTCAAATAAAATGTGATTAAAATTCTTTACTCTGCTATAAATTTCGAACTGGATATTTTGAGATGCGTAATCAAAAAGCGTCTATCTCAGCCCTTAGTCTCATTTCATATTATAACACGATTTAGAAAATATAAATCAATTTAACAAGTACGAGTCAAATATATTTACGCTCTTTTACACGTTTTATCATTTTTTCGAATAATGATTAATTTAAACAGGTTTGTCTCATTTCGTGCAGAAAAACAGTCCAGATTGAAGCAAAGCAAGATGACTTCAAATTTCAACTACGGAAATAAAATCGAGACTCCAAGGAATAAGAGATGATCTGTTCGTCGGTTTAGGTTTTTTGTATGCTATAGTAATCTGATGACATGAATTGAAAAAAATTGCGTTTTCTGCTCCTAACATCATATTTGATTCTTTTTCCGATTGTTTAATATTTACGGACCGTTATAATCTGTGACCTCATCTACTAACATATGCTCGCAAGAAAAATAAAATTTTTTGAGAAAATAAGGTTATGTAGAATACGAGTCAGAATCACAAATTTTCTACCGCTTAAGACTGATAGGAAAGTACGAATTACGGTAAAGTTGTTTTTAATTTTCTAGGTATACGACTGTATTCTACCAACTTATCCTTAAATCTCTGGTCTCATCGCCTGAGCCCGAGCTGGATCATATGCATAAGCGTACAGCGTGTGGGAATCACCATGAACAATTTTCAAAATGCACGTTTTGGGCTCAAAAAGTACTGACACACGTCAAAACACTGCTTTTAGATATTTTGGACGGTGCTCCAGTTTTTCTAGAGCACTGAGACAGACGAAAACTTCAAAGAAATTGAAAAGTTAAGTGAATTGAGAAAATATATTTGAAGAATTAGTTTATGGCGCTGAAACTTTACACCTTCGAACAAAAGCAGCTAAAATCGATGAAAAGGAACTCTTATTTCGACTTTTTCCAAAAACTTACAGTTCGACGGGGTCTACTCTACTACACTTATTACGATGTTCCAAAACCCATCAAATAAGCGAAAAAGGTAATATAAGAGTGCAGTACAGCATAAACTTTTTATGGAGGCCTGCCACAACATTCTCAAAAGTCCATATTCAAGCCTAGATACGATATGCTGTGTCAGGAAGCATTTGTTAGCGAATTTTGATGTTACTCTAAATTATTCTGTCACTCTCCTCAGCACCTAATGCAAAGGAAAGAAAATGACCGCCACATATGGAAAAAAGGATTCATTTTTTGAATCGAAATTGGACATCTAATGTGCCATTAAGATAAACTGCCAAAAAAGAAATTTGAAAAATTGTTAGGATAGAACGATCCTGATGACAATCAAGAAACAAATAGCTCGATAAAATGAATACAAACTGAGTAAAATAACAAGTCATACCAGTACCTCTACTTTATTTTCATACACATTTATGCACGTTAGAAAGTAAGAAATTTCTTGGCAGATTGATTTTGAACGTAACACTGAAAAAAATAACGCAATTGAACGTGCTCAGTTGTAAGAAAAATAAATGAGCTGGAATACTCGAATTATCTATAAATTATAAAATGCAAAAATTCAACAATGCGGCATTAAAATTTGCTGAACATTAACTAACTAATTACTTATACTTATTATTTTATATTCTTTGTTTGATTTTTACGTTGTTTTTAAGTGTTTGAGTATTTGAACAAGGTGCAGTAATTAGGACAAGTCAATAACGGATTAAGGTGATTTGAAAAACAGATTTTTAAAAAGTTCAAAAACTATTCGACATTTCGGTCGAATAGTTTTGAGCTATAGATCACTTTTCAGGAAAAATAAAGAACGGCATGATTACGTTATCAAGAGATCTCGGAAAATCACGTGACTTTCATTAACAATATCTTATTTTTTGATTATTTTTTGGATTCTAGGTTTATTTGAAGCTCAGTAAGAAATTCAATTATGGTCGCCTTGAGTTTTGTCAAAGCTTTTCTATCATCTGTGAGTTCGTCCAATTTAAAATGTGGTAAATTAGTAGATACATTTCTTAACGATATTTAGTTTAACAAATAAAGATTACTTCATTATCAGAAATGCTGAGAGATACATAAATTTTATGCGAAAGCTTTTCATTACTTAAAGAAGAAATATTGCTTTCTGAAACATGCAAACAACTTATAAAAACGAGATAAAAATAGACGGAGCAATAAACTATTAATTTAAAAATGTATATAAAACAGATCACCTTTAAGATTCTGCTGATAATAAGCCAATAGCAGCTCCTCTGCTTAACTGAAACTTCAACACACTCTTGTTTAGGTCAAAGGCTCTTACATAAAACAACCTGTGTATAATTTGGTCAACTAACTGATACTTTAAGTACAAGGATCATCATACAGCTTGTTTTTTACCCTACATGTGTATACTTTTCTTTTGCGATATGTTCTGGAATAAATTTCAGATTGATCGAGTTTCATGAGGCCCCACCAGTCCCAACAGCCCCACCGTCCCAACAGCCCCACCAAAAATCCCAACAGTCCCACCCGTCCCAACAGCCCCACAGTCCCAACAACCCCACCGTCCCAACATCCCCATGATCCCAACAGCCCCACCAATCCCAACAGCCCCACCAATCCCAACAGCCCCACCGTCCCAACAATCCCACCGTCCCAACATCCCCATAATCCCAACAGCCCCACCGTCCAAACAGCCCCACCAATAATCCCAACAGCCCCACTAGTCCCAGCAGCTCCACTAGTCCCAACAGCCCCACCAATCCCAACAGCCTCACCGTCCCAACAACCCCACCGTCCCAACAGCCCCACCATCCCAACAGCCCCACCAATAATCCCAACAGCCCTACTAGTCCCAAGAGCCCCACAAATCTCTGCAGTTCCACCTTTACAGCAGTCCTACCGTTCCAACAGTCGCACTGTCCCAACCACACATAAGCTTGGGGAGGGGATGTTCAGAGTTTAACCCCCATAAACCCCCAAATTATGGTAGACCCCAGAATTCTATATTTAGCACTTTACCCCACCAGACTTTTCGCTGCCAATTTTGGTTGCAACTACCCCACTGTTATAATCATAGCTTTATAGCTGAACGGCACGATCGGTCTGACGAAGGTGTTTTGAGCCAAAAATGACCTCAAAACTGGCATGAATGTTCAAATAGCGTCAAAACCACGCTAATCCACATTTTCTGGCTATTTTGAAGCAGATTAGCGTGAAAGTTTTGATTTTTATTGAATTTTAACACTTCACATCGATCTATGCATGCAATATGCAGCTACATTTGGGCAGTACGTACTTTCCTACCTAAATTATACGTACTTGCTGTTCTTTTATGATCAAACGGAGCCCGTATAAGTTCAATAATTTAAAAGTACATCCGCCAAACTCACATCTCGCGTAATAGCAGCCGCAGTAATGGTGGGGCTGCGGGGATTATTGGTGGGGCTGTTGGGACGGTGGGGCTGTTGGGACGGTGGGGCTGTTGGGACGGTGGGGTTGTTGGGACGAAGGGATTGTTGGGACTGGTGGGGCTATTGGGACGGGTGGGGCTGTTGGGATCGTTGGAGGGGCTGTTGGGACGTTGGGAGCTGTTGGGACGGTGGGGTTGTTGGGACGGTGGGGCTGTTGGGATTGGTGAGGCTGTTGGGATTGGTGGGGCTGTTGGGATTATTGGTGGGGCTGTTGGGACGGTGGGGCTGTTGGGACGGTGGGGCTGTTGGGACTGGTGGGGCTGCTTGAGACATCACCAAAATAATAATGCTATGAAGCTGGAAATTCGCAGGCAGAAGTTCGAATGCATTAGGAGCAATTGTATCTTAAGAATTATTATAAATTTGAAATTGCAAATTCAAAGCTGCTGCATAGAAGACTGAGATTTTGACGTTTTCTTTGACTTTGTATGTCCTTTTAGATTAAAAACAAAATTTCGCAGTATGTGTTAAGGTTTTCAGTGTTTTGTTGGTTCTTATATTGTTGAAAAAAGATAGGTATGATTAATATGATGGGCAAAATTTAATTGGATAGAGCCCGAAATTATCACGAATTAAAAAACTGATATAAATAAGGAATAAACAGAACTCTTTTTCGAAATTTTGCAAGATCTAAAAACAGAAATTTTTCGATAAAACTTCAAATTTTGATTTTTAAAGGAGCTGCCCAAACGCGATGTTACGTTTTTAAGTGTAAACTTATTATTTTTTGTTATACTACTGTCCCAAGTTGCCTTTCATTCGTTACTTTTTTTGTCCTATTGATGACCTCCTGTTCAGCCTGAATGCGTACAAGAGTATTTACATGCAACAATGTCACATTGAATGATTCGAATGTATCGAGTCCTTTTGATATTGGAGAGCGGGCGCTACAGTCGTGTTTAAAACTAAATCAGTACGTTTTGTGCGGGCCTGATATATTGGCCAACTGTAAGACATATCGTTTTTCGAAAACCACATCAAAGGTAATTTGTTTATCCGACCTCCAGAAGAATTTGATGCGTTGAATTTTGGAAAAATCGGCGTCATTGCTGATTTGTTTTCTCTTTTTCTATGGACTTTTTTGACGAATTTTTAAAGTAATTTATATTAGTATTCTTTGTCACACAATTAAAAAATGATTAACGATAAATTAATTCAATCTTGAATTCTATTTTACTGGAAAAGAAATCAGATAATATTTAGCGATTTATTTTTGCCAATATCATGATTTAAACTGATGATAAATTTAATATAAATTGTGTACGAATTTGAAATAAATTATGTCAAATTATTCAAATAAATGTCAGAACTAAGTATAGACTGTTATTTCTGAATCATGCAAAATATACAACTTGCGTTCCTTTATACAATTTGAATATCTGGGAGTGCTGCATGAGTTTCCATTGTAAAAAAGCTGGAAGTAATTTTTAAACTCTTATTTCTTAGAAATTCACTGAACCGTGTAAAATTATTCTTGGACTGCTCAAAACACTTAAATTTACACAAATTTTTGCTCATTTTGTAATTTTCCATTCAACTTTACTCGTAAATTTTACTGAAATTCGATTGTGTATGCTTGGCGTCACGGGCGATATTTAAGTAAAATCGCTCGTTTTTCGTACGGAAAAAATGAAATTCGTAATTGAAATGGCACTTAAATTCTCGGAAAATTCTTTATTTTATAGAAAATTTCCGCGGCAAGTTCGATTCAATTTTCGATAGAAAATTTTAAGAACAGTCTCGTTATGTGATGTAAGTGACAACGCGTATCACTTATTAATGTAAAACTCACGGTTTGCCCTTCTTGGCATTGTAATATTAACTTCCGAATAAAAAACCCAATTATAAAGAAAAGCCCGAAGCTACACAACTGAACACCAACTAAATTAACACGACTGAACGCTTAGTGTTTATAACATATGATATTTAAATCTTTCATAACTATGGGGAGATGCACTTCGCGATAATGCGTTTTTTAAAAATAGTTTCAAAGTTTTTGAAGCAATAAATTGGCGTAGTGAGAAAGATATACAGACAAGTGTCAGGAAAATAAGAAGTATTCCAGTTGAGCATAGACAAAGTAACAACCACACATGGGCGTGGGGGTTTTGGGGGCTGGGAGTATGCACCCTCCCCAGAAGTTGAAATACCCCCCTCAGAAATCAAAATACTTCCCCCCAGATTTCAATTTTTGAAATTTTTTTTGCTCTTCTAGCGATTTTTCGATGTCATTGGATAGTGCTCGATGAGAAACGTCGAAAAATGGTGTTTTTCGCCATCCAACCACTTTAAAAGACCATTTTTGAACTTTGAAAATTTTTTTACTCTCCCACCCCCCAGAAATTCTTTTACCCTCCCAGAATTTTGGTGCTGCCCACCTATGGTAAGAACTGAGCTGTATTTGTCAAAAAAGTAAGCTAAATTAGGAAAAGCCATTAAATGGTAAAAATTAAGATTAATGTACATAAGATTTAGTTAATTAGCACTAGGACTTTGGCGTTCTTGATTCTTGAGTTGAAAATTGGGTAGGCTAATCACGTAGGCTATTTCTTGTGTGTGCGTGTGTGTGTGTGCGTTCGTAAACTGGTTTCCTCTGTCACATATGCAAGAAGAACAAACATGATATGAGATACCTTTGATACAGTGTCGTATGACATAGTTTATTTACACAGATAAGACAAATATTGACAGACTGATCTCAATGCATTCTTGACAAAAGACTTGTCGAGTCCTCTCAAGTTCTTAATTTAAAAGAATGGGGCAAAGAACGAATCTATAGGCATGACCCAAGCTAATGCATCTCTAGGATGCAGCTTGATTGGCTGTGGGGTTAATCCGTGCAATGGGGGCTGATTGTGATGACATCAAATTGAGTAGCTTGGCGTTTTGGTATCAGCATTTCGAAAGTTCGTAAATACTGTAACGCTTCTGATATGGTAAACAGCGATCAATACGTAAATGTTCGTACTGTGTAACGACTTCGGTTACAAACAAACCAGGGAGAATCAACCCGATTGCCCTTTCGTTAAGGATTCTTCACCCATGAACGTTCCTTCTTAACAGGATGGAATGCAAAAATTGGGACAATGATATAACATTGCGACGTTGTGTGATATAGTAAACTTTGATGTAGTGTCAGGTACATAGTTTATGTACTCCGCCCTTTATGTAAAATATGTGAATACAGATGGCCACACCTACCTGCTAACCTTTATAAGTATACTTCTCTCTATTAAAATGGTTAGTCTCCATCTTACGGTACTTACAGTAACATGCCACAAGAATGACAGCAGTTCAAGAACGCGGATAACAATATTAGTCTGTACATACATCCGCATTATCTTTTCAACAAAAAGACCTTACTTTATTTAAAGCAATCAAACGTTTTCAGCATAATGCTTGTTTCACTTGAAATAGCAAGATGAACTCTTTTCTGGTGGGAGTGTAGCTGAAGTTTGAAATAATTTTGAAAAGTCAATTATTTGCAAAAGTTTGAACAACCTTTACAACTTCAGAACGAATATAAATTAATTTGTTTTACTGCAGTTAGAAAGAAGGCAAAAACTTGTTTATGCTATCAAATTTTCAACTGATAAGGTGGTCTGGTTCGGCTTTAATGCAATTTCAAAGTTGCAGGTTCTTAAGGTTTTCAGCGAATCACAACAGAGTAGGGTTCAGGTTTTAGGCTTCACCTGCCTGAGTTTGTATTGGCAAAACGTTGACAAGAACGAAAAAAGGAACGATCGTTCTCGTTTCCATTATCGTTAACAAAACGAGAACGATGATGTTTTTGGAATGATTTGCTTTACTATTAACAGAAGAATTAATGAGCATCTTCAACAAGAACTGGAGCAATAAAGTCTTCGGAACGGCTTCATTTATCGTTAATGGAACGATAATTGATCATTGTTAACGAGAACAAGAACGAAAATGTTTTAGAAACTCTATGAATTATTGTTAATGGAAGGATAATTAATCGTTGTTAACGAGTACGAAAATGAAAAAGCTCCTCGGGACGGTCTTGATTATCGTTCCAAATTATCTTTAAGTTAGTAATTTCATAGGAAGCTTAAAGCCAAAATATTGAACAAGTATTACGGCATCATAGGTAAGGTATTTCTACAAATTAGCTCAGTCACATAAATCGCCAAAGATTTTTAAGATACTGATGAAAAATGGATAAAAGACGCTAAAATTATTATTCATGCACATAACATTTAGGCACCACCAAGAAATGCTACAATAAGTCACAAAATGCCACCCAAAAGCTACGTATAGTGTTATTTTGGTAGCTCAAAAATAATTAAAATATGATATTGGTATAGTTAGCTTAATTTTTAATATGATATAAATATGATATTTCGCTATTTTTATTTAAAATATGATAAATTTTTGATATTTGGTATATATTTAATATGTTTTTGGTAGGTAGTGCATATGTGTATTTTCTGCAACCATTTCAAAGTAGATATACCTATGTAAGCAAAATAGTTGAGGAATTAAATGCATGCATATCAATGCACTGTAATAAATCTTGCATATTTTAAGACTCGTTTATTTTATTTCAAAGTCAAAAGGCTAAGTATGCAAGTAATCAATAATATTTTGAACGATTATCTCTCATTTCCAACGATTTTTCACTTAATCGGAAGCAACAATTACGATGTTATGCATAGCAAATAATAAGCATAGCTAGTTTGTGTTACAGTAAGCTACCTGGAAACGAATTTTGTACCTGCTCACTAATCGTATAAAATTGATTTTTAGGCACGAGGTTTTGTGAAATAAACTGTAGAAAAAACGAGTATTACAATTTTAGACGTAAATATCAAAAAAATTTTCATTTATTTAAAAACTTTCGAAATTTACGAGATTGAGTTTAAAAATTGCATGAATTCCTTTCACTTTTCGACAAATAACAAAATTTCTGAATATTTGGATCACAATCAGGGAAGCTCAACGGTCAAGAATACAGGTGGCAAACAAGGATTAAGAAAACAAATGATTTAATGGTCTTCATTCCTACCTACCAACCAACCTCATGTTTTGTTATTTCCCAGTCTGTTTCACACAAGTTTGGGCATAAATTTTAAAAACGATGTCCGACAACAAATTGACAGATTGCGATTATTGCATTGATTTGATATATAATTATCGTAATCCGTCGGCCTACTTTCGAATGACTTCTTAAAATTTATGCCCAAACTTAAGTGAAGCAGACTATAAGCCAACCTTAATGGAGCTGAGCTCCCCACCTTATATTACGCATGTATCAACACAGACAGGTGTTACTTCACTCATGCTACGCTGCGCTAATTGTGTATGTAGATACACCATAGGTGGGCGGCTCCAAAGTTCTGGGGGGTGGGGGTGCAAGTTTTTTTCAAAGGTCGAAAGAATGGCCTTAAAAATGGTGGTATGGCGATACAAACACCATTTTTCAACGTTTCTCATCGAGCAATATCCATTGGCATCAAAAAATTGCGAAAAAAACAAAAAATTTTCAAAAATTGAATTACTGGGAGGGTATTTTGGTTTCTGGGAGTGCATTCCCCCAAACCCCCTCCCCGACGCCCAATGAAGTCGGATAACGTAGGTGTATACAAACCTCAACGGACTATATGAATGAGGGGCTCGGCTCGGTATGTATGTACATACATACTTACGTATTTGTGTCCATATGATAATACAACCTGTGGAAAATACCTACTGCTTCATACGTACAAAAGAAGTAAGATAAAAAGCGAAAAAAGGAAAAGTGCTAACACTTTATACAAAAATTATACCAAAAATTATATCAAAAATATTTTCACATTTCTCAGAGTTTTAATATGATAAGAATATGATATACTAAAATTCACAGAATTAAAATATGATATTGATAGTCCAGCAAGTGCCTACCAAAATCATACCAAAATTTATTTTTGGTATATCAAAATAACACTAGCTACGTACTCTTTGGAAGTTTATTTAACAAGTTCTAACAGTCTTGGGTAAGGCCGTTTTGTCCACACAGCTTGCACCATACCTAAGACGTGGGGTCAACGGCGGATTTAGCGGGGGGGCGGGGGAGGGCGGCCGCACCCTCCTGTCGCCAAAAAACTATTGGGCGCAGTAGAGAAAAGTTATTTATTTTTTACTGATTTTAACCATTTTTACCAGGATTTTCCGAAATTTTTCCGCCGCTTCGCACGGTATAGTGTTAATCCAGTGCATTTACTGACTTTCTCGGCGCAAAAAGTCTTATTTTCAGTTCAGCAGTGTAGCTTTTGTACAGATCAATGTTTCCGTGGAAGTGAAAATTATTTAACGAGTAAATACATGGTAATTTAAGCAGTCCGTACTTTATCGCATTTTGTGTGCTTTGTTCAGCATTTTACTATGATTTTTGAACTAATTTTTGGCGAATTTAAAACGAATTATTCGTGTTTTTTTGTGGAACACTTTCGGAAACTGAAAATTTGCGGAAGTTTCTGCATCTTAAGTGATTCTGTATATCAAAACATGTCTAAAAACGGCTAATTTACAGGTAATGGCCCAATTTTTAACCCATTTTTGACACTTTAAGATAAATTTTTGGTTCCGTCCGCCCTGTCAGAAAACCCTGGATTTGCCACTGCGTGGGAATTTGGGGTATGCAACTACCAGATGACTAAATAACTACCATGAAAATGAAAATACCCAACAATACCCCTAGAATTCAAGTTTTGAAAATTTTTTTTGTCTTTTCTTCGAATTTTTAGTGCCAATAGATAGATAGAGCTAGCCGAGAAACGTTGAAAAATGGTATTTTTTGCTGTAGCACCATTTTTAAGACCAATATTTGACTTTTACAAAAATTTGGACATATTGAACTTTGGTGCCGCCCATAAGTGGGCAGCTCCAAACTTCTGAAGGGGGGTGCAAAATGTTTTAAAGGTCGACGAATGGTCTTAAAAGCGGTGCTACGGCGAACAAAACAATTTTTTAAACATTTCTCGTCGAGATCTATCCACTGGCATCAAAAAATCGTGAAAACAAAAACAATTTCAAAACATCATGTTGAGTATTTTGACTTCTAGGGTTGCATACCCCAACCCCCACGCCCACGTAGCCGCCCATTTATGGCTTGCCCTTCCTGTGGCCCGATGCCCCTCTCTATCCAGCAGGCCCACGCAGGTTTATGAATTGTTTGATAGCTAAATTGTTTTTTCATGTTTCAGATGTATCGCAAACGCTGTATTAGCAATGATTTCAATGTGCTCTCCTATTGGAAGAGAATAAAAGCAGCTTTTCTGAATTTACATACAATTGCCAGATCGGTGCTTGCAGTACCAGCCACATCAGCACCGTGTGAAAGAGTCTTTAGCCGGGCGGCTTTTATACTTCATAAGAAGCGCCACAATCGTAGCAAGAAACGTTTGGAAAGCGAAATTTTCTTTCGCATGAATTCGGCATTTGCTTTTTCAAAAAGCTAATCTTATGCCTACCTAATTCTTATGCTTTTTTATTCTTTTCTTTGCCTGAATAACAGTAAACAATGCATCTAATGTGTATGTGTATATGTCATTTATATAAATTAGTAGATTTTTGCAACTTGACGTCAACAATGACAAAATAATGCATATACTAAACGGATTAAATTTAGATGGAAAATGCCATGGAACGATTTAATTAATCGTTAACGAACAATAAATGATCATTGTTAACGGGAAAGGGAATAGAAAAGGTTTTGAAACGGCTCAATTTATCGTTAACAGAACGATAATTGATCATCATTAACGAGAACAAGAAAGAAAATGTTTTAGGAACGCTATCAATTATCGTTAACGGGACGATACGCAGCTGTCGTTAACGAAAATAGGAACAATATCAGTTTCGGAAGGGATTCCACTATCGTTAAGGGAACGATAATTGAGTATTCTTAACGGGAACGGGAACGATGACTGTTTTTGGAACGTTTTGTCAACGCTACCTAAGGTACATACATACAGGTAAATTTTTATTAGAATCTGAGATGGTCTAGTGAGGCCCTATGGACCACTTGATGTACTAGAATGACCCCTATTCTTCAATTCTCTTGGCTGAATGGATTGAATGCCTGAAATGATATCAGCGTCAATTGCCATACCTCCTTGCCTATAGTCATGGGCACTGATGCGATATTGATGCAGACGACGAAGGCAAAAATTTACAAAATTTATGTCAACATTCTAATAAGCAAGTATGCCCGGCAACACATTTAGCAAGAAAATGTGATTTACTGTTTTCAGTTTTTCACTTGCGGCCAAAGGATACATTTATGTATTTATTAGCCTAGATTTCAGAAATTGCATTGGCGTAGGCGCACGGGGGAAGTGAGGGGTTTAAAATTTTGCCAGGTAGAAATTTCGAGAAGAAAGAAGAAGAAAGAAATTTTATTACTAATAAATCAATGTGATAAAATACAGAATGACGAGTTACATAATTGATACAAACAAATTAGGGATCTAGTATTCAATTTACCGGCATTCGTGTAGCTGGTTCACATATGTATTAACATAGTCATATTATAAGGGCGTATGTGTGCGGTCGATAGCATCTGAGGAAACGAGAGAAAGTTGCTGGCAGTCGGATTCGAAACGTGGACCCCTTGCTCTAAAGTCCAGAACCATAACCAATCGACTAACGGTGCTTAATTTCGATAAAGATTGCAAGGTATTCGTGATGTTTTGCTGGTTTACCAGCTGATTAGGCTTAGGCTTAGTATCATGGACTGACCAAAATGTTTGTGCCAGCGTTTAAAATAAGCCTGAGTAATGGGATGCGACGAGCGGAGCGAGCGAAGCGAGCGACGCGAGTCGCATCCCATTACTTAGGCTTATTTTAAACGCTGGCACCAACATTTTGGTCAGTCACATGAATCTACTGGAAAAATCTGATGAAAAATCTGATGACTGCCTTATTTGTTTTCGACTTGACTCAAATCAAACCAGTTAGGTGGCAGCTTTCACCGGATACTGCTTGCTGTATACGTACCTATAACGTTGCTATCTTAATACATATGTGAACCAGCTGCACCAATGCCCAATTTACCTGCCAACAATTTTTAGCTGATTCAAATAAGCTTCAGTGACCAACACTGTAGATTCAAATAAGCTACAGTGACCAACACTATTTTTATTGATGCGAGTCAGAACGTGTTTGATAATTTTTGTGTAAAGTTTGGTCACTGTAGCTTATTTGAATCGGCTAAAAAACGGTGGCGGGTAGATTGTATACTAGATCTTAAATTAGTAACGGGACATGCGAATGCGAGTCAATGGAATGACAATTTTTCCTCCTAAAATTCTTTCATATTCTAAGTGGAGGAAAGTCAAATAAATGGGAGGACATGTAGCTAATGTTCTGCGATCAGGCTTGCCATAATGGCAGTGAATAGTGACACAGATCGCAAAGGCATTGGTGTAGCTGGTTCGCGCATATGTATTAAGATGACCACGATATAAGTACTTATACAGCACGTAGTATTCGGTGAAAGCTGCCACCCAACTGGTTCGAATGAAGTCGAATCGGAAACAAATAAGGCATTGCTCGGATTGTTTCTGAAGATTCATAGCCTAAGCCTAATAAGCAGGTAAACCAATGTGAAACATTACGAATACCTTGCGTTCTTAATCGAAATTGAACAGCGTTAGTCGATTGGTTAAGGTTCTGGACTTTAAAGCAAGAGGTCCACGTTTCGAATCTGGTTGGCAGCGACTTTCTATCCGCTTCATCGGATGCTACGAATTGCATACCTACATATGCCTTTACAATGTGACTATCTTAATGCATATGTGAAGCTGCTACACGAATGCCGACTGCAATAATACACACAGTTAAATATTATTTGCTGTCAAAAACCAGTTACATTGACTGTAAATAATATCGCACACAGTCTAATATTATTTGCAGTCAAAAAAGCGACCTAGACTGCAAATAATTCAGTACACAGTGTCGTGTCAGTCAAGGTCGCTGGTTTTTGACTACAAATAATATTACATTGTGCGCAATGGCACTGCTTAGGTACCAACTTTGGTACCCATTTTTTAAATACCAACTGTTGGTACCTTTTGAGAAATACCTGCTGTTTTGGGGATTGAGCTCACGTCTACAAACAACCATCGCAACGTAAGACGGCGCTGTGGATCATTTCTGCCAGGCATCTGAATTCTGAAATTCTATCTTATTTTATAAATTAATAACAGTAGGTATAGTAATGGGCTTTATTGTACTTTTGAGCTTTCTGACCGTCTTATTCATTCGTTTGATGCGTGTACTACTATATATTTTTGAATGTTTTTGGAAAAGTTGGGATACACGCACCGCACCCACTCAGGGAAATCCTATATCCGCCACTGCCTGCTCAGAGTAAGAAGTGTGAAAGTCTTATTTCTTATAATGCGATTACCTCTACTATTTAGCAGTCAACAATGCATGAATATCTGCTCAATTAAAATACGCCTAAGTTTGGGGATAAAAATTTTAAGATAAACGATTAGTACATTTGCATCAGTATATTTTAAATAGCATGACAAATAATTTTTTCAAAGAAAAATTATGAAAACATTAATTGTATATTATTGCTAACTCGCAAAAAACACGGACTTTGCGATAAAATCCTGAATATTTTAGGGGAAGATTGAATAGTCTTCAATTAAACTTGTTTTTTGCGCCTTATTTTTATGATTTCAGCACGTTTTGTAAAAAGCCTGAACTTTCTAACCCAATTTTTACAGATTCCAAACGGAACTCTATATTCTGCATTCACTCCTTGCATTTACCTAATGTCTGTTTTAGACTTTTCACACCGTCCTGCCACAATTAAAATGCATGCAAAGCAATTTTTTCTGAGAGTTTTTGACAATTAATGCTGCACGCCTTGGCGAGTTTTACTACTTGGGGAGGACCTCAGATTACTAGAGAATCACAAACAGAAAATTTCTCTTTTTTATGGTGCACTCGAGCATCTTCTGCGGGGTCCGGAGCAGAGCAGCCCCGGAAAATTTTGAAAAAGAGGCATTTAAATGAGGATTTTAACATTGAAATTTTTATAAAATTGTTCAAATTATTGTTACGAATTCAGCTGATAAATACGTAACATTAACTGAGCGAAATGTAGAAAATTGTAATATTTGATGGCTGATTGACTGAAAAAATTATTAAAATGCATAAGATAAATATCTGTTGTAAACTTTTGTCATGTGCAGCTTTGAAAAGTACAATCTGTACAAAGCGCACGAGTTTTGTGCACACTTTTTAATTTCTATTATCTAGAAATGTTTTAAAGTAGGTAATCTTCTTATGACACCTATAACATTGTAGCTCCTTGCTGAGTTTACTCTCAAAAAATCGTCGCAAAATGGCGTTACCCAACCTCATAGCTCTGTTTCAGAAAATTCAAAAGTTTCCCTAGGGTTAGGGATTTTCCCATTTTCCCTCCGCTGGCTATGCCACTGCATTTAATTACATCAGATTCAGTTAGCTTCTGTCAATTTCAATGGCATTCCAGATTTTTTACGGCATCCTGACGCCATTATCAGTTCATATTTAGTTGAGAAAATCATAAAAATTTTGGCGTGCCTACGCTCAGGGGCGTTACCAGCCGAGTGGGCGGAGGGTATTGCCCCCTGAAATGAAAAAATTATTCCTCACAAGGTTTTCCCAAAGAAAAAGTTGAACAATTCTTCAAGTCTACTAAAAAGAGCAAAAATGCGATTTTAGCAAACTTTTGAACAAGAAAACTCAAAATTTTCCGTATTTCCAATTTTTATCATTTTGACTTAAAACCAGCATAGATGTCAAAAAGTTTCGTTGCTTTGCACCGATTTATTATTTTCTGCATTTCTTTGCAAGACTGCAAAATTAAATGTAAATCAATGATTTCGAAATATTGGTTAAATAATTCGATTTGTTTTTAAATTTTTCCTTCTCCATGGGATTGATCTCGTTGAGAAACGCTCAAAAATGCAATTATTTTACTGCATCTTCTAATGGTTCTCGAGATATAGGACTTACAAAATTTCGGCCTCCTACCGAAAATAAAATCTTGGTTACGCATTGCCTGCGCTGACCATAAAAGCAGTTTTGTCAAGAATAATTCCGATTCAAAATACATGTAAATACAAGCAAATTCTTAGAAAAAATCGAAGCGCATTCAAAGTAAGCCTACACCTAAGAATAATAAGATGAATAAAGAGAATTAAGAGTCAATTTTAGATCTGTCTATGCTTTAGCATTGTGAAATTCGAAGTTTTTGATTCTGAAGCAACACTAATAATGATTCAGTTTGGATCAGATTTCTTTTCCGCGCATTCTCTTGAGGAACCCTATCCTTTAAATACAGTCAAGATTGAATTCGTTTCAGAATTCTAATTTTTGTTGCTTTGACATTATCCTACACTCTAGCCCAAATGTTTGCTAGTTGAAAATAAAAAAAACGAACAGATTTTTGAGCGAAACAATAAGGACATTCGTCATCAGTGCAATTTAATTAAATAATAGAGTGTTTTTTATCGGAACGATGTCAGAATGCTACATTTTATAAAATAACATTTCAGGAAACTTCGTGCAGTGACAGTGGCACATCCAGGATATCCTGACAGGAGAGGTAGGGGGGGAGCGGAACCCAACATTTACCTAAAAATGTCAAACATTATTTAAAAATTCGTATATACCGGTTTTTTACTGTCTTTTGGTAGGTAGAATTATTTCTTATGCAAAAAGTAGGAAAATTTCGAAATTCTACAAAGTTTTTATGGAAAACTCAAAATTAATGCAGAAATCGACAAATCTGTGATTAGAGTTATCTTTGTAAGAGCTCCAAAATCTTTGTTTAGTTCAAAACTACTCTTTTAACCTAAATTTAAGTTATTTAGAGCGTGAAGAGAGCCAGTAAATTTCATTAATGAGTACTGTCCCTGCGCAAAGCACCACAAAAAATTGAAAAATTATGATAAAAATGGCTAAAATGATTAAAAAATACACATATATATTCTTCATTGCGCCCAAATATTTCTTGATGGCATGGGAGAGGGGCGGCCTTACCATCCCGCCCCTCCACGAAATCCGCCAGTGTGCAGGGATAAGATTTTTGAGTCAATTTGCATCGATTGCAAAAGCAATGACTTTGATCGTATTTTTCTTACAGTGAGAATGTACGGAGCTCAATGGAAGATTTTTAACGCCTGATATGAGTTCACTGCGAATATTACCGTAATTCTGATGACGCCGAAATTTTGACATTTAATCCATTTTGATGCGGCGTCATGAATTGCCAGGATGTCGACATTTTACGAAAGCCTAAATTTGCTTCATTGTGTTACGGCTCCTTATCACAACTTGTCCTAATTTCTTATTTTGTTTTTGATTGCACCATATAAATGACTATTGGATAGCTCACAAAAATAATAGCTAGCCCAGATGGCCTGCAATAATAGCTCGTCCAGTAGTAATGTAAAGGTTGCCGTTCGAGTTCGTCCCATGAACAGAAGAGGTAAGTCCTTATAATAAATCATGAATGACTAATCATTCAATTATTACATCATTTTCAAATTATAATTGAATGAGTGATTGCGATACTGCACGTTTGCTTGATTTCGCGATTGCGCGAATTTCGAGATATTCCGATTGCTAAGAAACAGGCAACAATAATTTTATTTGTTTTGAGCTTTTTCTGGCATGCTCTAGATACTTGGGGACAAAAAAATTGAGCGAGTTAAGTAAATTTCGGTTTATTTAAATTATATACAAATTATGGCCCAAAAAAGGTCCAGATGCTATACTATGCTCAGGAAAAATTTTTCAATTACAGGAATTCATCAATTCCAAAAAGCGAAAAAATTAAAGGAGATATGAGGAAAGAAGAAGAATAATAAAAGAATAAATAAATTGGAAAAAAATAATGGAAGGAAGCATGCTATTGGTAACGCGGGGCGTTGATATCTTGTTATTTCTTTTCGTATCGTGTTTTGTTTTTGCGCAAGCATGTAACAATTCAATTTTTTTTGGGGTTGGAGGCTCGCTGGCCACTTTGGCGAAAATTGCAAAAAAACATTCAAAAAAACAATTTGACGTAGGAAAATTTTGCGATATTTCGATCAGCGAGGGACAAAAATAATTGCAAATTACGTTTTAACCACCCCTGCCTGAAAGGGCTCTTTTGCATTATCTTATCCCCACGAAATTTATTACTCTATTACACAATGCAATTTTTTTGACACACAGATTACACTATTTGTATATTTACACACGCAAAAACATTTCCGCATTCTGGACTTGTCCATAAATTACGTTGTATATTGTTGTGTAAAGTGGTGTTGAAAAATTAAAGTAATAAATTTCGTGGGGGTAAGATTATGGAAAAGATCCCCTGAAAGTAATGCAAAATTCAATGAACTCATTTTCTACTCCTTCACGGCATTGTGTCCAGGAAATGACTGTTTTTGCCTACTCGACTTTCAGAATTTTCATGCTTATTTTGTGCTCGTCCCAGATGTATTTAAGAGGAAGGGGATGGTAATGCCTTCTGTAAAATCGGCAGGTTTTAATTCTAATAAAATTTGAGCTTTTTAACCCGTCAGTCTCAAACTCGCCTTGTTATACCATCTCTTTGTGTTTTGTTCCACTTTTGACAAAAAATGGAAGATTCGCACGTGTATATGCGGCTCGAAATTTTGAGAGTGGGTCATCGGCCGTTTTTTGGGAGATTGCCCCTGAGTTATGGTGAAAAATGCCAAAATAAACTAAAAATGGCCGAAGAACGTACAAGTTCTCGCCAACAGCGGGGGGGGGGGCGTCAAAATTGTTTTTTGACTTTCTGGGATTGGGGCGACCGACTTTGGGTGGAGGCACGCCCCCTTTCCCCTCTTGCGTGTATGGGCAGACAGGGGCGGATTAAGGGGGGGGGCGGCCGCCCCCCATTGGCCAAAGATAGTGCGCTGAATTAAGGATTTTTGAGCGATTTTTAGCGATTTTCGGCTTGAAACGGCTAATTTTTCCGCCCAAGTCAGTGTTTCGCCCCCCTTAGGGGTACCGCCCTCCTTAGGAAAATCCTGTATCCGCCACTGTGGGCAGACTATTTTACGCCTTTCTGAGAAATGGTCAATAACCACCCAGTCAGACTTTTGAGCCCCACAGTTTGGATTATCGTGTTCGGCTTTTAGAGCTCGACCTGGGCGCCAAATGCATTATGGAAATAATTGATAATCAAGTGATTATTAGTCATCCGTCGACCGGTGATTCGCACAGGTGATTATTTCGTTTTTATTTTTATTGGGCGTCTTTAATAAGGTGAATGATTTTTTATTGATTTTTTTCAACGCCTCAATGCTTATTCATATTGGATATATCAAAATCGAAAATACCAACAAATAAAATTATTTAGGACCTTTTCCTTAATTAGTCGTTCGAATAGGACAAGATTATAGGTTGGGTTCTCGAGATTATGGCTTTTTACCTTGTTTAAACAAAATTAACTCGTTTTAGGCATTAGGGATTTTCTAATAATATCGAAATCGTTAAAAACTTGCATTAAACGAGGAATATAAAAAATAAGTGACGTTAAAAATTAGAAATGTGCCACCGTAAAATTTTTAAGTTCGAGTTTGCCGAACGATTTGGATGTAGTATACAATTTACCCCCAGCGTTTTTAGCCGATCCTTATGAGCTACAGTAACCAAACTTTACAAGGAGATAGCTATAAGCCTATTGTACTAATCTGGCAAAATTGATTAACTTACGGTGTAAACTTACTGCTTTACACTCACAGTTTACAACGTACTAACGGCATCTGAAAATTGTAAACGATTCGGTGGGTTTCAAACAGAGCAGTTTTTTGTAACTCAATCAACATCCTACATTAAAAAGAAGTAAGCTTAAAAAAAGTAAGTTTAAAGTAAAGTAAGTTTTTTTAAAATTTTTTTTAAAGCAGTAAGTTTACATCGTAAGTTAATCAATTTAGCCAGATTAGAACGATAGGCTTATAGCTATCCCCTTCTAAAATTTGGTTATTGTAGCTTATACGGATCGGCTAAAAAACGCTGGGGGTAAATTGTATACTAGATCCAACGATTCTATAAAGAACTGTAGATTAGCTAGGCTTAAGCTCAAAACGATTAAAACCATTTCAAAATTAGACTTCTTTCATAATTACAGCTAACGACTGCTTTAACTTATTTTTGTGTTACGCCTGCGGGCCTTCGTCGTACAGCGAAACTCATTCTATGCATTGCATATTGTCTTATGGCAGTTTGCATGATTATTACGCTATTCCGTTTCAATATTCATTGAGTTTTTTGAATTTTCTTGTATTCGGCCTGTCGTCTATTTCATTCTTATTTCGACTGATTCGTTCATGTAAATGTTTTGCGTGCGTCGTTATTCCAATTATTAAGCTAGCAGAAACATCCAGAGCGTTTTTGTGGACAAAATCAAACGTTTAGATGACGGGTGTGGCTGTTTACTTAAGTAAGCCATTAGATTTTTGGCCCGGGAGATTAAATGAATATGATTACCTTTCGAAAACTCAGCATTACGCGTCGAAATATTACGTATTCGACTTGTTGTTGCGTTAGGCTTTAAGCATGATTACGTCATCGAGTCTTCAAGCAAGCGTATAATAGCTGAAAATTGGGTAATTCGATCGAAAAAGAAGATTGAGATCATATGTAATATAATTGCCCGGAAAATGATTGCACCCCGTTGTTACATCGTAAGTTTGGCCTATGTTAAAACCGAATTTTGAAACTTTATGTTTTACATTCATAAAAATCGGATTTTTTAGGAGTAAAATTTGGTCAGCTTTCTGGCTTTCATGCGGCCGCAGCAGCTTGCACCCCAGTTTCATATTGCTCTAGCAGAATTCTTGCCAATTTGTAGTTGTTTTCATGTGGGAGGCATTTTTTTTGTACAAGGTCCGTTTGCACATGTACGAAGATGGTCCCTAAAAGTCTTTGTACATTTCGTACACATAAATTTTTGGGTACTATAATATGGTACAGTAGCGATTTTAGTGGGGCAAAATCAGAGTTGTTCGACCTTTGGTTACGTATTTTAGCAATTTCCAGGTTTCTGAGGGCAAAAATCAGCAATAATCGTCTCAAAACGGCGCGAAGCGCCAAAAAATTTGGCATTTTTCCTTTCGAAATGCAATTTCTGAAATTATAAAGATATATAGAACACACAATTGCTCATTTCGGCGCGGAGCGCCGAGAATTTTTGCGAATTTCGAATCTTTTTTGCAGTTTTTGTCTTCCAAAAAATCTTTGTACATAATCAAAGACGGTCCCCAAAAGTCTTTTGTACATCGCGAAAAATCTTTGCCGAATACAAAAAAAACCGTGGAGGGAGGAACCGTCCTCCTACTCCGAAATGGAAAAAAATATTGTTTTCCCAAGCGTTTTTAAAGAGAAAAATGGAAAATTGGCGAAGTGCGCCTAAAAAACCGCTATATCGGGGTTTTAGCGTACTTTTGAGCTAATAAACACAAAATTTTTCGGCGTTTCGCGTCGGATTTACTGTTTGTGTATAGTTATTCATTGTTCAGACATAGTTTTTGTCTTCTAGTCCGCTCAAAACCGCTATTTTCTATATTGTTTCCCATGTTAAGCACAAGGATTAAATAGGTACAAAAAGAAGCTAGGAAATTACACGCCGATTGAATCAGTTTTAACGGTAGATCTGTTTTATATGAGTATGAAATGAAGTGAAAATGTTTGAAATTTTTACGAAATTCTTCTTCAGCATTGCATAGAGCTCGCCGAGATACGCTTAAAAATGCCCTTATTTTGCCCATCTATTAATGGTTCTCGACATATCTGACCTCAAAATTTTTGCCCTTACCCCTCAAACGAAATCCTGGGTAGGGTATCGTAGTAGGCAGACACGCACAGCATGAGTATTTCGGGAGAAGGGGGTGAAATTTTAAAATGCGTTTTAAGGCCCCAAATTGATAGGTACGCGTCAAAAACATAGTTTTTTGGGCGTAGAGCATAAAAACATGAAAAATTTCGAAAAAAGTTGAAGGTCGAACAGATTAAACAAAATATAGTCAAAACATGAGTTTACGGCTCGAAGCACCAAAAATTTGTTACTTTTGAGCAAATAGATAGCTAAAAAGGCTCACAAAGCACCTATTCTACGAATTTTTGGAAAATTTTTGGGAACTTTTAAAAAATCTAATTCTAGGGTGAGTGAAAAATTTTGTGGGGGATGCGAAAATTTTTCGGACCGGGGCAGGGGGTGAAACCCCCTAAACTCCCCGCCCAAGATGATGCATGATAGTATGTATCCCTTTTTTGACAATGTCTTCAGTCAGAGGTATACATGAACCTGGGGGGAGGCATTTCACCCCCATAAATTTTTTCACGCCTCCTCCCAAAGCACGCGATTTTTCGAAATTTTTAACGAAAAAATCGTGGAAAAACTGATGGTTTAAGGGTTTTAGCGTTTTTAGCCACTTTTTCCTAACAGTCAGATTTTCGATGCTTCGCTGCCACACACTCATTTTTTGACTACCTTTATTTTCTTCGATTTATTTGAATTTTTTGATTTTTCCCTGAATTCCTTTATGTTTTAATGCTTTAGATAGATATGACATCGTCATAAAAGCCGAAAAACGATTTTTTGACGCCTATCCATAATTTTTGAGCTAGAAAGGAAACTTTAAAATTTCCCTTCCCCTTTCCCAGAATTCCAATGCTCGTATGTCTGGTCAGAAGGATTAATCGAACATTTTTAAAACCCAGGGTTGGCGCTATGTAGCTCCTATTCAATAGAGTAATTGAAGTTGACGTTTTGCGCCAGATTTTCGATAAAATCCTTGAAATTAAAATTTTCCGCCCAAAATTACCGAAAATTTAGAATTTTTTCGAAAAGACGGCACCAGCTCAATTCTAGGAAATTCCATAAAATTCTGAATTATCAGCAACAAGTTATCATTTGGCGCAAAACAGTATCAGTATAAATGATTTTAGGTTAGAGAAAGGGGCTATGCTAACTGCAATCATTGCGTGGAGTTGCAATCCCTTCTAAAGCTGATCATGTAATCAATTTTGCCGTATATTACCCAATAAACAGCTACTCGTCACTGACAGTAAAGTTTTCATTTTCAATCACTTCCCTAAAAGGGAGGCATAAGTTAATTTAATTAAATTAATTAAATTTCATAACTAAAATAAGCTTTGGGAGATTTGTTTACTCGGGCATGTAAGAACAGTTTTTCATCCAAAACGTAAAGAATCTGGTCGCAAAATGAAAAATTTAGTGTTTTATGACCATTGTCTTAGCAAAACATAAAAATAAAATAGAATAGATTGAGAAGCGAGAACTGATTAGAAAAAAAGATTTATTTCTATTTTATTGCCAGTCTGCTTTGATGCTGACACAGACGATGCCTGAAAAGTTTGTAGAATCGTATTATCGTGTGCAAAAAAAGGAGAACGCGCAATCCCGCTATATTTATTTGATGTATTTTAAGTTTCTTTATGCAAATCCCGTGCGTGAAATGCATTTTGCGGTCCTTTTGTTTAATTAAGTGATTTTATGCGAATCGCGAATGCTATTCTGATCGTAATATATCTGCCTATTTTCTCCATGTAGATATATAATACGCATTCATAGCTTACAAAGTGAAGCAACGACTTAACCTAGCTATGCGCTTTAGAGTAGTCAATGAGCTAGAGAGTACAGTTTTATGACAAGAATAAAATGATTGCTAGATTTCCCAAGAGTATTTTTGAAAGGGAGACCAATATTTTGAAGTCGCGTCGCATTGCTCTATAAAGAAAATTCATTCATTTTAAAAGCTTTTGTGAAGTAGGATGGAAATGTAAAGAAAACGCAGCGAGAAAAGTAGCAACAACGTGGAAGATCGACAAAACTAAAATTTCGCGTTTTAAATCAATTTTAACCCTTATTCTCTGACCTCAGATCAAAATGGCTTATAAAACGCTTTTTTGCGATAATTACGTATTTTGACATGCATTCTTTATCCATTTTAACCGTATTATATAGCTTTTAGCACTGAAACAATAGAGAAATTGATAATTTTGGGTCTTTTTGCGTAAAAATCGCATAAAAGTATTAATTAGGCCCGATGCACTGAAAATTCTTTGATATTATTACTGTTTTGCCCTGAAAAATGATGCAAAAAGAATCGTCCCGTCAGCTTAAAATCGCTGTTCAATTTTTGTCCGGCTGACCCTGTCAGAGGGTTATACCCCTCACTCCCAGAATTAAACCAAACAGCTTTTTTGTATCAAATTTGCTTCAAAAAGTTCTGTAAATGCTTAAATGGCTTAAAACCTCCGTTAATCCTCATTTTTGATCATTTACAAACATCTTTGCGGCAGAACCTTTTGCCCTTATTTTGCGCTATTCCGCTCAGTCGTCTTTCCAGTTTTTAATTCTAACAGTATATATCCCTCAAACCCCATGTGCGTGTCTGATCGATAATCTAACATTTGTTTTCAAAAATTCAAAGAAAAGCTGTCCGAAATAATCCTTTATATTTGCGAATAGTCGTTTTTCGCCATTTACTGGTATTTAATTGAGAAACATTTGAATGTCTATTTGAAATATTTTAAAGTTTTAAGATATTTTTATCAAATTTATTATTCTTAAGAAAATTCAAAGAATTAATGATGATGGTTCGAAATGATCTTTTGAGTACATTTCTGGTCTAAGAAAAGAGGCTTTTACCTACCAAACAAAAGGTCAGCGAATCTCATAAAAGGTTTTCGGAAACAAGTCCTAAAACATTGTGCTAAACTAAACGATAGCCAAAAATTTACCTACTTCAATCGAATATTCATTGTTCTTTCCACTAATTAAACTGGGCCCCTATACGCGTGTGCGTAGGCATGCTTTTTTGTTTTAGTCGATTTCCTTTATGTGCATTTAATGAAAGTTAAGGCTGTTTCTCGACCTGTTGCAGCGTATTTTCTTTTGATCCTACTTGTTAAATATAGACATCGTGGCATAGGTGCACAAGGTAAGGGTCGGCAGGGGGAGATGAAATCCCAAAAATCCAAAAGAGTAAATTTATTATTCACGATTTTTTGCTGCTTTAACGATCAAAATGCTCAAAATAGTCTATAAAACGTTTTTTCGTTGTACTCTCGAATTTTAAATGCATTTTTAGTCCATTTCAACTGCATTATATCACTTTTAACACTAAAAAATGTAAAAATTTTTCAAATTTTGGGCGCGTTTTTGAGTAAAAAGTACTTTAAAGTACTAATCTGGCTTGAAGTGCTGGACAAATTTTGACTTTTTTACTGCTTTTTGACTAAAAAATAACGTTCCATCAGCTAAAAATCGCCGGACAGTACTCTCTGGCTGACCCTTCAGGGGTGGGGTGGGTAATACTCCCCTATGTGCATGTATGCATCGTAGCACGTAATCGATATGTTTCAGTTTGAGCACACACATAGATACAGTTTAATGTGGCTCTAACTGGTAAATCAATTTTCGCCTTTGCCTATAATTTTCGGACTCCTGTCTGTGTCCTTCTACACTTATTGCTAACTGCAAATTTTTTAGCATTACTTATATTTTATTATTACGTGAACTCTTAGGGCCGTATTCACAAAGGCGATTCAGCGTTAAATCGATTTAAGTTGGGCACTTAAATCGTCGTAACTTGTTAAATCGTATTCACAAAGGTGATTTAGCTTAAATCGATTTGAAAAATCATCGCCTTTTAAATCGAGATTTTAAATCTACTGGAAGCAGGTTTAGAGCTCGATTTAGGGCTGTCTTTTGTGTTGTTTGCGACATTGTTTGATTATGGAATTACTAGACTTTTTCGACAACTTCGATAGAATTGAAGAAATAGAACAGAATCATGTGGATCAAATTCAACGGCAAGTGAAAAAACGCAACAACCCATTTATTTCTGACTAGCTGAGCTACCCGGCGTTGCTCGGACTAAACTTAGGCCTGATAGCTATATGGAATTGAGATGTCTCTTGTATTTTTTATTTTCCGGGACTTTTGATGTTTTTGGGATATTTCTAAATAATTGTTGGTAAAAACCATATTTCATTTTTTGGATTCTTTTTAAATGTTTTTTTGACACCCACTTTTTTGATCAAATCCACATTTTCGACGTTACAGAATGGTTTTGAAAATTCTTTAGCCAAAATCATATTTTTGTTGGTTAGGGATGTTTTGGAAAAATTTTTCGCTCAAACCATATTTTTGATGTTTTAAAATTTTTTTTGTTTGTTGTAGCATTTATCTCTATTAGCCAATGCTTTTGAATTGCTTTCCATGTTTTCCAATATTGTTGCACTTTGACGAACGCATTCAAGTGAGAAATACAATTCCTCAATCTCGAAATTTGGTTCCCTAGCTTTAGAATGACCCGGCATATTGAATTCGCTTGTGGAAGTGTATACGTAAATCAGCAGTAACCATCCAAAGTTTCACTTCAGACGCAAATTTTTCCACTTTATAGTGCAAAAATGCCAAGAAGACAAACGGAAAACCTTTCAAAATTACCTGTGTACATATTTTTTGTTTGTTCCTTCATTATCTCTTGTTATGCAGACAGTATTTTTTATGCACTTTGAGTCGATTTACTTCAATATTGTTAAATTGCTTTTGTAAATACGATTTACCCCTAAATCGTCGTTACCTTAAATAGATTTAAATCTCGATTTAGTATAATCGATTTAAGACCTTAAATCGATTAAAGCTAAATCGCCTTTGTGAATACGGCCCTTAATCGCAACCGTGTTGATTTGCTATCTCACACGGAAATGACTAAATTCAGTATGGGAGCTTCATCGGAAAACTTTAATGGCAAATTTCAAATATAAAGAAAGGAAAAATAAATGGAGTAAATTAGAAAAAACAAATAATAAATGATACTAGGGTCTAAAACACTGATTATTCGTTTTTTATCGAGCTCCTTACATTGGCACCAAATAATCGCTAAACGCGGAAAATTTTCATGGAAATTTATTTTTTGAGTTTCGAATTAATTTAGAGTTTTTTATTCAGCTGGACTCCCGCTGCGCGTCAAAAACATCGTTTTTCGGCGTTTCCGATGTTTGAAAATATAAAAAAGTCAACGAAATTGAACAAAATGTTTCCGAAACATGAGACACTTTGAAACGCTTAAAAAAGCACTTTTTCCACAAATTTACACGTAATTTCTGGGAATTTTCGAAAGATTGCGAATTCTAGACGGAGAATAAAAACTTTTTCCGGGCTGGGGATGAAAACTTGTCAAACCATCCTCCGCCCAACATCGTGCCCTGAGTGTCATCCAGAGGCGGATTTAGGGGGGGGCGGGGGAGGGGCGGCCGCTTCCTCCCATTGGCCCAAAATAGTGCGCCAAATTAAATTGAGCGATTTTTAGCTATTTTCGGGTTAAAACGGCTAATTTTTCGCCCAAGTCAGGGTTCCGCACCCCATTAGGGGTACCGCCCCCCTTAGAAAAATCTTAGATCCGCCTCTGGTTGTCATCCGCGCATATGTGTAGGTGCTGTGCTACTTATTTGCTTTTTTTGTGTTATTTAATCGCCTCCTTTGCCAGTTTTTTTCACTAGTTTATTAATTTTTTCTATCGTTTTTTCCCGTTGCTCTTGATTTTTGCCTAAAGGTAATTAAATACGTACCACTTGTGGCGTAATTTTAGTGCGGCTAGTCTTTCTAGCAGCCGCTTTCCTCGCCTCGCGCTATCAATCAAATTTGTCGCTTTTTTCGCCAAACGTCGTACGATGTTTCAAACGTTATCGATTATTACTTAAGAAGCACTTTTCGTTATTCCTAGGCTTTTCCTTGTTGATAGCCGCGAATAACGCAATTTTTCTTCCCCACAGGCCGCATTAAACACCGCCTAACCTAATTTTTTTTGTTAGCCTCGGGCGGTGTTTTGCCATTGGATGTTTCGAGTGTCTAATTTGGGCGGCTTGTCGAAATGCGCCTGCGTCATAAATCTTATTATCTCCGTTCATCCGCAATTTCCATCTCGTTCGTCGCCCACTGCTTAAATCCGAAATTATTTTCCAGCTTAAGCGCGGCGCTTATTTTTCGAAGCTTTCCGATTCGATACGCAAATCAAAAAAGTCCCAATCGCGATGTTATTTTTTCGTTCAAGAATTAATGCGAGCTCGGCAAAGATTTTTCGGTCTTTTTCAATCAGCCGCCTTACATCTCAAACACAAAGCGGAAAATAAGCTAAAAGCTTAATGTAGAATCGTGCCAAGTCGATCTATGAAAGCTCATAATATGCTAAAATGCCTGGATGATTGACGTAACCATTGAATTAAATGCTAATTATTGTCTGTCAATGAATACTTCTTCAACATGTAGGCCGTAGATGCAAGCGGTCAGGGTCGGCATGGGGGGTGGGGTAAAATGCTAGAAAGCCACAACAGTGAATTTAATGTCCACAATTTTTGTGTTTTTACGATCAAATTGGTCAAAATAGCCTATAAAACGTTTTTTTGTGGCGATATCGCATTTTAAAGGAGCTTAAGTTTATTTTGACTGCATTATATCGCTTTTAACTGTAAAAATACAGAAATTGATAAATTTTGGGCGGTTTTTGAGTAAGAAGTGCATAATGGTATTAATCCGGCGCGAAACACTTGGAAAATTTTGACTTTTTTGTTGCTTTTCACCGCAAAAATGAGGCAAAAAACTTTCCGTCAGCCCAAAATCGCCGGACATTACCTTTTCTGTTTGACCCTCCAGCAAGGAATAGGCACATGATAGGGATTGCTGGGGGTTAGTGGTAAACAAAATTTTCTTTCTAGATTTGTACGTGTCTGACGAAGCTCTTCCTTCGTACAACATATAAACATCAAAAAAAATTCGAAAAATTGAGTAAATTGGAGAATATATAGTCGAAAATGAGTAGACATATGCATACGTGGGCAGCAAGAAAATTCTGGGGGGGGTCAAGATTTTTTTGAAGGTCAAAAAATGGCCTTAAAAATGGTGGTATGGCGATAAAAACACCATTTTTCGACGTTTCTCATCAAGCACTATCCATTGGCATCAAAAAATTGCGAAAAAAACGAAAAAAATTTTCAAAAATTGAATTCTGGCGGGGGTATTTTGATTTCTGGGGGGGGGGGGGTATTTTGGTTTCTGGGGGTGCATACCCCCAAACCCCCCACGCCCAGGTGTGGACATCTGGCTCGAAAGCCGAAAATTTGACGCTTTTGACACGAAGATTACAATAAAGGCTTGAAATGACACCTGTTCTACGATTTTTTTCGTAAATCCAAAATCAAGGGTAGTGAATAAAACCTTTATTTATGGCTGGAAAGCCCCATCGAACCCTCTTTCTATGATCGTGTAAGGTAAAACGACTTAAAATACTAAATTTGCCCTGATAGGTCGAAAACGGTGAGATTAAAGAATACAGCCTTTGTGATACCGATCGACTGTGTTACGTGTGTGGTTTGGAATGGATTGATCAAAAACATTAAAAACGAATCAAACTAAGTACCGCAAAAGTCAAAATAGATAAATCTTGTTGTCTTACAACTAGTCAAATGACGCTTAGTCTCTTATTATGGGTAAATTTTGCTACGTGTAATCCAGTGCATGTTTATTTTTTGCTTAAATTATGTTGCTTTTGCTGTTGCGTTTATTTGCGAATAGGTACGTGCCTTAATTTTATTTATTTATCTTTATCTTATTGATTATGTAGTGCTTTATTTAGTTCGTAATATTTATTCCACTTTCGAGCAAAACGTTCACTTTTGTTTTTTTAAAATTTAACTCAAAGCTAAAAAGTTTGTGATTGCTGTAGCCTGGTCAAATAAAGGTGACGTCATCTCAGAATGAATAGTTCGAAATTTTGTCTGACACAAAATATACATCAAAATGTTTTTTCACGTATTTTTCATCTCATTCGATTTTTTATGCATAAAATGACCTATTACTAATTGAATTTTTTCGAGATAAGGCGTTCAGGCGAATTTGAGCATGATCTAATTTCTGTATAAAATGCTTGAGAAAGGCCTTATTTTTGACCTTAAAATTGAACAGCTGCCTGAAAACTGATGATTTTTGATTTTTGAGCGAAATTCTGATAATTTTGGCCGAACCTTTATGGGACTTTCACCCTGAGTTTATCGTTTTGGGCAATGAATTGAGCGAAAAAATCGAATTTAAGTGAAAGTGATTTTTTGTGCCTTTCAGCAAACAACCGAAAACTTTCTCATACGACCATTGTTTCTGGTCTTTTCGCGAAGCGGACGATCATTATGCTGGTTAGTTTGTAGAATTTATTTGTAGAATTTGTTTTAGAATTTGTTTGTAGAATTAGTAGGATATGATAATTTTAGAATTTGTTTTTTAAAATTTTAAATTTTTATAATTTTAGAATTTGTAGAATTTGCATTTGTTTTAAATTTTTATCGGAAAATTATAAGATAATAAAGAATGTATTTTTTAAGTGATTAGATTTATTGAGCTTGAAATTTTTTTATACAATTTTTTTTACAATTTTTTTACAATTTCTACAATTTCAGATTTTAATTTTTTTAAATTTTAAATTTTTTAAATTTTAGAATTCGTAGACTTTGCATTTGTTTTAAATTTTTATCAAAAAATGACAAGATATTAAAAAAATGTATTTTTCAACTCATTAGATTTATCGACCTTGTTAATTATATACATCATAATTTTTCTTATGGAATTGGTTTAACCAGATCTCTAGATTATACAATCCCGTAGTTATTTACATGCAAAGTGTCAATATAGGTTTCAATTTTCTTGTTGAAAGTCTGATCTCGCCGACAAATAGCGATACTCAAGAAGTTGTTAATCATTTAAATTAATTGTAAATTAAAACGAGCGAAATATCGTTCAAAATTATTATTTGATTTGTTGAATTTTTAACTATATCTTTTTTTAAAAAAATTATTTATTTGCTGCAACTCGAATGCTGGAAATAATCAGGTTTTCTTACAAAACGGTTTTACACGGTAAGAACGCGTTTTTAGCTCATTCTCACTGCAATTTGTCGTTTTAAACGGTTGAAAATATTGAAATAATTTAATTTAGTACAAAATGCTTAATGTTTTGTTATTTTACCATTACTCGTATTTTATCTCAGTTTTTTTGAAGTTCATTTTGCGAGCTGATCACAAATTTATCGATTTAGACAATATTACGATTTTATTCGAAAAAATAAACATTTTGAATGCTCAAAATCACATATCTGTTTGGTTCTTGCGCATTCTGGTAATAATACCCGTTTTCCCATAGGCACACGCAACAGAGATATGTTACAGTGCGAATAACAGAAATCAAGTAGTAATAAAGTTTATAAACAAAACTAAATATAATATAATAATACAATGTTTATGTATTGCAGTAAATATTGTAATATAGTAAATACTATAATAAATGACCATACATGATTTTAGGGGGGGGTTTCACCCCCGCAGAATCATTTTTCACCCCCCCCGCAAAAAAAATTTTTTCACTCCAACCAGAATTGGCGATTTTTCAAAAGTTTTCTAAACTTACCTGAAAATTAGTAGAAAAAGTGTCTTTTTAAGGGTTTTTTGGCTATCTATTTGCTCAAAATCGCCAAATTTTCGGCGCTTCGGCCATATATTCATGTTTTTAAGCGATATATTGGTCGAATTTATTCGGCTTTTCTCGAAATTTTTTTCATGATTTCATGCTCTAGAAGGATAGAGTATCGTCAGAAACGCCAAAAAACGATGTTTTTAACGCGTACCCGCCATTTTTGGGCCCAAAAAAGGCACTTTAGGTTTTCACCCCCAGAATTCTCATACTGTGCATGTAGTATGTAAATGACCCATAGTCTATCATCCCTCATCCGCCCGAAGGTTAAGAATTTTCATCCATCCTTCCGACTTTTGGAAGAAAAACAGCGTTTTTGACTCTTTGACTCTTTTTTGGTCTAGACATGCACAGCATAGGAATCCTGGGGGGGGGGCGAATGAAATTTAAACTGCCTTTTTTGGGTTTAAAAATGGTGGGTACGCGTAAAAAGCTTTATAGGCGTTTCTAATGATGCCGTATCATTATCGAGCATAAAAAAATCCGGAAAAAAATCAAAAAAGTCGGGAAAATTGAAGAACACAAAGGCAAAGCATGAGTACATGGCGCGAAGTTGACGTTTTTGAGCAAATATATAGCTAAAAACGCTTTAAAAAAGCAACTTTTGTACAAAGTTTAACCAAATTTTTAGGAACTTTCAACAAATTGTGATTTCTGTGGGGAAGGATTAAAATTTTTCTGGTAGGGGACGAACCCCCCGACACCGGGAATAGATCACGTATGGTCTCCTCACTAAATTGCGCACATGTGATGAAAAAATTTATGTTATTTCGTACTAGGATCGACGTTTGAAAACGAAATGCGATTAGCTTAACCTTTTCATTATCTATTGAAAATATAATTGTTACACGTCTTTTTAATTTACTCATAATTTCTAATTTTATTATCTGTACAATTCATAGATCAGGAGACCGTTTTCAACGAACTTGGTGGCGAAGTCATGGAAAATGCGTTTCAAGGCTTTAATGCTTGCATTTTGGCCTATGGCCAAACGGGTAAATTTTTTCCATTATGCAGTACGTTTTGTTTAGGCCAATAATTAAATACTACTTAACACTCCTAAACACTCCTAAACACTCCTTATGCTCTATATACTTAATAATCGTCCCGAAATACGATTTTCATTAATGCCGTTCAAAACAACCCAAACGACACTTAAAATTGTCATTCCGATAACGATAATAAAAGTTGTCCGAAAATGCAATTATAGTTTTCGTTTCCGTTGACGATATTTGGAAAGTCTTGCTGAAATTTTTGTCCCCTTTTCGTTAACGACGGTAAGAATCAAAACGTCAACGAATGCAATCCGTTCGCAATGTTGCCGAAATTATTGAAACGTTCCCGTTTTAAAATAAGTTTAAATTTCTTTCGCCAAATCGTCCCTAGAGATTATCGTCTTCGTTAACGATTGTGATCGTCGTCTCGTTATAGATAATTTTCACGTCTTTATTTTTCGGCTCTTTTAACGAAATTGGAATAAACTTTCCCGAATGTTAGTTGGAATTTTTTTACCAAAGATATTCGATTTCGTTAACGATATTCGGAACGCTCGAAAACGTTACCGATCAAACATTATCGTTGACGAACGAATATTAAAATTATCATCCTAAAATATCGGCTCTGGCGAATTGTACAAAAATCAGAACCTAATTTTATTTTTCTCATTCCAACGCACCATTCTAAAATATAGATTCTGTGAGTCGTCCGAAAAATTCGTCTTTTATGCTTAAAGTGGCGGTTTGTCGCGTCTTTTGATTAGTAAAGTCGTTTTTGAGGCGAAGACGGTTGGAAATTTTTAAAATTTTCTAAAGTTTTCCGTCAAGATTTCGTTTTATGTATTTAATCGAAAATTCGCCTAATTTTTCAAAATTATGACTATCGTGTAATGGCCTTCAAATTAGCCGAAAAATGTAGGAAAATCGTTAGCTACGAGTATTTCGTACTATTTGACGCAGAAAAAATAAAATAAGACAAAATGATGATTAAAAAATCAATAAAATGAATAAAAAATAATAAAAAAAAAAATATAAAAAATAAAAAATAAATAAAATAATGATAAAAATTCAAAAAATAAACCATCTCTTCATTAAATTATTTTTGAGGTTCTGGCAAATCGTATACAATGATGGGCAGCTTGAATCAAACTGGCATCATCCCCCGCCTTTGCCTGGGCCTCTTCGAGCGCATCGGCCTGGAGCAAAGCTCCCAGTTGGCCTTCAAGGTCGAGGTGTCTTATATGGAAATTTACAACGAAAAAGTTCGCGACCTGCTCGACCCTAAGGGGTAAAATACCCAATTTTATTACTCTATCGGTTTCAATTTGTTTACACGTTCATTCGTTAAACGAGAAATTTAGTGATTAACGCGTTGGCCGAATTTCGAAAACAATATCTGCCCTTTGGTAATATTTTAATAATCAAATTTATGATTTTCAACTTTTTTCAAATATTATTTATACGTATATAGGTGTTTAGAGTATTTTTTATAACGTAATTTGAGTTTTTCAAAATGAATTGATAATTGATGATTTGATAATGGAAAAAATAAAAAAACAAAATAAGAAAATGAAAAAAATAACATGGGAATTTATTGTATGGAATCGGTTGTTTTTATTGTTATTATTATTATTAATTTATTAATTTATTATTAATTATGGAAAAAATGGAAAAAAAATAAAAAAAACGAAAATAAAATAATGAAAAAAACAACTATGGGAAATTATAGTATGGAATCGGTTGTTTTTATTATTATTATTATTAATTTATTAATTTATTATTAATTATGGAAAAAATGAAAAAAATAAACAATTGAAAAAAAAATAACTATGGGAAATTATTGTATGGAATCGGTTGACATATTACGTTATTGATTTTTTATTAATTTTATTAATTTCTTATTACTATTAATTTTTCGGCGCTAAATATTCCATTCGGTTTCGCTCAACTCTTCTATCCGTTTGCGGTTTAAACAGTATGTAATTTTGCGTATAAACTATTAATAAACTCGATGATTTTCGCTTAGTAACTTATTATAATCATCAATTTACATAAACTACTCCTGCCACTTAATTATTCATATAGATGTTTTAATTTTTTGCTCTTATGCAATTTTCCGGTTCAAATTTTCTCCATTTTTTGCAAACAATCGAGATTTTATAATTTTTGAAATTTTAATTATATAATTTTTTGTTTGTAATTTAATTTTAGGTTTTATTCTCGTCATCAGTGAGAATTACGAATAAAATAATCCGAGAAGTTATAAATTATGGTCGAATTATTTAATATCTTTGTTGTTGTATATATAAATGTCGCTCAAATTTTTTATCGTCGGATTAATGCATGAGCCTTGAAAATTGTTTCAAACTCGTTTAAAAACGCCGAAAAGGTCGTAGTGTAAACTACTTTAAACAAGCGGCTCATTTAAGATCGCGGCAAAATTTGAAAGTCAGAGAACACGCCATACTCGGCCCTTACGTCGACGGTCTATCAATATTGGCAGTTTCGTCGCACGAAGTAGCTTTTTATGAATTATTACTAAATTATTTTTATTATTTTTTATTTTTTTATTAATTTATTCTTATTATTTTTTATTATTTTTATCAAATTATTTTTACTATTTTTTATTATTTTTATTAAATTATTTTTAATATTTTTTATTATTTTTATCAAATTATTTTTACTATTTTTTTTATTATTTTTATTAAATTATTTTTATTATTTTTTTAATATTTCTATCAAATTATTTTCAGTATTTTTTATTATTTTTATTAAATTATTTTTATTATTTTTCATTATTTTTATTATTTTTTTATTATTTTTATTAAATTATAATTATTATTTTTCATCATTTTTATTATTTTTTATTATTTTTATTAAATTATTTTTATTATTTTATATTATTTTTATTGAATTATTTTAATTATATTTTATTATTTTTATAAAATTATTTTTCTTATTTTTTATTATTTTTATTTAATTATTTTTATTATTTTTCATTATTTTTATTAAATTATTTTTATTATTTTTTATTATTTTTATTGAATTATTTTTATTATTTTTTATAATTTTTATTAAATTATTTTTATTATTTTTTATTATTTTTATTAAATTATTTTTTATGATTTCTATTAAATTATCTTTATTATTTTTTATTATTTTTATTTATTTTTATTTTAACGAGCTTTTTATCCTACTTTAAACTGATTAATCTCTCGCGCGTTTGGAGCAGATTAATATTTCTCAAGTCATGAATCTATTTTTGAAATCGATTTCTCGTCTCTGGGTCCGAATTGGTAAAATTTGTTAAAATAATTATACGTAAAAATTGGGCGACTTTTCGCGACTCTCATGGAACTATAAGTGTAGCAATCGCACATTTAATTTGACGTACAGAAGGTCTTCCTTTTTAAAAAAATTCGATTCTTGATTTTCGTTTAGAAACGTTTTTAAAGTTCTAGATTTTTTACCTTGTTTTTTCGCCTAATTTTTAGGGATAATTTTTGATCTAAAAATTATATTTTTCGAAATCGATTGTTAATAATTAATTTTATGTTATTATAATTATTATAATAATGGAATAATTATCGTAATAATGATAATAATGATATGCCGCAATGTCCTAATTTTGTCCGTAATCCCACTTTTATACGATACGATAAGATTACTATTGACGGGATGGATTATTTGGAGTTATTGCTCATTACCAGGCACGTAGCTGGCCCTCCTATTTTTAGGGGGGGGGTTAGGGGACCAACACCAATTTTGTGAGGGAGGGTCAAAATAACGTATGAAAAATGAAAATGAAAAAAAATGAAAAATGAAAAAAGAAAAAAAAATGAAAAAAAACATGGAAAAAATGAAAAAAATGAAAAAAATGGAAAAAAATGGAAAAAAATTATTTAAAAAAAAACAAAATAACGTATGAAAAAACCTATTTTTTTCGTTTTTTCTGATTTTGAGGGGGTCCGAACCCCCCCTTATTCCCCCACAGCTACTTGCCTGCTCATTACGTAGGCGTGGGCAGGGGTGAGAGGGGGTTTACCCTCCCTGAGCTTCAAGCGAGAAAATGATAGATATTTAGCCATTTTGGCCCAGAAAAAATCGCTAATAGCCGTTTCCGGGCCTAAAAAAGTAGCTTTTTGCAATTAGAAACGTACCGTGTGAGCAGGGGCGTGTTTAAGGGCGAAGGCGGGTGGTGGGGGGGGGGCGGTCGCTACCCCATTGACCAAAAAATAATTGGCGATGTAAAGAAAAGATATGTAATTTGGAATTATATTTGGCCGTCAGCGATCATAATTTCTCAAATTTTTCCAGTTCTATCGCGCCGGTTATTTGATTTATTTTTTTTTATTTATTTTTTAATATTTATCTTTTTTTCCACATTTTTTCTCAGGGCGATTTCAAAGAGCAAATACAGTTTTTCCAGCATAGGTTTTTTCAAATTTAAAGCATAATTTTTCGGAAACTTTGACACTTTCGGCGTGAAACACTATAAATACGGGAGATCGAGGAGTAATTCGAACTTTTAAAGCTTTTTCGCTTTTGTTTAACAAATTTTCCGGCGGTTGGCTCCAGATTTTCGCGCTGAAGTCAAAAAAAATAACGATTTTTTAGAGCGAAAATTGTCGAAAATTTCAAAATTTATCGGAAAAACGTTGCGCCAAAAGTGAAGTGAAATTAGATTACGCAAAACCGTCTGTTTTTTTCACTTTTGTTTGTTGAAAAGTTGGAAAATCTTAAAAAAATTGAAAAAATTGGAGAATCCTATGTTAATTTAGGATAAAAAATTCAAAAAGTCCTCTAGGAAAATCCTAAATCCGCCTCTGCTTGCGCAACTATGCGATTAAGGCAGCAAGCTTTACGCCTTAAGACAATAGCATTGCGATTCGGTTTGCTAAAATTTGAACGAATTTATAACGTGTGAATGAAATCTGCCGAAAATTAAGTCGTCGCGCGAAAGTTCTAAGTTTAAACTTTTGGAAGTTTTTCGGAATTTTTTTTTGGAATTTTTTTGAAATTTTTGAAATTTTTAAAAAATTTTAAAAAATTTCAAAAAATTTAGAAAAACTCATTTTGGAATTTTCCCGACTTTGAAGTCTGTAAATGAGGTCTTTATATACATATTTCTGATGAATTGTTTTTGCAATGCGAGTAGTTAGCCTTGCTTTGTGAATTTTTAAAGTTCTTTACACTTTTTTAAAAATAATTTCTATCGTATCAAGCAAATAGAGTCGCTGATCAAGGAAGGCAATAAAGCGCGTACTGTAGCCGCTACTAATATGAACGCCGAAAGCAGTCGATCGCACGCCGTCTTCTGCATCAAAGTCACTCAAACGCTGATCGATCACGAAGCCGGGGTCAGTACTACTTCTACAGTAATCCGAACATTGTAAACTAGTAAAAATTGTTAACCTGTAAGTTTAAACTTGATTAACTTTCGGTACTTTGTTATAGTCTGCGCAATTCGGTTGAACGTACGTATTAGGCGACTGTGAAGCTATATGTCATTACCATACGTGGGCAGCGAAGAAAATTCTGGGGTAGGGGTGCAAGATTTTTTTGAAGGTCAAAAAAGGGCCTTAAAAATGGTGGTATGGCGATAAAAACACCATTTTTCGACGTTTCTCATCAAGCACTATCCATTGGCATCAAAAAATTGCGAAAAAAACGGAAAAATTTTCAAAAATTGAATTCTGGGGAGTATTTTGATTTCTGGGGGGGTTTTGGTTTCTGGGGGTTGCATACCCTCCCAAACCCCCCATGCCCAGGTGTGGTCATTATGCTCGATGTTTACTGTTAGTGTATTTTTTTTACTTTACACTGGCGTTGCATTACATTCTAGAAGTTTAAAGGTCATAACATGTTAGGAAATGAACGAAAAAGCGAAATATTGTTCAAACATTTTTTAGTTGAATATATACAGAAACAAAACATTTCCGGAGAAAATGCTCTGCTTGCCAAAAAAAGTTTATAATTCCGCTTCTCTACTCTTTAGTCTGGCTTTTTATAAAGTGGAAAAACAGCAATTGATTTCCAAAAATAATGAAAGGTAATAATAAAAATAATAAAAAATAATGAAAAAATGAAAAAAATAAAAAAAAAAAAATAATAAAAAAATTTTACAAAAATAACAAAAATCATAAAAATAACAAAAATGAATTTTTAGGACGAAAGCCGATATTTGCATAAAAGTTAATTTTTAAGGTCAGCGGAGAGAAGGTGAGCCGAGTGAGCTTGGTCGATTTGGCCGGCAGTGAGCGGGCCCAAAAATCGGGAGCCATCGGCGATCGGCTTAGGGAAGGTTCCAGCATCAACAAGTTCGCCTCGATTCACTTTCCTTTACACTGCATTTTCTTTCTTACCGCGCAGGACGCGACCATACGTTTTATTGTTGTTATTTTATTTTATTATTATTGTATTTTTATTATTTTTTTGTCATTTTATTTTTATTATTTTTCATTTTTTACATATTTATTTTATTTATTAATTTTTGTCATTTTATTCTTATTATTTTTTCATTTTTTATATTTTTATTTTATTTTTCATTTTTTAATTTCATCTTATTTTTTTCTCGACCCGCCCCCCGTAATACCGACAGAGCCCCGCAAATGGCCGCGAAGCGCCAGAATTCTGGACTTTCGTAAAAATCGTAAAATTTGTTTTTAAAAAGAATTTTCGGCTCCAGAGTGTCAAAATTTTTGGCCGTCATTTACTCATTCTTCCGACTGTATTCTGTTCAATCTACTCGATTTATTTCAAAGATTTTCTACGAGCATTGTCTGAAACGTCAAAAGCGGTGTTTTTACGTGTCATCCTCGTCTTTAGCCATAAATGGGCACTTTTTCAAAATATCTAGGCCTGATCCGCCAGACCTGCCATGCTGTATGTATGGGCGACGTATACTCAGGCACCTAGCTGTGGGGGGGGGGGACTGGGGGTCCGGACCCCCCAAATTCAGAAAAAAACCGGGAAAATAGTACTTTTTACACGCTATTTTGTGCTATTTTCGGCTTAGACCCGCCAAAATTGGTGTTGGCCCCTCCCCAAAATAGGAGGGCCAGCTACGTGCCTGCGTATACTTGATAAGGCGAGTGTTCAATTTGGTTAGTTTGTCTTGCCAAAGTGCGGATTAAAAAAAGGTTTCTTAGTCCCTCCGTTGGCTTTTTCTATATGCACCCCTACAATTCGCGATTTTTTCAAGAAATGCGTTAAAAACACGCCGGTTTCATTGTTTTTAGCGATCTTCTGGCCCAAAAGTGCCAAATTTCGGCGCCTTTATACTCATTTTCCTGACTATGTACATATATTTTGTTCTATCCTGCTCGATTTTTTTACATTCTTTTCGAACTTTTATTGTTTCTAAAATGTGAAGAGCAGGTATTATTTAAAAATGACCGATATTTATCACCGCGTGCTCGGCATAGAAATTCTGGGGGGGAATTGAATTTTGAAGTGTATATTTAGGGCTCGAAAAAGTGAAGGCGTGCTTAACAACGTCATTTTTCGGCGGTTCTGACGATGCGGTTTATTTTTAGAGCGTAAAAACAAAAAGTATCGAAAAATATTCGAGAAATTTGATGTTCGGGGCGCGATGCGCCGAAAAATGGACACAAGTTTTGCACCGTTTGAGCAATCAAAACTCGTAAAACAGTACTTTTTCTGCGAATTCTTTGAAAAATCGCAAATTCTGAGGGCGGCGGTGAAATGATGTCTGGGGACGGGTGGTGAAACCCCTCAATACCCAGCGTAGGCTTTGGCTTAGGCTTAAGCTTAGGCTTAGGCTTAGGCTTAGGCTTAGGCTTAGTCTTAGGCTTCCAAGATCATGTATGTACGTGTATCGCCAATTCGATAAGCTTTTATTACTTTAGTGTTAAAAGTGACGAACGGATTTAACGGGAGTGGCCCCCTCATTAGCCCAAAATTTTTAGCGAGTTAAAGGATGCATATCTGATTTGCAATGACTTACATATAGCCGTGAGCGATCATAATTTCTCAAATTTTTCTGCTTATCAATGACAGTTTTTACTTTCTTGGCGACCCGTGAAGCAATTTTGTGCTCATGGAATAGATTTCAAAACAATTTCAAGAGCAGAAGCGGCTATTTTAGAATAGATTTATTCTATTTTTAAGCATAGCTTTTAAAATTTCGGACGTTTACCGTCAAATGGCATAAAAACGGGGAATCGAGCAGTAAAAATCGGGCTTCTAAACGTCCTCCCGCCTGAATTTTTTAAATTTTCCAGCGCTTCGCTCCGGAATTTCTCTAAAATCGAAGAAATTCTGATTTTTTCGCACCAAATTGTCGAAAATTTGAAATTTTCGCAAAAATGTTCCGTCAAAAGTAATTTTAAATAAAGTAGACAACGTAAAACGCCGAAGAAACGCTGTCTTCACTGTGGATCAGTGTTTTTTTGTACAAGGTCCGTTTGTACATGTACAAAGATGGTCCCTAAAAGTCTTTGTATATTTCCTACACACAAATTTTTGGGTACTATAATATGGTACAGTAGCGATTTTAGTGTGGCAAAAACAGAGTTGTTTGACCTTTGGTCACGTATTTTAGCAATTTCTAGGTTTTTGAGGGCAAAAATCAGTAATAATCGTCTCAAAACGGCGCGAAGCGCCAAAAAATTTGGCATTTTTCCTTTTAAAATGCAATTTCTGAAATTATAAAGACATATACATAGAACCCACCATTGCTCATTTTCGGCGCGGAGCGCCGAGAATTTTGCGAATTTCGAACCTTTTTTGCAGTTTTTGTCTTCCAAAAAATCTTTGTACATGTACAAAGACGGTCCCCAAAAGTCTTTGTACATCGCGAAAAATCTTTGCCGAATACAAAAAAACCGTGCTGTGGATGGCAAGTTTTCTGGACCTATTTCCGACTGCCTTTGGAAAAGTTGGGTCGGCGACCTCCCCCTTTGGGAAATTCTAGATCCGCGGCTGTAATATGCGACTTTATTTGATATTAAATTGCTTAGAAGAAGAGAGATGAAAATATTTTTTTAGGGATGGTAATGACGAAATTTAGTTAAAAAATAAGATGGTTCGGATGGTAGAAATTACGAAATTTTATTTTTATTCTCCTTCGAAATAATTTAAAGCTTATTATGAAAGGCAAGCAAACAGAATACAAATGCGATTTTTAGCTTATTACGAGCAGTGGCGGATCTAGGATTTTCCTATGGGGGCGGTACCCTTAAGGGGGGGGCGGAACCCTGACTTGGGCGGAAAAATTGGCCGTTTTAACCCGAAAATCGCTAAAAATCGCTTAAAAATGCCTAATCTTGCGCACCATTTTGGGCCAATTGGGGGGTGGCGGCCGTCCCCCGCCCCCCTAAATCCGCCCCTGATTACGAGCTCTGCTGTAAACTTAAACCCTAGCCAGAAAAAAATTTCTATGCCTTTTTATTTCTTTTCGGACAAAAACATGCTCGAAAATGGCCAAAAATACCCTAAAATTCTTTGCAAGATTAGAACATAAAGAATTTAAAATTTCAATTCAAAACCGTACTGAGCATACATGATTTGTGGGAGGGTTTGACCCCTGAGAAAAGTTCCAACTCCTTACTAGAAATTGTTTCACACCCGCCAGAATTCGCGATTTTCCCGAAATTCCTAAAAATTCGTAGAAAAGTGCTGTTTTGAGCGTTTTTCGAATGATTTTTCGCGTTTAAAAGAAATATTTGTACAATTCCAATTTCGGCTAGCTTATTTCGATGACTTTTTACGACTTTGAGCAACAAATTACTACTTTTAGGTCCAACAATATCTTTATTTGAAATGGATTAGAGCCACGTTTGATCGCAACTTGCTCGCTCTTACGTATTTAGTGAATGTAGATTAAAAAAGTTGTGTGAATTTACTGAAATATCACCAAACAAATATCCTACAATCAGAGGCGTAACTAGGATTCTATTTTGGGGGGAGGGTCAAAATTTTTGAAGACTCGGGAACCATTAGGAGATACGCGAAAATAATGGAATTTTCGAGCGTTTCTCGACCAGATCTTTGCCATGGTGCAGTGAAAAATTAACAAAACAATAATTTCCTTGCTTGATTTCCAGGCACGTAGGTGTGATGGGGACTGGGGGGGTCCGGACCCCCAAAATTCAGAAATAACCGGGAAAATAGGACTTTTTACACGTTATTTTTTGCTAGTTTTGGCTTAGACCCCTCCAAAATTGGTGTTGGTCCCCCACAAAATAGGAGGGCCAGCTACGTGCCTGTTGATTTCAAACTTGGGTATCAAGAATCTATCTTTTAATCTATCGGTACGACTAATTTCACAATATCTAGTTGAAGCTTGACTCTAAAACATTTTAAAATTCTTTTCTTTGCATTTAATTATGCGGTTTTGCAAAGAAAACTAATGCAGAAAATTATAAATCGGCTCGAAGCGCCGAAAATTTTTGACATATTCGCTATTTTCAAGTCAGATATGGGCTTCTAAGGTAAGAAAAAAGATAGAAAATAAGACATCCGGCGCGAAGCGCCGAAAAATTATGAGTTTAGAAGCTAGAAATTTTGATAAAAAACGCATTTTGGCCGTCCTTTTAGTGGATTTTTAGAATTTTTAATTTTCTCCTTTGGGGTACCCTTGTGGAAAATAAAAATATTTTTTCATTTCGGGGATTGTGGAGGGGGCGGCGCCTCCCGCCCCGGCTGTTTTCACCCCTGCCTATGATACTAATGATTAATTTGCTGGATCAGAGGCTGCTGACCCGAATCTGACCTTTTTTTGTAGGTTCTGGGGCCCCTTACATTCCGAGCATTTTGTAATTCGACCAATTTTTATTGCTTTTACGCATGACCGATTCATGTTTTCCATAAGAGGGGTTGACTGCGGTCATTAAGCTCACAACACGCGATTCCGATTGCTCGAAATATTTATCAGTTTCAAAAAAGGAGAGGTAGGCCCCCAGGAGAATACGTCGTCTTCTATCCACCCGCGTTTTCTTATCTATTTTTTAGCTTTTTGGCCAGAAAGTGCAAGTCATTTATGGCCCCCCCCGCTCTAAACATGGCCGGGGATCTCCCGCCCAAACTTCCGACTTACGAGCCATTGCGTGTATGTATCCAACTCACCGTGCGATTTACTATTGATTCGAAAATGGGCCGTCCTCTGCAAGTTCAGATGACTAATCAAATCATTAGAGGGCAAGCACGTATCTGGGGAAATGGGGGGGGGTCGGACCCCCCAAAAATTCAGAAAAATCGGACTTTTTTATCGTTATTTTGTGCTATCTTTGGCCTTTTTGGGCTTGGTCCCCCAAAAATTTATGTTGGTCCCCCCAAAATTGGTGGGCCAGCTACGTGCCTGTTAGAGGGTAGTCAAAAATGCGGGCATTTTGAAGCGCTTCTCAACGAGCTCTCTCCAATTTTGATGAGAAATTCGAAAATGTCTAAACTTATTTCATACCTGTTCGTATTCAAAAAATTTTGCGCTTAACCCTGAGCGCAAGTAATTTTACGTCGTTTGGTCCATAAGCAACAGGTACATATCTCCGAGGGGAATGGGGGGGGGGGGGTTCGGACACCCAAATTCAGAAAAATCGGAAAAATAGGACTTTTCAAACGTTATTTTGTGCTATTTTTGGCCTTTTTGGGTTTAGTCCCCTTTAAAAATTGTTGGTCCCCAGCAAAATAGGACGGCCAGCTACGCGCCCGATAAGCAATGCCTTGACATTTCCTCTTTGTACTCAATTCTCGCGCTCTTCCAAGAAAAACAATCGGAAGGTGAATAATATTCTTCGTACGTAAGTCAAATTTAAGTGATGTCAAGCACAGAGATCCGGCGCGAAGTCGAGAAAATTTTTCGTTTACTAGCTCAAAAGTACGCTCTATTCTGGCGTTCTTCTAAATGCCTTTTGAAAATTATTAATTTTTTTCTTTGGAATAAATAAACAACCATTTTCCGTCTCTGGGGGTTGCCCCCTCCCCCTCTTGCGCCTCTTGGCAATGGGCCCATACGTATTATCCGCCATCATTGCCATCATTTGAATTAGAGTAATTCGAAAATTAATCATCCTCCGCTTATAAATTTCCGCTATACTGCAACATTGCGCGTGATGTGAATCATGCGAAGCTATGGTTTCGCGTTGTAGATTTATATAAGAATTCGTCTGTATTTTAATTTGTTTAAACTAGATAACTTTTGGCAATCACTTTACATGGGGCCAAAAATCGGGTGACTTCATGCAAATTCGCAGAAAAACGTACATAGCGTATAAAACATGTACGCGGTTCATGTCCAGGCACGTAGCTGGCCGTCCTAGTTTGGGGGGGGACCAACACCAATTTTGGGGGGACTTAGCCGAAAAAAGCCTAAAATAGCACAAAATAACGTTTAAAAATCCTATTTTTCTGATTCTTCTGAATTTTGGGGGTGTTCTTAACCTTCCATTCCCCCAGAGATACGCGCCTGTTCATGTCTGCTTTACATTGCATTCCTTGAATTCAGGTCATTAACCACGCTCGGCCTCGTAATTTCGGCGTTGGCCGATCAAAGTTTGGCAAGAGGAAAGCAAAAATTCGTGCCATATCGCGACTCGGTGCTTACTTGGTTGCTGAAAGTACGCAGTCGATCGTAATTACGTTCTTTACACTGTGGAAATTTGATTTATTTAAATTTAATTTTCTTAATTAATTGGAAATTTACACTAATTTACACTTCACACTTTATGCTAGAAATGCACCGGGATCACCTTTTTCGTCAGGTCCGGGACCGGGTCTGGGAAACGGGCTATATCGTGTGTGGTCATTCGATTACCCCTTGCTAGCGTTTATTACGCAAAACTTCTATCGTTTAAAGCGCGTAATGTTGTTTACACTATGTGGATTTCTTCCCATTACTCCACTCGCGTTTAAACGAAACGCTCGAGATGTTTGTGATATATTTGAGGACAGTCTCGGTGGTAACAGTAAAACGGTGATGGTGGCTACAGTAAGCCCCGCGGCGGATAATTACGAAGAATCGATGTCGACGTTACGATACGCCGACCGGGCCAAACGAATAGTCAATCACGCCGTGGTCAACGAGGATCCGAACGCCAAGGTCATTCGGGAGCTGAAGGCCGAAGTGGAAACGCTCAGAGCTATGCTCAAAAAGCAAACCGTAATTTTTCGGTTATTCGCGCTTTTTAATTATTTTCTCGTTTTTTAATTTAATTTTGCAACTTATTTCTGGTTTCTCCCGCATTTACGCCCCTTTTTTGCCCTAATTTTCCTTTTACGCTAACGAACCGGACCCGAAATCGTCAAATGAAAACCTTAAATTGATAACTTTTCCTATTTAACTGTAAGTGTAAAGTAGTAGAAACCTCTAAATTACGAGTTATAAAAGTAATTTATTACGATAACGTAACGATATATTACGAATAATAAATATCTTTAACAGTATGCATTATATTTGTAGTAATATACAGTGCTCGCCATTAAACATGACGCACTATAATCGTCAGATTTATATTAGATGATGCGTCGCGAGTGCCGCGTTTCGTCTATAATGCGCTATCATCTCTTTTATATTATTATAGGATATTTATCTGTATCATGTCATTAATCTAGCGATGCGGACGGCGCAATTTAGCTATTTATAGCACCAACAAGGAGGAAGCGCGCATGTGAATGCTGGAAGCGCGCACGTGCCTGAATTTAGAACGGCATTCACGTGCGCGCACTCGCCTGAATATAGAACGGCATTCACATGCACGCTTCCGGCATTCACGTGCGCGCTTCCGGCATTCACGTGCGCGCTTCCCTCGTGTTGGTGCTATTATAAGCTAAATTGCGCTGTCCGCATCGCCAGATTGATGGCATGATACAGATAAATATCCTATAATAATAAAAAGAGATGATTGCGCATTACAGACGAAACGCGGCGCTCGCGACGCATCATCTAATATAAATCTGATGATTATAGTGCGTCATGTTTCATGGCGAGCACTGTATTGTCGCGATTTCCTGATTCGATTAAGTGAACATGCGAATTTCTGCTGAATTTCCTAATAATGACCGCATTGATAGTAAAGTTGATTGGAAAATTTGAGAGCGCATTTTCAGGCTGCTATTGCTCTATTTAAACGGCCTGATTGATTCCGTGTCTAATTTACTATTCTGATGTTTATTAATATTAAACATTGTGCACATTTTAGTGTCGGAAAATGGCGCAACGGTCGAGTTTAAAAAAATAACTTGGAGTGTAAACAAAATATAGCGAAGGCGTTAGACGACTGAGCATTAAATTTTAATGAATAAATATAAAATTAAATTAAGTGGCGCAAATAGGCGAATTAAAAAATGTGTTCTACGATGAAATACTCGATGGCTTTACAATTGTAAAGCGATTAATTAAAATTGCTCAATTGCTCATCATAAAATCTCATTAATGAATCGAAATTAGAACGAGAAGGAAGATATCGGGAACTCTTAGGCATTTGGAATGCAGAAGTTCTTTTTCGAAGTGGTAAGAAAATGGTAGAAAAAGATAATTTGGCTATAAATAAATATCTAAACATTTCGGATTTTGGTTAAAATGTTGATAATTTCAAAATTATTGCTACGGGTTCAAATAAAAATAATTTTTTCATTTTTTTATTTTTTTAATTTTCTGATTTTTATTTTTTTAACTTGTTTATTTTCGTTGCTTTGATGAATTTATTTAATATTATGATTAAATAACGACGAAAACAATTGGTCAAATCGAGCACGCCTTGACCACTATATACTCGTATAGTGTAAAGAAAAGAAACGAATAATGCGTCGTAAAATATGTAAAGATAAAATTACTGACAAAGGAAATGGGCAAAAGAAGAAAGATGTGTAGAATATGGTCGAAACTGGCTAATTTATCTATAAAACAATAAACGCGTAAAGTAGTTTAAATTGGTCGAGTGTAAACAAGAGAGCGGAGCGATTGTACCGCGTTGCTGGTGGGCCTAAGTTGGAAATAGTGTCGGGTTTAAAGAGTGAGAAAATATGTTAGTTATTTAATTAAGATTTACATTTATCAACTGGCGTGCTGATCACGTGCAAAATTTTTACAGCTGGCGTGCTGATCACGTGCAAAATTTTTACAGGAAGCCGTCGACCTGAGAGATAGGCTGGCCGAGTCGGAAAAGTTGATGGGCGAAATTGGTAAATCGTGGGAGGACCGACTCAAGGAGACTGAAGCTATACATCAGGTCTACTCAATAAATTCAATATAATGTAATGTTCATTTTCGTAGAAACGTAAGTCATGCAAAAAGTAGTAAAAAGCAATGAAAAAACTGAGGAAAACGCATAAATATTATGTTCTACAGGAGGTCACTCGGGCAGTGATGCCATTTGAATTGGCCCCCGGCAAAAAGCTGTCAGGGTCCGTTTTTTCTTAAGAGTCTAAAGCGTCTGAGCATATAGTTTCATGAGGTAATGAATTCCACCATTGCATATTCGGTTATCATACTATAAGCAAGCACTGCCGGTATACAGTAGGCCATTTGATTGTAGTCTTGTTTTTTTTGAACTACTACTACGATTATTATTTAACCTTCTCTACCGAATCCGATTTTTCTGGCGCTCTTAATGTTTTCCAAATTTCAAGCATTTTTTAGCCGTTTTTTGATATTCGATGCGCGTTTTCTAGGAAAGGCAACATAATCTGGAAAAAATGGGCATTTCGGTACAATCGAGTGGCATCAAAGTAGAGCACAGCAAATTTTATCTCGTCAATCTGAACGCCGATCCGTCTTTGAACGAACTGCTAGTCTACTATTTAAAGGTAAATCGATTTATTAGCCGCTGTAAATTGTTTAAATTATGAGTAAATCGATTTATATATTATAATAAATATAAACATTTAAATTATATTTATATTATTTATATTTATATTTTATTTATTTTTATATTATTTATATTATATCAACTTGCTTTTTTCTCACGTTTTTCACTTTTGCATGTTACTAAATCTCTGCTTATATTGATTCATCGTGAGTTTTTTCACTATTCGAATATGCCCTTTGATTTGAAATTCCATAATTAAAGAATACTCTAGAAGTACACTGTTATTGTATGCATTAATGTAGTTTTATATTATATTCATATTATAATGTACTTTATATTATATTCATATTATATTTATATTATTTTATATTATATTTATATTATAATTTTTTTAAAATTTTTTTTATTTATTCTTTTTTCAATGCAGTCTTAGCACTGTGATACAATTTTATACATACGTCAACCTAATTACGGCCGGTTGACTGTACAAGTCTCGCACACTGTACTCTTACTGCGGAACGGGATGAAGCGAATGTAAAGCGGGCTTGTTTCTTAGGTTTTATTATTTTTCCGGTCTATTATGAAATATGCGTCTTTTATGTTTTCCCTAAATAAGGGAAGAAAAACCGCGATATATGTATTTGATTTATATTTGTCTCTGCAATAAATGCGCAATCATTTTAAAATGTTTTTTTCTCGCTTTCTTGAAACAACATTTTTTCCAGAAAATATTCAGTTTGGTTAAAAGTATTTTAATTATATGGAGGCTTTGAAGAAGAAGACGAAGACAATGACTTTGTGTGACCAGCGATTGCGATACTTGAAGACAATTACAAAATACGTTTTTGGGGTGTAATGGTTATACTGGGAGGACTCGGAATGCAGTGTTAAAAAGTTTAAATTACTGTGTAATAGATGAAACAAGTTTAAACATTTGCATTTTTCCATATGAGACCAGTTCTAGTCACTCGCCCTCCATTGTGAATAACTGGTGACGCTGTTTACACTCTCTCTCTGTTTCATTGGAATAAAGTAGCTAAAGAATAAGATATTTTTCGCCTTCTTACTGTTTCATATGGAAATCAAATTCAACTCATGTTTTGTGACGTGAAAATTTCAGATTATCCCTAAATTTCAAAGACGGTTTTACTGAAATTACACTTTTTTCGACGTTAAATTCATTTATTTTATTGAGCTTAATCACTGTTTTGGTCCTTTCTTTATTCGGTCAGTGTTTAGCGCTAGTCTTTTTAACTACAGTGCTCGCCATGAAACATGACGTACTATAATCGTCAGATTTATATTAGAAGATGCGTCGTGAGCGCCGCGTTTCGTCTATAATGCTCTATCATCTCTTTTTTATTATTATAGGGTATTTATATGTATCATGCCGTCAATCTGGCGATGCGTTTCAAGCTACATATTAATAGCGCCAACAAGAAGGAAGCGCGCATGTGAATGCCGGAAGCGCGCACGTGCTTAAATATAGAACGGCATTCATGTGCGCGCACTCGCCTTAATATAGAACGGCATTCACGTGCTCGCTTCCGGCATTCACGTGGCTAAATTGCGCTGTCCGCATCGCCAGACTAGCGCCATGATACAAATAAATATCCTATAATAATAAAAAGAGATGATAGCGCATTATAGACGGAACGCGGCCCTCGCGACGCATCATCTAATACAAATCTGATGATTATAGTGCGTCATTTTTTATGGCGAGCACTGTACAGTTGATCTAAATACTGAATTCTGTTGTCGATAACCGCCGGGAAATCTGTGGTAGAGGCAGATGCGCCATTTTCGACTCTCCTCATTCAATTCTATTTATTGCGATAAATTACCGTGAAATAACGATAGATAAATTGAAAATATAATTCGGGGCTTTTTCTGCACTCTGAAGTCGCCGTTCCAAGATCCCTAAGCTTACGTGTGACCTATTCCCTCTAAAACAATTTAGCTCCGTTGCTTCAATCGGCAGCCAGTAATTTCGATTTAGTGGCCAGTCTGATCATTTGTACTGTTTAAACCGACGAAAGTTTATACGTTTCCTTATTATTTTTCTTCCCTATCCCTTTTCAGCCCGATGAGCGTCCCGAAAGTGTATTTTTTACTCTAGATTAATATGCATTTTGGCCATCTGTTAAATCAGAACCGAATTGTTTAAGGAACGTACTACAGTAGGATATCCGAATCAAGGTTGTGATCAGCCCGACATAGAATTGCACGGGCTGGGCATTGCCCAAAAACACGCCGTGTTTTCCATCGACGATGTTCAGCTGTTCATCGAACCGATTGACGGGTCTAGGTAAAAATTGAATGCTGACACGTAGCGGTTTTGTAAAGCACGTAGCTGGCCATCCTATTTTGGGTGGGGGGGGCAACACCAATTTTTGGGGGTACTAAGCCTTAAAGGCCAAAAGTAGTTCAAAGTCTCAAATTTTCCATTTTTCTGAATTTGAATTTGGGGGGGGGGGTCCGAACCCCCTTACCCCAGAGATACGCGCCTGTTGTAAACTACCAAATGGAAATTGCAGCGCTTCGGTTTGCAAATATTTGATAACGCTCGTTTCGTGTTTGCAATGAATTTTCTTTACGTGTTCTATTTCGAATTTGTTTTTATTTCGTTTACGGGCAGTAAATTGACGGTGTAAAGTGCTTCAATGTGCGAATCGCTCGCGCTTAGCCGGCTGGGAGGTGTTTTTAGTTTGTTCCTGCATTTTTGACGATTACTGCAGCATGATTTGTCAATGTTTCGATTTATAGATCCAGTCGGTGTTAATTCATTTAGGTACCTGCAGACGTGCACAAGCCGATGTGTATGCTTGGGGGGGATGGGGAGGGTGTAGTCACTTTACCTTTAAATGTACATTGCATATTTTCTCCATGCTAAAGATGGCATGATTGCAGCCATTATATTTGAGCTTTCATTCATCCCTATTATTTTGCTGAGTTTTTTACCAGCGGCATATTGGACATCGTCGTGCTTTACAATAAACCAGGCGCGTAGCTGGCCGTCCTATTTTGGAGGGATCAACACCAATTTTTGGGGGTCTAAGCCCAAAAAAGGCCAAAAATAGCACAAAATAACGTTTTAAAGTCCGATTTTTCTGAATTTTGGGGGTTCCGAACCCTTCTTCTTTCCCCCTAGAGATACGTGCCTGCAATAAACCAACTTCCTATAGGCCAGTTAACGTGGTTTTTCTATATGTCATCATAACTTGGACTGACAACTAGCAGCAAGCTTTACGGACGGATGAAAGTTCAACTGTTGTAACGATTACTGGAGTCTTTAAGCTTGATTCATAGTCGAATCATGCTCGGCATTGTGTCAAACAATCATGGCGTTTTGAAATGGAAGAATTAAAAATAAAACAATAAGAGTTATAGATCGTGTTTTGGCTAATAGCTTAAACTAAGCAGCTTACGTCTAATCTAGGAACAGTGGCGGATCCAGGAGTTTCCTATGGGGGGGGCGGTATCCTGACTTGGGCGGAAAAATTAGCCGTTTTTACCAGAAAATTGCTGAAAATCGCTCAAAAATCCTTAATTTTGCGCACTATTTTGGGCCAATAAGGGGCGGCCGCCCCCACCTTCCTCTAAATCCGCCCCTGTCTGTGAACTATACTGAATTTGAGGTGACGATGATTATGCAATCAGATATATGGGCGGATTCGAGAGGGGGGAAGCGGCCGCTCCTCTCCCATCGACCGAAAATAATATTTTTGCTGCAGAGAAAAGATTTTAGACGATTTTAAGAGCATAAACAGATTTTTCAGCATAGTTTTCTCTATTTTCAAGCTTAATTTTAACATTTTCGCCATTTTGCGTCAAATGCTATAAATACATTAGATCGAGCCGCAATTTAAACTTCTGAAGGTTTACCGCTTTAATTTCACAAATTTTCCGGCGCCTCGCGCCAGATTTCCTATAAAATTAAAGAAATTTAATGATTTTTTTACGCAAAATTGTCAAAAATTTAAAATTTTTTGAAAAAATGTTTTGCTGAGAGCATCTTCTTATGTTCCACTTGTTTGAGAAAAAAAAATTAATTAATAAAGCTTGATTGTAATCTTATTCAAAAAAGTATGTATGTCGTATATTAAATGGCCGGACAAGTGATTCTGGGACATATTCTTGTTCGATCCTACTCGAAAATTGTTTAAACTTATTTTATACTCGATTATTGTACATAGCGATGAATAAAAATACGGTAATAAAATAAATAATTAGGCGCATTATGTAGCGTCAGATATTTTGGACATATTGACGATGTGGACATATTGACGATGTCTTACGTAAATTTAGGCTCTTTGAAAGACATACATTAAATAATAACAAATCTAGGACGAAGCGTCCGATAATTAAGAGCTCATTAGCTCACAAGTGTGGTAAAATCTTTATTGGCGGTCTTTCAAACACAAATTAGGAATTGACAATTTTTCCTTATCGAAGTAACTTTTGAAAGATACTTATATTTGCAAAATTTTGGGGAGGTCTAGTCCCACTATTTACCCGCAGCTACGTGCCTGTCGATCAGCCGTATCTGATGTAAACCGGCGTTGAACGTAGTTTTTGCATTTCTCCATGTTTTCAAGTATTTTATCGTTTTCGATATTTTTCATTCCGTTCTTGCAATAAGGAGCTTTTTACTGCCGCCATTGATTTCAGCCCGATTAGCTGAGAAATGTTTTGCACCCAGAAATTTTGTAATTTTCTTGAAAAGTGTAGCTTTCGAATTTCTCATCAAAAATTTCTGAGCCGAAATTGAAAATTTTAATGGTGGCCGTCGACTATTTTTTGACGTTTAAATAGAAAATAATTTTTCGAAAATATATAATTACCGCATTCATTCTAATTTCACTGGAAAACAGAACGTGCGCAACTTTTGGCCAATCAGTAAACCGGCGAAATCAAAGTATGCAAGTGAAATTTGAAACTAAAGTCCGAAAGTTTTGGTTTTGAGAGATTGGAACAATTTTCATTTTTGACCTATATTCCTGATGAGTCTCAAAATATTCTCTTTCTCCCTCTTCACATGGATTAATTTTTCCCAATTCTTATTTTGGCTCAGTATTTTACCTGAATTTTTGATAGGTTGTGCATAAATGGCTCGTCCATTGGAGTGAAAACATTGCTGAGGCATGGCGACCGCGTTCTTTTTGGCAACAATCATTTCTTTCGCGTAAACTGCCCAGCTTCTCATTCTTGTGAGTAATATTTGTTGGCCTTTTTTGTATGTATGTATGTACATGGGTCAATTAATGGAAATAACGAAAAATTAATAAATTTTAAGTGCACTAGAATTTTAGAATACAGTTAGTAGTCGATTTTGTATTTTATTTATTTTTAAAGAACTATTAATTTTTATTAAGTACCTCAAACCTGGCTTGTAGAAGCTGATTCGATTGAAAAAAATCGGTAAAGAGGTAAACGTTTTAGAGCATTATGTACAGTGCTCGCCATGAAACATGACGCACTATAATCGCCAGATTTATATTAGATGATGCGTCGCGAGCGCCGCGTTTCGTCTATAATGCGCTATCATCTCTTTTTTATTATTACAGGATATTTATCTGTATCATGCCGTTAATCTGGCGATGCGGATGGCGCAATTTAGCTATTAATAGCGCCAACAAGAAGGAAGTGCGCATGTGAATGCCGGAAGCGCGCACGTGCCTGAATATAGGACGGCATTCACTTGCGCGCTTACAGCATTCACGTGCGCGCTTCCGGCATTCACGTGCGCGCTTCCGGCATTCACGTGCGCGCTTCCCTCTTGTTGGTGCTATTATGAGCTGAATTGCGCTGTCCGCATCGCCATATTAACGGCATGATGCAGATTAATATCCTATAATAATAAAGAAGAGATGATAGCGCATTATAGACGAAACGCGGCGCTCGCGACGCATCATCTAATATAAATCTGATGATTGTAGTGCGTTATGTTTTATGGCGAGCAGTGTAGGCAAATAATTTGACTCGTTACTCCGAATTTAAAATATTCGGTATATTTTGAAGAAGCCTATGCACGGTTTATTGATTTCTTGACCTATTCAAAACATTTGAATTTTTTAAAATCTAATTGTACAACGTACAGCACTTCTGGCTGGATCGATTTACTGTAAACTTTGACTTTAAGCTATTTAGGATATTTTATGAAATTATGTTAAATATCGTATGGCGAGCGACGGGAGAAGTAAAGCCAAAGCAAACAAGAAAATCATTGATGAAAAGCAAATGAAGAACAGTAATATAAAGGGCAAATTGGTTAAATCAGTAATGTAATAACGTTTTGTATTACACCAATCTCTTACTGAATCCAATCGGTCCTTGATTCAATGCGCCCAAAATCGATCGGCTTAATAGCTCAAATTTGGTGAGATGGCGTGCCTAAGGCGATTTACATCCTTTTACCTCCGCTCTTTCGTGAACCATTATTATTTAGTGTAAATTATAGTGACCTCGAGTGCCAGCTCAATGAGTATTAGTCAGATGGTGCTCGATTACGATTTCGCGCAAGAAGAGCTTATGATGAAGGAGATGTGCAATGATCCGGTATCGGCTGCTATGAACGCCTTGGAAAAACAACACCAGTTGGACAAGGAAGGTTCGAGTTTGCTTTACGATGTTGTTAATTGGTAGTTTTTATTTTACGTTGCGGCGTAACGCGTGAGTCGGAATTAAACGTAAGCGACCTACGAATCGGTCGTTTGTACTTTACACCGAGTCGTAACACGTTAATCGGGTGCAAAATATATATCGAGTTTCCTATCAGTTGTCTTTACTTTACACTGCATCGTAACATGTTAATCGGGGCAAAACAGATATCGAGTTTCCTATCAGTTGTCTTTACTTTACACTGTGTCATTACATGTTAATTGAGACAAAATATTTACCGAGTTTCCAATCAGTGGTCCTTACTTTACAACGCGTCATAATATGATAATCGGAACTAAACATATACCGAGTTCTATCTTCTATCAGTGGTCTTTACTTTACACTGCATGGTAACATAATAATTGGGGCAAAATATATACCGAGTTTCCTATCAGTGGTCTTTACTTTACACTTCGACGTTGCGAGTGAATCGGAGATGTGAGTAAAGCGATTGTATACGTGAATATATTTAATTATTAGTTTAAACTGATTCTCTACTTCGATTCGCCTAATTTTCCTCCAAAATTACCGTGATCCAGTCCATCTTAGAAGTTAAAGATAAGCGTGCGGTTGTCTAATTTATTTATCATTTTTAGCCGCTCTCGAAAAACAGCGACTGATGTACGAGCAGCAAATCTTGTCCCTAAAAAACCAGTGCACTTCGCCTATGACGCCAGGTTCTGCCGAACCGTCGTCGATTCGGAGTCCCGGAGGCACTGCAGCCGGGGCCTTTCCCTTGTCCAACGTGCAAGCCAGATACGTGCAATGGGCCAAATCCCGGTATATTTCTTATCTCCTTAAATTCGGAAGCTAAACTTTCGAAATATCTACCGTGGAAAATGCGCTTATGCACGATTAGTGCACTAAAACTTAATTTCATTTATTTTTCGTTTGATTGGTAATACAAATGATAATTTTAGGCCCTGAATTTGAGTCCATAGGCATCCATCTAGCTTTACTACGGTCATTGAGGAAGGAAAAATAATTTAAAAATCAAATCTGATTTCAATTATATCAAACAAATATTCATTAAATAAGGCGAGAAGCGCCTTGAAATTGATTTTCATTAGCTCAAAAAGTGTGCTAAATCTATTATAGCGGTTTATCAAATACGTAGGCACGTAGCTGTGGGGGATGAATGAGGGGTTTCGGACCCTCCAAAATTCAGGAAAAACCGGAAAAATAGGACTTTTCACACGTTATTTTATGCTATTTTTGGCTTGGACCCACCCAAAATTGGTGTTGGTCCCCCACAGGAGGGCCAGCTACGTGTCTGCAGGTACGCTTTCAGAATCTCCAAGTTTTTCCTTTAGGGGACTCTTGTAAAAAATATTCATAATTCCTCAATTTAGGGGGAATATTGCCTCCTCCAGTTACGCCACTGTTGATTTATGCATTAGCTTTAGTTGCTTTGTTTTTATCGTTCAAAGTATGTTCCATTTATTAATTAATTAATTTTTTATCGAATAATTATTTTTCATTTTTGTAATTTTTAATCGTATTCTTCAAATAATTCTTTATAGTTTTACTTTAAACTTCGTTCAAGCGATGAAATGTTCAAAAAGAGCTTGGCCAAGCTGAAGGAGGACATTGTGAGGGCTAATTCGTTGATCAGAGAAGCGAATCTGATGGCCGCCGATATGGGGAGGCAAACGACTTTCAGCGTTACGCTTCAGATCCCGGCTTCTAATTTGTCCCCCAGCAAAATCAAGGTTGCTTTTGCGCACCTTAATACTATAAGCAATTAAAGGCTGATCAATTTTTAAAATTTTTATAAATTTTTTTTCTAATCAATTTTTTGAATGTTTTTTAATTTTTTTTCTAATAAAACTTTTAAATGTTTTTTAAATTTTTTTTCTAATTAATTTTTCAAATGTTTTTTAAATTTTTTTTCTAATCAATTTTTTGAAATTTCTTATCAATTCGAAAAATTAACTGATAATTTTCCGTATCGGAAAAAAACGAATTAACGCCACTGGACGTGATTTATGACATGCGAAAACTTGCATTCTGTAGTAAAGTGTGTAAAATGTATGAAAAAGGTCAGCTTGGAATAAAGAGTAAAATTACGCGAATACATTCGTAAACGCTAAGAGTGTAAAGTCGTGAGTAAATTAAAAATTAATCTCGCAAATTCAAAAGAAAAAGGAGGTGAAATTAGACAATGAATAAAATTTGGAGAATACAAAAAAATTGAAAAAACGAAAAATATAAAAGTTTAAATTATATAAGTATTAAAAAATTTATCAGACAAGAGCTTATGTGAAAAAATCATGATAAAATTGAAATGCTAAAATGAGCTTTTTGCAATGCAACCAGCTAATATTGAGTTTAAACTTTGCAATATGAATTCATCAGGAACACGAAAGCTCCCGTTTGAACCGGTTTCGTTAGTAATACGTATTTACATAAATATATACTTGCACTGTTAACGAGCATTGTTAAGTTTTTTCTCAATTTTCTAATTTAATTAAAAAAAATAAAATTTAACATTTTGTTTTCCAATTTTTTTTCTATTTAAAGTCAGCAAAATTTACTGGCTTTCGGTTACTGAGTAAAGCATTGATCATCGATAAGTAAAGGTCATGCTCGTGACTTGAGTTTAAATAATGAATAAATATAATAGAGAAAAAATTATAAACTGGCGACTAACTTTTCTTAATTATATGCAAATGCGCGAGAGTGGGTCTGTATAGCGTGTAAACTACAATAAAATGTCGCTTTTGCGATACACGAAACATTCAATTAGCTATCATACAGAACTTCACTACCGTACATACAGTGCTCGCCATGGAACATGACGCACTATAATCATCAGATTTATATTAGATGATGCGTCGCGAGCGCCGCGTCTCGTCTATAATGCGCTATTACTTCTTTTTTATTATTATAAGATATTTATCTGTATCATGCCATTAATCTTGCGATGCGGACAGCGCAATTTAGCTATTTATAGCGCCAACAAGAGGAAGCGCGCACGTGAATGCAGTTCTATATTCAGGCGAGTGCGCGCACGTGAATGCTGTTCTATATTCAGGCACGTGCGCGCTTCCTTCTTGTTGACGCTATTAATAGCTAAATTGCGCCGTCCGCATCGCCAGATTAACGGCATGATACAGATAAATATCCTATAATAATAAAAAAGATGATAGCGCATTATAGACGAAACGCGGCGCCCGCGACGCATCATCCAATATAAATCTGACGATCATAGTGCATCATGTTTCATGGCAAGCACTACACGTAAAGGTTGCATTAAAGTATGTTGGATCGCAAATGCGGAGTGTATAGAAGCGGTTGACAATATAATTCAGCATCTCTTTAAATTAGCATCGCTAATCTAAGATTTTCGAACAGAACGTTAAATTGGATATGTCTCCAATTAGCCGATAATTGACCGAATTTGTGCAATAATTGGTCATTTTTTCATCGAATTCGTGATTTAGGGATTTTTATTAATCAGCTAATATAGTCCGAGGGTAAATATATGTAGTCGTCGAAAAATAATATATTTAAAAAAACGACATCCTGATCAGATTGTCATGAAATTTTTTACACTCTTGCTAGAAAAGCGCCTTCATCAGCGAACCGGCCGTTTTAGTCAAAAAGAAAGGCAGGGGAAGTCAGCTGTGGAACTTGGAAAAACTGGAAAACAAACTGATCGATATGCGAGAACTCTATCAGGAGTGGACGCAGCTTAACCCGGACGACCAACAAGTAATCCGGCTACACTGCATATTTCTTTTGCACAATCGAAAACTAGCTATCCTTACTTTACACCTCGTTCAAATATTGTATTAAGTCTCGCCGATGTTCTTTTGAATATCACGTGTACTCTGTTTTTGGAGACTATGCGGTACACAACGCAGTATATGTATGGTGTGTTGAAGCCAGACTTTAACATGTTTTATGTAGCCGGAACAAAACTACAAGACTAGCGATAATTTGTCCGAAAACGTAAAGCGCGTGGGCATATAAAGCGAGGCACCCGGCTGAAAATTTGGAAAATTTCATTTTTTCAATGATCGATTTAAAACTGATTTTTGAAATAAATGAAGAAAATAATTATTGTTATGTTTCATAGTGTTTAATTTTATTTTTTTGATAAGTTGCGCATTTTAAGTCGAGAAAGGGCCATTTTTTGTGCGACTTCGCTTACGAAAAGCCGTTTGTTTGAAAAGCGTATAAAGTTTACAACAATTTCGTTCGTAGCATATAGCTTTGCACTGGGGGTCCACGTTGTTCCGGTTACTTGGAGTCTTTCATATCATTGTTGTTGTTGCCCATTTTTAGCCACACTTAAATTGCTCTTCTTTATATGAGACCTTAACCCTGATTTTAGCAAGCTCTAGATACGCGATCTAGTTGCCCGTTTTCCGCGGGTTACTGTAAGAATAGAAATCCATACGTCGCAAGCTTCTCAGTGCCCTCTTTTTTATTGAAAGCGCATTTTATTAGGCAATAGAAAACATATCGACCTACATTTTGTGAGAAATGTTTGATTTCTTGATTTTATAACATGTATTATGAGCCTGAGTCTGAGCCAAGGGGCGGATTTAGGGGGGGGGGTGGCCGACCCCCCTATTGGCTCAAAATAGTGCGCAAAATATGGGATTTTTGAGCAATTTTTAGCGATTTTCGTGTTAAAACGGCTAATTTTTCCGCCCAAGTCAGGGTTCCGCCCCCCTTAGGGGTACCGCCTCCCTTAGGAAAATCCTAAATCCGCCACTGCCTAAGCCTAAGCCTATGCATAAGCTATGCGTGTCGGACATCGCACGCCTTCGATTGTTTATATAAATAATGATTATTAGTAGGTACGTAATTGATTCTTAGTAGCGCGATCGTTAATAATTGATGAATAATAATTATTCACTCCAAATAATTAGTATGTAATTAGTCGTTGAAATATTATTATTAATTTTGTTAATCGTAGAATAATCCGGCTCATTAAGTAACTAATTCTTTATCGATTTTATCAGATTCTACTCAAAGAGCAAAGCATCGATCCGTTTTTTGAATCGCAAGAAAATCATTCTTTGATCGGCGTGGCCAACGTTTTTTTGGAGGTTTTATTCCACGACGTCAAATTAGATTATCACGTGCCGATTATCAGTCAGCAAGGCGAAGTGCGTTTAATCGATTTATCATACGTTTGCTTCTTTTTTAATTTTTAATTACAGTAGGTTTACGCATCTATGGAATAATGCGTATATACTTTACACCTACTTACTTGTCTAATACCTAAAATGCGCTCATGTATTACGGCACACCTTTGGCTTGTTATAAGCGATGAGTGGGCTAAAGCGACTATCGGAAGCAATCGCGGCCGTGTGCTGTTCTACCGTCAGCTCTGCACTCAGGAATTTATGAATAGTGTAAAGAACGTATTACTTAGAGCGCTCATTTATTGGATTATCTTCGGAAAATTTGAAAATATCCAGTATAGATTTTAGATATTCCGCTTAAATGGCTTTATGCTTGTGCTGAGATTTTGACTTTACACCGGATGACTAAATTACTTAATGGTTAAAATTAAACATGGAAATGACACCTTGTTATCGACAGTTATCGTCGCTCATTAGAAAATAATTCAGTTATAATAAGATTTTTTATGTTACTTCGATTAGGCGTGCAATGAAAGATAAGCGATACTTATACTTTGAATGCGCAAATCATCATAAATATTGAGATAACCGATACGTACGTTATCGTTCGGTTATTTTTACTTTACACCATATTGATCTTATACTTATTCTTCCGTGTTGTTTGACTGACTTCTTCCTGCTCAAGTTTTGCTCCGAACTTAATTTTATTCTGTTTTCGCAGTCTTTAGTTTTACTAACCTCGGGTTTTACTCCTTACACTAATCTGTTCGTCAGTCATTGAATCGGGCGATCCGCGTCAAGCAAACAATATTGAATTGTAAATAATACATTTATCGATGTCGTGAAGTTGCTAGCTCGGTATCCTGACGGTAAAGCGGCTTGAGATTAATTTTTTGTCTACATTTCACTGTACACTGGAATTTTCATTTGTTACAATAAAGGTTAATTTTTAGTCTACAGTTCACTTTACACTGGAATACTTATTCGTTACAATAAAGGTTAATTTTACTTTACACTTCACTACACTGGGATACTTATTCGCTACAATAAAGGTTAATTAATATTTTACACTTCACTTTACACTGGAATACTTATTTGTCATGATAAAGGTCGCTGGTCGACTAAACGTCGAAATTTACCGTACAAATTGTCGGGAATGCCCCGCGTCGTGCAATGGTCTGGACAGGAGCTTGGACAGCGTTCTCAGCTACTCCGATTCGATCGATCTAATAAACAACAATCATAATTTGACTTTGCCCATCAGCGCCGACTATCCGGCCGCTTGTCCGGCGTCCGATTTTTATGGCAAAATTATCACTTGCCGAGTAAATCCGCTTTGTAAATTCGCTTTAGGCTTTTATAAAAATATTAAAAATTTAAAACTCGAAACTAAATAAGTGTCGTCATACTGTGAGTTGTTTACACTCGCGTGACTCCTCCCTATCGTAAATGCAGGTTCGCATCAAAGAAGCGACCGGACTACCGCCCAGCCTATCGCATTTCGTTTTTTGTCAATATAATCTTTGGTCTCGAAGCGAAACGGTTACCGTACCGCCGACGTTTGATCCGAATCAGGCCGTTTCGAATACAGTGCACAAGGCTGAGGGACTGATGTTCAGATTTAACCACGAAAAAGTAATCAAAATCACGCTTTAATTACGTACAGTGCTCGCCATGAAAGCATGACGCACTATGATCATCAGATTTATATTAGATGATGCGTCGTGAGCGCCGCGTTTCGTCTATAATGCGCTGTCATCTCTTTTTTATCATTATAGGTTATTTATCTGTATCATGCCGTTTATCTGGCGATGCGAACAGCGCAATTTAGCTATTAATAGCGCCAACTAGAGGGAAGCGCGCACGTGAATGCTGGAAGCGCGCACGTGAATGCCGGAAGCGCGCACGTGAATGGCGTTCTATATTCAGGCGAGTGCGCGCTCGTGAATGCCGTTCTATATTCAGGCGAGTGCGCGCACATGAATGCCGTTCTATATTCAGCTACGAGCTTCAGGCATTCCATGCGCGCTTCCTTCTTGTTGGCGCTATTAATAGCTAAATTGCGCCGTCCGCATCACCAGATTAACGGCACGATACATATAAATATTCTAGTGCGTCATGTTTCATGGCGAGCACTGTAACTAGGTAACTGGGTCGGCGTTTCAAGCCTGTCGATATTTTTCTTAGGCTTTATATTTTTAACATTTCTCTACTTTTCTTACTCTTTTTTTGTAAAGGTTTTTGCTTCGAGTAAGATGTTTGACTTCAATGATTGCCCCTTTGCTGGAAAAAATGAAAAAAAATGGAACTCGAACGAAAAGTTCTTACGTCGACTTTTTTATACTAGCAGTGTTTTTACTTAGCTTCTGTTTTATTCGCCTAGCTCGTCGGTACTATTTCCCAATTTTTGAGGTCTGATCTTTGCGGGTTTAGGAATTTTTATTTTTATCAAAATTTTCTGCAAAGTACTTCAAAATCATCATAAATTGCGGATTAATATTGTTTTTTTGCGCTATTTCAGCATTCAAATGTAATTGTTTTTAGGTCATTTTGGCTCATAAAACTAACCACTTCGTCCGATCCTTACAGGTCGGTCATGGATCGTGGAAATGGTTCTGAATTATGCAGGCACGTATATATCTCTGGGGGAGGGGGGTGGTTTGGGGGGGGGGCTCGGCTCCCCAAAATTCTGCAAAAGCGAAAAAGAGGAATTTTTAAACGTTATTTTGTGCTATTTTTGGCCTTATTGGGCTTAGACCCCCCAAAAATTGGTGTCGGTCCCCACAAAATAGGACGGCCAGCTATGTGCCTGGAATTAAGCCACCACTGTGGGATAGACCAAAGCACTAGCAAATTGCTGTGGTATAATTACCATTATTCTCAATAATTGAAACTAGATATTCGAGTATTGAAATTTTGACGCTTTCATGCGCCCTTTTCATTGAATTTTTTAATAATAATCCCGCGTGTTTCGGTAAGGCGCCTGTCGCTGATTCGAAGTTGTTTCGACTTTCAATATTGCGTGTCTATTAGGTGTTTATTTTCGCCCATTCGTTTAAAAAAATCTTTTTAAGAGAAATTTATAAAAATTTTCGAAGGATTTCGATGTTTACGTCAATGACGAATTTTTGGAGCACGTACAAGAGGACGCGTTGTCAATCCAAGTTTGGGGTCATCGGACTTCGGGCTTTTCGTGCATTTTAAGTCGGCTTAAAATGAGCCACGCTCCGCCTCAGCCGACCTTTAACGTCGACGATTTGCAGGGAAAACAACATAGAACGTTGCAGGAAAGGTGAATTTTCACTAATTTTCCAATTTACTCCTCTGTTGCGTTAGTTTGTCAAGTTTTACCTTCTTTTATACAAACGCGTACCCCTGGTTCGGACCCCCTCAAAAAAAAATTCAGAAAAATCGGAAAAATAAGACTTTTTAAACGTTATTTTGTGCTATTTTTGGCCTTTTTGGGCTTTATCCCCCCAAAATTGGTCTTGGTCCGCCCTCCCCAAAATAGGACGGCCAGCTATCTGCCTGCTTTTGTAATAAATGTGCGCCGTATACCACACATGGGCGTGGGGGGTTTGGGGGTATGCACCCCCAGAAGTTGAAATACCCCCAGAAATCAAAATACCTCCCAGGATTCAAATTTTGAAATTTTTTTGCTTTTTTAGCGATTTTTTGATGCCATTGGATAGTGGTCGATGAGAAACGTCGAAAAATGGTGTTTTTTCGCCATACGAACACTTTTAAGACCATTTTTTGACGTTTGAAAATTTTTCAACCCCCCTCCCCAGAATTTCGGTGCTGCCCACATATGCGTACTACTATCTAAAAATTAGCAAAGTTCTACCGTATTCTCGTATTCATTTTTTAAACTCTTTTTTAATTATTTTTAACAATGAATATAAAATTTGTCGTATTTGGCGCGTTTAGATGGGCCGAGGTGACTAGGCGACTCGGATTATGGGTCGAAATTCACGAATTGAATGATCACGGGACTTACGGCCCGGTGAAAGTTGTTCCGCAAAACGACGTGCAAACCGGTGGAGTTTACGTTTTACGGCAGGTTAATAAAAAAGTTATCCAATTCTCGCTTCTTTTACACATTACACGGGGACTACGAATGCGGCTATATGAATTGGAAAATTATCATCGATTTCGAATTTAAATTATTGCATTAGTATAGTTATTATTTTATATTTATTCTTTATATTATTTATTTATATTAGTTATTATTTATATCCCATTATTTATATTATATATTGATTATTCCATTATTATTCCATTATTCCACTATAGCTGCACTATTTAAACAAAAGCGGATTCAATTGAAACTCTGATTCCATGTATTCGTTAGAGCTTTAACGCTTCCTTTGACATCAAATCTTAAGTCAATCTACGCTTATCGATACACGGTTGAATAATGATCAAAGTCCGCATGAACATCATACGTGGGCAGCAAGAAAATTCTGGGGGTGCAAAATTATTTGAAGGTCAAAAAATGGCTTTAAATATGGTGGTATGGCGAAAAAACCATTTTTCGACCTTTCTCATCAAGCACTATCCATTGGCATCAAAAAATTGCGAAAAAAACAAAAAAAAATTTCAAAAATTGAAATCTGGGGGAGGTATTTCGATATCTGGAGGGTATTTCGGTTTCTGGGGGGTGCGTAGTCCCTAACCCAAACCCTCTACGCCCAAGTGTGATGAACATGCTTTGAATGGACTGTATTTTACTCGGTTAAACAAATTAATCTCTACAGTCCCGCTAGGAGGCAACTTTTTCTCATCAATCGTAATTGTCCAGTTTTGGCTGTTTTTTTGTACCCGGGTGTTTGCCGTCCGATTGCTTGAAATCTTCGCAAAAAATTTAAAATCGCATTTTAAATTCTGTTGTGTGATATTTTTCACATTATTCCGCGCATAAATGCGAATTTCACGCTCTTAAAGTGGATCGGTTTGTGCATCACCAATGGAGCAGCATTTGACTTTCAAATTTACATTAAGTACGATAATTTTTTTGCTTGAACCCGTCAGGCATACATGCACATAGGGGGTGAGGAGGGGTATTACCCCCTGTAAGGGTCAGCCGGTCGGGTACTGTCCGGGCTGATGGAATTTTTTGCATAATTTTTGAAGTCAAAAGCTTTAAAAACGTCAAAATTGTTCCGGCGCTTCGCGCCAGATTAGTACTTAAGTACTTTTTAACTCAAAAAGCGCCCGAAGTTGATAAATTTTTGCAATTTTAATGTTAATAGCGATACAATGCTGTCAAAATGTACTAAAAATGCTTTTGAAATGTTATATTCCCACGAAAAAATGTTATAGCGAGGTTGATGTTATCTCTACCTGTATTAGGTAATATCAAGATGGAAGTGAAGCACTGACAGACACGTCACTGTGGGGGGGGGGGGGTGCTGGGGGGGGTCCGGACGCCCCAAAATTCAGAAAAAAACGGAAAAATAGGACTTTTTACACGTTATTTTGTGCTATATTTGGCCTAGACTCCCAAAAATTGGTGTTGGTCCCCCCGAAACTAGGAGGGCCAGCTACGTGCCTGAGTAGTGACTCCGTCGTATTTTTATTTAGTGTATTATATCCACACCTGGGCAATGGGTTCAACCCGCTATCAACGGTAGGCCGTTAGGTATCATTGGTCAAGGCTGCGAGCGAAGTATCACCAAGAATTTTGAATAAAAAATCAAAGACATATGCAAAATTGAATCAAAATATTCGAATATTTAAACACAAGAAATGAAGTAAATAAAATAAATCAATACATATTAATGAACCCTATAAGCAATAAATATCAATTAATGCATACCAAGTAATCAGCCAATCGTCCCACCAACCAACCAGCCAAACTAAGCAGCTAATCAAACAAACAACTGACTAAAGAACTAGTCAGCTAGCCAATGAACCAACTAACCAATTAACCAATAAGTCAACTAATCAACTAACGAAGTAACCAAATACTCATTCGAATAACTAACCAATCAACAAACCAACCTACAGTGGCGGATCCAGGATTTTCCTAAGGGGGGAGGCGGAACCCTGAGCTTGGGCGGAAAAATTCGTCGTTTTAACCCGAAAATCGCTAAAAATCGCTTAAAAATCCTAATTTTGCGCACTGTTTTGGGCCAATGCCGAGGGGCGGCCACCCCCCTACCCACCCCCTCTTAAATCCGCCCCTGTCAAACTATAACTATTTGACCAACCAATTATTCAGCCAATAAACCAGCCAAAATTATGCAACTGCGTATTCCTTTGGACGCAAGCGGTAATGTAATAAAGTTGATTGCTAAAATGGAAGTTTGATCGCATGATATCATGCAAAATATATAAAAAATATGCATCTACTTACGTAGACCGTTGTAAAATTTAAACAAAGGTACATAATGCGCCTAGAAATTCACTATTTATTTGAAAGTGGTCAGTTAAAATTTTACAAGAAAACAACCCTCTTTTGAAACTGGCAACCAGCCAATATTTTCTACGGAAGACCGACCATTGCCCAGTTATAATTGTATCCGTTTAATACTACGAGACTCGTGGTCTGTTTTGATTAGTTTTCGACGGCCTTTGTCGAGCCCCGTATTTCCAAAGTCGCTAAAATTACTAAAAATTGTAGATAGCCTATGCCGTACGTACGTGTCTAAAAAAAAAATTCGGTAGATTTTGCAAATCGACGACTTAACTTTTTGAAAATTTGCATAAAAATGATGCGCAGGGCCAGCAGCGCCGCATTGTAGTGTCTGTTAAAGCGACCAACGATTACGGCTCTTTGCCTCTGGTTTGCCAAGAAATCGCATCCGTTTCAATCGGCTGCATTTGCGTTAGGAATCGCCACTCGCAAAAGCCCCTAGATTCTTATCAGGTTCGATAGTACCGCACATAAAGTATCCTATTCAACAGGGGAGGATTTGTGGGTATGGCGGCTTCAATTTATTCGGCGAGATAAAGAATGGACGTGTACACCATAGCTTGGCGCACCAAAGTTTTGGGAGGGGGCAAAATTTTTTCAAAAGTCAAAAAAAGGTCTTAAAAATGGTGGAATGGCGAAAAAACACCATTTTTCAACGTTTCTCATCAAGCACTATCCATTGGCATCAAAAAATTGCGAAAAAAACAAAAAAAATTTTAAAAATTAAATTCTGGGGGTTATTTTGGTTTTTTTGGGGGGGGGGAGTGCACACAAACCCCCACGCCCAGGTTTGGTGTACACAACTTGCATTGATTTTCGGCCGTCAGTGATGATTGTTTCTGAAATTTTTATGTTCATTAATTCATTAATTTATTTATTAATGGCATCTTATTCATTTCCTTGACATTCTGGAAGCCGTATTTTTTGCTCATGGCATTGCGTTTAAAACGATTTCAAGAGCGCCAGCAGCTATTTCGGCATAGTTTTATCTATTTTCCAGCATACACTCGTACGTATGTATGATGGAAATTTTCAAAATGCTAGAAGTACGGGAAATCGAGCGATAATTCGAGCCTCTAGACGTCGTTTCAAATAAATTTCGCAAATTTTCCGGCACTTCGTGCCAGATTTCGGCTGAGGTCGAAAAATTTATTGATTTTTATGCTCGAAATTGTCGAAAATTTGAAAGTTTTTCTCAAAAAAAAATGTTACCCAAGAAGCGATTTTAAATAAAAGTTTACCGCGGAAACACAGAAAAAAACGTTGTATTTCTATTTATAGTTATTTTTTATTTTTTCTAGACGCGGAGCCTCTTTCGGCGGCGCGTCATATCGAGCAAATAGGTCATTCATAAATGGCAAGATACCTGTTCAGCATGGAGACTCATGAAAATTTAGTTTTCGGTCTGAAATCTGAAATTCAGAATTTGAAAATATAGAAATAAATTAGATATACATACATATGTACAGTGGCCGCCATGAAAGATGACGCGCCATCACTCTCAGAATTATAATGGATGGTGCGTCGCGAGCGCCGCGTTACGTTCATCACGCGCCATCATCTTTTTTCCTATTTAGAGCCATTAATCTCCATCATCCCGTTAATGTGGCGATGCGGACGGCACAATTTAGCTATTAATAGCGCCAACAAGGAAGCATGCACGTGAATGCTGGCGCGCTTCCTTCTTGTTGGCGCTATTAATAGCTAAATTGCGCTGTTCGCATCGCCAATTACGGGATGAGTGGAGGTTAATGGCGCTTAATAGGAAAAAGAGATGATGGCGCATGATGGACGTAACGCGGCGTTCGCGGCACACCATCCATTATAATTCTGAGGGTGATGGTGCGTCATCTTTAATGAGCATCACCTGTACGAATTCGTTTTTGAAACTATGTAATTTTGATTCAATTGGGCTAAAATTTCTGATTTTTCCGGTCATTGCTTCAAAAAATAATGAATTTTCTATAAGCGAACATCAATTTTACAACATAGGATCTCGATTTGGAATTATTGCGCCAAAAATGGGGCGACGCGCTGACCGACCGCAAGCAATATTTGGACGGCCAAATTCAGCGACTGATCAACAAGCCGGACAAATCGGAAGTAGATGTTGAACGGGAGCAGGCCCTGATCGTCCAATGGGTCGCCCTGACGGAGGAACGCAACGCGGTCTACGTCCCCGCCCCCAACAGCAACGTGCCTGGGGCTCCGGCCGAATGGTACCGGACGCATGTTTTGGCCAATTTTACAATGAAATAATTATTAAAGCCGTCCTGTACTTATGAGATGGATAAAGTGGGTTTTGTCTCACCCCTCTACCCCATACACATCCGCGCAAGAGCTATTCCAACCCCGCCCGTGCGGAACGGGCTATCGCAAAAGCTGGACAAAATGAAGGGTTCACTCGAAGTGGGCAGGCTCGTAGCTGTGTGGGGGACTGGGGGGTCCGGACCAGTGTTTTTGTTTTTTTGTACAAGGTCCGTTTGTACATGTACAAAGATGGTCCCCAAAAGTCTTTGTACATTTTGTACATGCAAATTTTTGTGTACTATACTATAGTACAGTAGCGATTTTAGTGTGGTTAAACAGGGTTTTCGATCTTTGGTAGTGTATTATAGCTAATTTTGGGTTTCTGACGCCAAAAAATACTAAAAATTATCTAGAAAACGGCGCGAAGCGCCGAAAAATGTTGACATTTTTCCATTCTAAATGCAAATTCTGCCATTTTAAAGATATATAGGACAAATAATTTATCAGTTCGGAGCGAAGCGCCGAAAAATTGTGGGAATTTTACATCTTTTTACAGTTTTTGTCTTCCTAAAAATCTTTGTACATTTTGTACACACAAAATTTTTGGGCACTATAATATGGTATAGCAGCGACTTTAGTGTGGTAAAAACAGAGTTCTCCAACTTTTCATAGTGTGTTTTAGCTAATTTCTGGGTCTCTAAGGGTAAAAATCACTAAGAATCGTCTTAAAACGGCGCGAAGCGCCGAAAAATTTGACATTTTTACTTTTGAAATGCAATTTCTGCCATTATAAAGATATATAGAACACACAATTACTCATTTCGGCGCGAAGCGCGAAATTTCCGAATTTTTAGACCTTTTTTGCAATTTTTGTCTTCCCAAAAATCTTTGTACATGTACAAAGACGGTCCCGAAAAGTCTTTGTACATCGGGAAAAATCTTTGCCGAGTACAAAAAAAAAACCGTGGTCCGGACCCCCCAAAATTCAGAAAAATCGGAAAAATAGGGCTTTTTACACGTTATTTTGTGCTATTTTTGGCTTAGACCCCCAAAATTGGCGTTGCCCCCCCCCCTAAAATAGGAGGGCCAGCTACGTGCCTGCAGATGGGCTGCTTTTTGAAAAAATGATACCTGTTCAGGGGCGGATTTAGGGGGGCTGCCGCGGCCCAAAATTGTGCGCAAAATTAAGCATTTTTGAGCGATTTTTAGCGATTTTCAGGTTAAACCGGCTAATTTTTCCGCCCAAGTCAGGGTTTTGCCCCCGGTTAGGCGTACCACCCCCTTAGGAAAATCCTAGATCCGACATTTTTCTACTTTCTTGATGACCCAGAAGCCATTTTCTGTTCATGTAGGTTTCAAACCAGTTTTAACTGCAGAAACGGCTATTTTTGCATAGTTTTCTTCCATTTTCAATTAAAAGATTTGATGTTTCGCATCGAATGCTATAAACACGGGAAATCAAGCAGTAAATCACGCTTTTAGACGTCTTTCCGCCTTAATTTCACAAATTTTCAGGCGCCGCGCCAGATTTTGGCTAAAGTCAAAGGAATTTAATGATTTTTTCGCACAAAATTGTCAAAATTTCAGAATTTTTAGAAAAATATTGCGTCAAAAGTGATTTTATGTAAAAGTATACAATGCAAAACACCGGAAAAACGCTATTCCGCGCGTTAAGGGAAAATTTTTGATCTATTTTTGACTGTTTTTGGAATAGTTGGGATACTGCCTTCCCCCCATAGAAAAATCCTAGATCCGCCACTGTAAGGGACTATGGGAAGTGAAGCAAAATTGTCTTTTTAAACCTATTTTCAGTCCAACTAGCGGACAAACCATCCTTCGAGAGCCCATATTTGGACGGACTGAAGTTTTTGGCTAATGCCAAGGTGGATCGCGTCTACACGCTCCATCCCCTTGAAGATGACTTACCGCCCTCCCGAATTAAGCCCAATAATTTGCCTTTCTTAGACTTCTCGGGTGTTTTTTTATTGCAAATTTTAATCAGAGGTATTCACCTGATCATCAAAAAATAGTCCAGAATCTCGCCGCCCCCATCTGTAATCAGACACGTAGCTGGCGCGTCCTATTTTGGGGGACCAACACTAATTTTGGGAACTAAGCCCAAAAGGGCCAAAAAATAGCACAAAATAGCATTTAAAAAGTTTTCGATTTTTCTGAATTAATCGGGGGAGGTCCGGACCCTAATCCCCCAGTGGTGCGTGCCTGTCAGTTATCCTGAGATGCTATTTATACGCACGGTACGATTATGCCTTCCGCTGTTACTACATCATCTACTTTATAAGCTTATAATAACTTACAATTCGGGCCGTAATTTGGTTTTCAAAGTCATCCAAAGAATCTCTGACTTTTGCTCGCACAAACATGTACAATGTATATGTGCGTACTGTGATATTAAATTCCATTCATTACTTTGTTAATGTTACTGATTATGATACTACATAATAATAAATAATCCGTTCTGTTTTTTTAATTCGAGGAATCCGCCGAAAGGCATGGAGCGGCATATACCGGTCATATTTTTGGATCTCAAAAGGTTTGCTATTTTAAATGTGTTACGTATTGTATGTTCAGCTACATTTTTCAATCTGTTGTTTGGAAAACTGATCGCGATCGTCCAATACAGTGCTCGCCATGAAAGTCGACGCACCATTATTGTTAGATTAATGTTAGATAATGCATTGCGAGCACCGCGTTTTGTCCTTTATTTATGTATCAACCTGTCTTTTCTATTATATGACATTATACTCTAAGATGCCGTCAATGCGGCGACGCAGACAGAGCAGTTTAGCTCATTAATAGCATCAAAAAAACGTAGCGCGCACGTGAATGGCGTTGGATCCAATGGCTTCACGTGCGCTTTCAGCCATTCACGTGCGCGCTTCGTTTTCTTGATGCTATTAATAGCTAAACTGCTCCATCTACGTTGTTGCTTTAAGGAGCATGTTAGAGAATAATATCCTATAATAAAAAACAACTTGATACATAATAATGGACAAAATGCGGCGCTCGCGACGCATTATCTAACATTAATCTTACAATAATGGTGCGTCAACTTCCATGGCGACTACTGTATTGAATGTGTTTACGTTGCTCAGCACGTTTCAACATATTGTGAAATTAGTATTGTTCCTTGAAAGCGTACGGTCGAAATTCAAATCAATAAGCGGCTTATTGACTTACCATCGCGCATAATCTGAGGGAATAGTAGGGTTTCACCCGGAAAGTTTTCAACCCTCCCCTGAAGATTTTTCTATCGCCTAATAATTAACGATTTTGCAGTTTCCTAAAATTTTGTAGAGAAGGTGCTGCTTGCGGCGCTTTTAACTATCCGTCTGCCCAATAGTGTTAAAGTTCGGGCTCATCCGCCTCTTAAACGTAGCTGTCCTTCTGAATTTGAATTGGAAACTAAAATTTTGGAGTCAAATATCAACAAATACTTGTGGACGGATAAAAACAGGGGCGGATTTAGCGGGGGCGGGGTGGGCGGCCGCCCCTCCCTTTGATCCAAAATAAAGCGCAAAATTAAGTATTTTTGAGCAATTTATAGCGATTTTCGGGTTAAAACGGCTAATTTTTCAGCCCAAGTTAGGGTTCCGCCCCCTCCCTTAGGGCTACCGCCCCCCTTCCACCTTAGGAAAATCCTGGATCCGCCACTGAATATGAATAATGGTATATTTGAGCGTCTCTTAGCGAACTTCATTAATTGGAGAAGAATTAATTTTAATAAGATAAATAATTTATTTTGAAAGCGCTCGGAAATTCTGGGCTTAAGGTCGGGCACGTAGCTGGCCGTCCTATTTTGGGGGATCAACACCATTTTTAGGGTGACTAAGCTCAAAAGGGCCAAAAATAGCACAAAATAAGGTTGAAAAAGTCCTATTTTTCAATTTTTCTGAATTTGGGGGTCCAAACCCGCATCTCCCCCAGAGATACGTGCCTGCCGACTATAATTCTTCTTTAGAACTCTTTCAAGCTTCAATCGCTTTTTCATAAAAACAGAAAAATATGCGTCCAATTTTTGTTGTTTACCTTAATTTTCCTTCAGCTGCCTCAGATTTTGCCGTGACACAGTTTCGGAGAAATAAAAGAAGAAGTTTTAATATTCAAAAGTTCTTTGAGAAGATTTCTGTTGTAATAAGAGTCTAAGGTCGTTCGCACTTCGTCATTTGCTTAAAATGTTTCAAAAGCGTCAAAATTTAGTATTTAAGGGTTCAAAATCTTTTAGTCGTATGTGTTTAAGGAAGGCGGGGCGCCCCACAATGCGGCCCAACATATTTATCGATATAGAATAAGGATGGCAATGATTTTTAGCCGTCAGTGACCTAATTTCTTAATATATAGCTACATATCAGTGACAATTATTTACTTTCGTCGCGGCCCGTAGCCATATTTTTGCTCAAGGAATAGATATAGAACGATTTCAAGCGCAAAAACACTTGTTTTCCATAGTTTTCTTCTATTTTACAGCATAAATTTCAAAATTTTCGATCATTTGCTTCAAATGCTACAAATGCTGGAAATTGAGCAGTAATTCATGGCTCTAAATCTTTCAGCCTTAATTTAGCAAAAGATTTTGTTGCGTAAAATTATTGGAATTTTTAAAAGAAGGATTGGAGAAAGTGTTGCGCCAAGCGCTTTCAAATAAAACTACACGAAGTATTGCTGCTTTCTTTCGAAAACCGCATGTTTGTTGCTTTCGATTGCTTCGCATTAAATTTCACGCGCGCTGGTTTACAAGGTCAAAAATTTTGACTTGGTGCAAGCTCTTTTCAGTGAGTAATCATGTTTATAAGTACCGCACGTGATTTCCTTTCAGCCCGTCTCATACATGTTTATAAGATGCAGATCATATATTTAAGTAGCGAATATGGAATCAGCGGTCCCAGAAACCCAGGGGCCAAATTTTGGAAGCAACAGTCAATCTGCTGCTTCTGCAAAAGAGAACAAAACTTCAATTTTACGCCATGCATAAGGTACCTTGGGCTCCCGTATTCAGAAACCAATCCGTGAATTTTCTTCAAATTCTGCAGTAAGGTCGGTCATAAGATATCCAATAATTCGTAAGAACTTTAAAACCACTTTATCCGCTGCGATTTCAGATATTTGATAAGATACACTTGTAAATCACGTTTTTCTTACGCGTCACATCAGTTTACACTGTAGTGTAAAGTGGTTCACACCAGTCGATAGCGCATAAAAAGTTGATCTAGGTGGCTTTAAACATTTACCCTGCGGCAATTGCATAAGCGGTTAGAGCTACCAAAACCTTTTACATACATCCGTAGTTTCCGGGTTTCAGGAGTCCGATCGAGCCATTTTAATCAAAAAATTGTAATTAGCGCCCGAGAATACCCATTGAGTGAAAATATAAGTATCACAAAAATTATCTAGTAAAACCTTTTTTGCCTCACAAACACACACACACACACACACACACACACACACACACTTACACACAATTCGAAATTAATATTATAGATTATTTTTATTATCATAAATGCACTATTCTCAAACTTCAGTAGAATGATGAATATTTTTTAATAATTGACTAAGTATTAAAATTCGCCGATTTGTCGAGTTGGTGCAGAGGCTGACGCATCCGTTTTCGCATGTGGGTTTAAAAAAGACTAATGGGTTCAAATCTTCTGGGTAATAACTTTTTTTAATTTTTCAATTCTTTAGGCAAAACCATGCACTTTCGACTTGTTTATGTCTGCCAACAACTCCGGTTATGAGATTTAGGAAATTTTTCAGACAGAAATGTACTATGGAATCAAGGGCTATCTTATGTTCACCAGCAAACTTTTCTACAATCAATACACAATTAGTACCAGGGATTTAAACTTTACACTCTAGTGGATGAGTAAAAAAATAGATTTTGTCCGATATTTCTCTGCCAACTTTTCCAATTATGAGTTAAGATGAATTGAATAAAATAGAAATAAAATAACTTTTAAGGGCTACAGGTCGAAGCAAGCCGCTTTCAAAAAAAACGTAATATTGAGTTGTTTATGGGGGTGTAAAGTTCGAAATCTGGAGTTGTAAAATGAGGCGAAAAAAACAGGTTTTTCGTATTTTGATTGGTATATCATATCAAATATTTTTCGGAACATAAGTTTCGCACATTCAAACATACTACAATCAAAGGGCTACAAACTGGCTCGAACCGAATTTATTTACACTCAATTAGGTTCAGATTTTTAAAGTTTACAATGTGGTGGACAGTGAAAAATACGTGTTTGTCTATTTTTTGTTCGCCACTTTCTCTGTTCAGAAGTCGGGCGAGGTCGAATAGGATAAAAATAAAGTACTTTCTAAGAGGGTACGCGTCACAGCGAATTTGCGTTTGTTTACATCGACATTTAGCTTTTTCGGGAGATGTAAATTCAAAAAAATAGGGGAGTTAAACGTGTTTTTGTCTTGTCTTTTCTGCCAAGATTCTGGGTTATGAGTCTGGACATAATCTCAAGTCTAAAAATTAACCAGAAACCAAATGTGATACGCCAGTTTGTTTGCACTCAACAGTGGTGTAAAGTGATTTACATCTGATATTTATTTGTCCTCGGTCCATTGTGGAGAATTAATCTTTTCATAAATGTTGATCGTAATATCACAGTAATATCAGAATTACGAATCCGACTGAAATTTTCTTTACACTCTGTGGTTGTGTAAAGTTTACACTGCATATTAACTTTAGTTCTAGAGCCTTGCGGAAGCTTAATTTTTCTCAAAATGTTTTACGTAAAATCAGAATTGGGAATCTGACTGTTAGTTTTCTCTACATCTAGTAGTTGTGTAAAGTTTGCACTATTCATTTGTTGTTAATATGTAGTTTATACTACAAATTTATTTTACTTCCAAATCTGAGCGTTAGTGTTCCTTACACTTGATATTTTCGTAAAGTTTATGCTGAAAAACTTTGATCTGTTTAAATAATGTTAGGTTGTCTTGTTTAAAAAAGGATAATGCTGATGTTAAGAACATTTTTTCCGCGTTCTTGGACTGCTGTCATTATTGTGGGATGTTACTGTATGTGTTTACTGACTGATGTACTGAAATCATTCTAATTAAAAGTAGGGTACTAGCAAAGAAAAATGCTCCGATGGAACAAAAAAGATGAATATACTTGGAATTGTGGATTATTAAGGATGTAAAAGGAGGGGACTAAGAAAAGTCTACCTAAAGTCGCAAAATCTGCTAAAAATCACACTTTCTCTAAGCAACGCAAAAACTCGAAGTATATTCTGCGGCTTCGAACAAAGTGTCTTTTTTAAATAATGTTCAAAGTTTCAGATAAGTGTGTATAAACGAAATCTATAATGTTTACTTTTTTAAATTGCTGGCAAGTAGCAACGCTGACTAGCTTCGTACATTGATTGATAGAAAACTAAGTGGTATTGTATTAAAAGTTGTTTTATTTTGTTATGAACATTATAGCAAGCAAAGCAGGGGCCGATTAATTAAAGCACACAATCTTTATGGGAATGCTACTGTACATACATTTAGTCGTTTTAAGTCAACTTACGCGTTTCCTACTGTTTTAAACCAATAATTTCTTCAGTTGTCTTGGATGCATCGATGTTTGCTATTTCATTCAATTGGCTTAGAAAGACTGTTAGTCTACTCAGTATCATTTCCCATAGCTACTGCATGGCTAACGTGCTGCTTTTTCAATCATTTTTATAGTTAAAGATTTATTTTAATCTGTTGGCCGCAGAATATACTTCGATTTTTTGCGTTGCTTAGAGAAAGTGTGATTTTAGCAGATTTTGCGACTTTAGGTAGATTTTCCTAGTCTCCTCCTTTTACATCCTTGATAATCCACAATTCCAAGTATATTCATCTTTTTTGTTCCATCGGAGCATTTTTCTTTGCTAGTAATTATAATACTTTGTGCAACTATGGTAAACTTAAAATTTGGAGTTTGGCAAACATTAAATTCTTGGTTAAACTTGGATGGGATTCGAAGGACATTTCGATCGCTCTGCAAAAAGTTTATGGAGACAATTCTCCTAATAAAACAACGATTTGTGACGATCCGAGCGATTTAGGGGTGAACAAGAAAGAATTAACCCTTAAGCACCTATACTTAACTATGGGAAAAAGTATGGTTTAAAGAAATCGGCATATTTTCCTTTCTATTGGTCAAAAATTGTTAATTTTATCTGGTTAGATGCACAAGTTGATATTGGTGCAAATATAAGCAGTTTAAGCATTAATGGTTCACTGTAGCGGGCGAAAAATTACTTTGTAGTCCGATACCGAATTTTACAATATGTTTTGTTGTTTCCTGCATTTTGATGCAAATTCTTACATATATCACTTATATATGCTTTATTTCATGAGATTCGCGGTCCATTAATCTTTAAAAGAGCTATTATAGTTGAAATTTGAACTGGTAGACATTGTTCACGACAGGCGGCGCGCGCTCACGGGAGTTCAAAAAATTATTTTTTTCTGAATTTTTTTCTGGAAGTCACCTTTCCTGGTCAAACTTCTTTATTTTTACTAGGATTAGACTTAGATTTATGTGGGTGATAGTCAGGGCGGAAAAACCCAGATTTGAATATTTTGAACAGCATTCACATTTTCCTCTGGATTGCCTTAACAGTATGCCCGTCCCAATGGTCATCCTCATTGCTTTCTTGTCCATAGGAGCACTGTTTCCATAACCTTTTTACAGAGCAATCGAAATGTCCTTCGAATTCCATCCAAGTTTAACCAAGAATTTAATGTTTGCCCGAGCTTCAAATTTTGAGTTTTCCTTAGTTGCACAAAGTATGATGATGATTAACGACTACCAATCAGCATCAAATACACCGACAAAATTGAAAAACTTGCAGGTTCACACAGCAAAGACTCAGCTTTATAAACATATAATTTGCTCAATTCAATTTTGTTCCTATCAAAAGTTATAGGTACATGCCGGAAACTTTTTGATCAACCCTCGTATGAGTTTATCATCTATCCGTAAGGCTGGTTCAATATAATGTAGTTACTCAACAGTTGATTCAGGCAGCAGTGGATCCAGGATTTCTGTAAGGGGCGGGCGGGCGGTACCTCAACTTTCTCGAAACAGTTAAAATAGGTCCAAAAATCCATTATTTACGAGCAGGATATCGCTTTTTGTATGTTTTACATTGTCTACTTTTATTCAAAGTGATTCATGGTGCAACATTTTCCGAAAAAAGTCTAGAATTTTTGGCAATTCTATGCATATAGAAGTGCTTAAATTTCGTTAGCATTGCTCAAAATCCGTCGTCGTAAAGCGCCGGAAAATTAGGGAAATTCACGAAGAAAGACGTTTAGAGATTTGAATTACTGCCTTATTTCGTGTACTTCTGCATTTGAAGCAAAGTCTATAAAGCATTCGACACGACACGCCGAATTTTTTTTGTAATTTTTGCTAAGAAATGGAAAAAAAGTACAAAAATATGACTTCATCGCCAAAAAGTGAATAAATGTAAATAATAGTTGTTACATATGCGGGAAAAATTTGAGATTACGATAGTCGATGTCGATCATTACAAATTACGTACTTCATTATTAGGTGCAATAGAGCGGGTCCATCCATACGTGGGCAGCAAGAAAATTCTGGGGGGTGCAAGATTTTTCAAAGGTCAAAAAATGGCCTTAAAAGTGGTGGTATGACGAAAAAACACCATTTTTCGACGTTTTTCATCGAGCGCTATCCATTGGCATCAAAAAATTGCGAAAAAAAACGAAAAAATGGTATTTTAATTTCTGGGGGGTATTTTGGTTTCTCGGGGGGGGGCTGCGTACCCGCCAAACCCACCCCCCTTCCCACGCCCAGTGTGGGCCCATCCCGCAGATGCGCCCCTCGAGGTAGGTGTTCTAAATTTGGGCACATTAGTAAATTTGATTGAAAAAAGTTCTGGAATCTGAACTCATCATGCATGAACTAGAATTGGGAACTATAGACTGTTTCACATAACTTCGTGCATGAATTCTAAGAATTTTCAACGACAATAAGCCGAGGCTTACGATAATTACATATCAGATCAATGCTATAATCGCAATCTGTCAGCTTATTGTCGGAGACAGTTTTATAATTTATGAACGAAGTTGTGTGAAACAGACTATAGTCTTGCACAACTTTCAAACTATCTACGAATACGTTCTAACCCAGCACAATTTGAACTCAACAAGTTCCATGATTTCTCAATGCAAATCCCTTTAGTAACGAAGAATAAAATTACATAATCTTCGCAGAAACACATATTGCCTTAATTGATTTTGGCAAGTGATTCAACGGACGCACCATGCATTCTCGAAGCCAAAAGTCAGTTGTGGCGGTCTGGGTGGAAACCATAACATTTTTAAATATCAGAAAGGGTCGAAAAATTGATGTCAGGGAAGAAAACCATTTTTGGACGAGAATAAAACAAGAAAAATCTGGGAAAAACCAAAATTGAAATTCTGGAGAGTCTGCGGGTGTTTTTAGGTCTTGTGTGGGTCTTGCCGTCAAAGCCCTCGTGACCCGAATCCAGGTCATTAATTTATCGTGGTAAAGCCATATTAATATTAATCAATAATTAATATTAATTGAAGATTAATTAATTAATTTAATATTAATTTATTAATTTATTATTTATTTATTAATTTAATATTAATTCTAAAAAAATTAGTAATATATTAATTTAGTATATAAATATAATATTAATTTAATATATTAATCAAATATTGATAATTGAATATTGATTGAATATTAAATTAATATTAAATATTGATTTAATATATCAATTTTCATATTTATTTGACACTCAACGTAACCAGTCATGTACGCGAGGGTTAACTGACCAGGAAGACCGAGAATATAAAGAAAGATCCGAGCATATTTAGGGTTACAACGTAGAAACGGAAACGGATTGGTAATGATTCGAGCCTAAATAGAAATAGAAAAATTGCAATTTTCAGGTAAAATTCGGAAATAGAAAGGCCTGGGCTCAGAACCACTAATCGTAAGAAACTTTCTCGGATCGGAAGTGGATCTGACAAATTAAGCCTATTGTCTCCTTCTTTGCATACCCTATCCAAGGCTTAAATCGTAAAAAATTTCACTGTAAAGAAATCACAGCGATTTGAAATCCTTCATAAGACTGAAATCTGACCTGAAATCATCTTGAGGAATTTTCCTGGAAACAAGGTGAAATTAGAACTTGCTTTGAGTAGGTTCCTTTCCTGATTGAAGTGTCAACCATACGAGGAGCGTAGAGGTGGTCTGGAGAGTTTAGACCCCAGAATTGAATTTTTGGCGTGTTTTTTGGAAATTTTGCCAGTTTAACACCATGTAGACTCCACAGAATTTATTCGCTGCCCATGTAACATATTGTACATATATCCTTAACCAATGATTATCGTGAGAATTTTCTTTTGGGAAACCCTAACTGGAGTTTTCAAATTAAGAAAATTTTCTCAGGAAACGGAGAAAGGGATTGGTGGATATAAGCTTTTCGGAAAACTTTTATTATGCTATAGGATTTTGACCTGATGTTCATTATACCTTTCTTGAGGGTCAACTATAAAAGGCTGGTGCTCAAATTCGATTGCTGGAGAATTTTTATAGAGATTTGAAACGGGATAATACGATTTTTCCCAGAAGCGGAAGCAACTCATTTTCAACCTGTTTGTATTTATCAGTTTCTAATTAAGTGGACTAGCCATCGGTTCCTTTAAGGTTTCAAATTTATTGTTTTAGTCATAGTTTCCGAATTTTAAATTTCACCATAAATTCATGAAAAATTTTATTAATCGAAAAAATTGAAGAAATGGAATAAGTTGAACAAAATTTAGTCAAAAAATGAATATATAGCGCGAAGTGCTAAACATTTGACACTTTTAAGCCAAAAATTAGCAAAAAACGCTCTAAAAAGCACACTTTCTATGGGTTTTTTAAATCGCTCATTCTAGAAGGTCGTAGCTATTTTGAGTGGTCGTCGTCAGCAGCCATTCTGGGGACCTAACTCCCCAGGCCACCTGAACAGGAATATTCATTTATCATTTTTACAGATACGACGAAACTCTGCTTCTGCTGTCGTGCATTTTTTTCGGCCTGTTTTAAGACCAAACAGTCAATTTTCGTTTAGCGCAGAAGAATATAATTTGTTTCATTAGCAACACATTATTTGATTTTATCAAGATAGTAGTAATTAAGGATTGCAAAACTGAGTTTCTTTATTGTTTGCTCAAGATTCTTCAACACCGCGCATAAGGAAGTAGGTATATATGCAAGCAGTCGAAACAGGCGGTAATGTTTCTGACAGTAGTTTAGCTGTAAAGCTATAAACTGCCACTCACACATCTACTGAATAACTAAGCACATACTTTTTGAGTAAACTAAGCAGCTTAAATTAATAAATTTGAAAGGCTTTAAAAATACCTCGTTCTCCCGTTATGCCTGCTTTTAAAAGAAATCGATAAACGATGATTGATGTGTGTGGTTAATGCCACCTGCCGCATTTTAATCTGTAGTCGGAAAAATAGGAAAGTCAGAGGTCAGGATGGCTGGAGAATCGGAAGACAATTGCTTTGATTAACCTAGCGGTTTTTGAAAGAAATTAAAAGCTACTACAAAAGAAGTCCGATTAAATCTGAAAATCACAAGCTTATGCGAAACAGACTATACCTATCTATAGTCTGTCTCATTTAACTTTGCGGTTTTTTATTGGATATAAGCCGCACGAATCAAGCTACAAAAGTGGTTTGAAATTATTATACATTAATGCGGCTCTACAGTGGCAGACGTCCCACCGTAACTCGATATACTGTAGAATATCATAACTGAAGCATTAGTTTAAAACACTTTTGGGCACTACTGGAAAAAGAGGGACCCTACATTTTTTCTCGAAATTTTTTTTCAAAACCAAGTTTTCTGACCAGATCGAGTATGCTGAACACGATCCTGACAATATTATCGCACGGAAACATTTTTCAGTAAGTTATTCGGAAAAAAAGTTGTAAATTGGTGTTGTAGAAAAGGATAGGCGAAAAGTAAGCTGTGCCTTTGGAAATGTTTCGGATTAGTCTCCGAAGCGTCAGGGGACGGTGACTGAGTGGGGTTACTAGGGTTAGCAATGTCTTAGGCTTAGGCTTAGTTATGTGCGTTCTTATTGATGCCAGCGCATGGGCTAGGCCTGAGATAAATGGAGCAAAAATTGCGGAGCGAGCGGAGCAATTTTCGCTCCATTTATGCCTTAGGCTTAGCCCATGTCTGGCACCAATCTGAATCCGCAAGCTATTGCTGTTGTTTGACACATAATATTGTCAGAATCGTGTTCAGCATATTCGATTTGGTCAGAAAACTTGGTTTTGAGAAAAAATGTAGTTATTCAGTCTCTTTTTCCAGAGTGCCCACTTTTGTAGGCACTTTAAACTTTTTCAAAAACCTCAAAGTTCAATGAAACGGACTATACATAGATGACCAATCAAGTTATGTATCTATAGATAATTAGTTCCTGAACACTTAATTCACTCAGGTAAATTAAGCGGGATGGTGATTAGCATTTGGGAAATGCATCCCATTACATCTATTCTTATATTATCCTGCAAACCCGGTTGCTTTGCAGCGCAAAATAAAACGATTTTATGCGCGCGACTCTAATAGCTAAAAAGCAACAGCTAAATACGTAAACACGCGCGTTTCTTTGGAAAAATTCATGATGCAATGTGTTTAGCTTATCGATTTACCGTCAAAGCGCAAATAGACACATAGCATGCTTATTAGCTAGCAGCTCAAAAGAAGAGTATTTACAAATGCTTTGGATCGTCGGTAGAGCGCAGTCGTTTTGTTGGCTGCTATTCGTTGTAGAACCAAGCTGTTCAGATTTTTTATTTTGTACACAACGAATCGGAAAAAACGGCTATTTATAAACAAATTTTATTGTCAGTTACTGGAACAAAAAGTACCTATGACGTCAGAAGCTTAGATTAGCTGCTTATGCCACGGTTATTTGCTAAAAATTTAACAGGCTTAAATACGAGCTGTCTGGGAGAAAAGCTGAATAAGGAATAGCAAGCGAATGCGCATTTAGGTTCAATCACGTCGACAGAGCAGCAAGCGCGTCGCTCGCCTTCAAAATTTTTTCGCGCATGCTGAAGAATATAACGCAATTCAAAAAAGCCCGAGGCCGTGTTTTCTTGTATTTCCCAACATCGATGATGATTTTTTTATTCGTCGTCAGAAACTCGATCGTCATTATGATTGACCTAATCCAGTTTCGATTTTTTGCTGCGAATTTTAGTTGTTTTAAAACTGCTATTTCTTTAAAGTCATGTGCGCGATTAATTTCAAATGTATATGTGCCCTGTCATTCTAAATCGACTTTTAAGGGTACGAAAATTCCCTGAGAGACAAAACGACAAAAAAATTTGACGGTTGGAAACAAAAATACCATTTTCGACGTTTCTCACCGAGCTCTGACATAAAATGACATAAAAAATCAAGAAAAACCGTGAAATCAAAAAGAGAATTCGAGGAACTAGCCGAATGCGGGGCTGAGGACTGCTGGATGGTCTAAGTCAGACGAATAGAGCCCCTTCGTCTCTGTATAGATCTGACCTCTTCTAAGTCGAGGGCTTTTAACGTGGTGCTTCGGTAGCGTTGGCAAAAGTCCGACTAAGAATTAGCAAGGACTATAGTCCGGACTAAGTCCTTTAGTCTTTGGACTATAGTCCTAGTCTTTTTTTAGCCCGTTAGTTCGGAAAAGGACTAGTCCTTTTTTGGCGGACTAAGTCCGGTTAGTCCAACCTACCGGGCAAAAGTTCTAACTTCTTCTACGTTGTGCTATCCGACGATTGACGTGAACTCTTTGGGGAGTGTTGTTTGCGTTTAACGCCTATGTTCACGTTAGTTTTTCTATTATTGTCTGATTTTCAAACTGTGCTCAAAGAGATATGTTTTATTTGTTTAGTGGAGGCGGAAAAAGACAGGCGAGGTTGTCAACCATACAACAGCTAATTAGTTGTCAACTCAACAACAGCTACAATTAAGTTTACATTATTAATGTTTTTTTAATAAATTGTCCCCAATGTCCACTGTCATTTCTTTGTAAGAACCTCAGAACATAATTGGCTGTAAACATAAACAGTTTCATATTTTGTTTTCAGACTAAATTTTGTTGGATTCATACGTAGCATTCAGTCCAGACTTGCATCCACTATTTTGGCCGTTCCCTCAATGTCAGCACCATGTGAACGCGTGTTTAGTTGTGCAAGTGTGATTTTAGATAAAAATCGTCACAATTTAAGCGATGAGCGTTTGGAAATGGAAATTTTTTTGAAGTTTAACTCTGGACTGTTTGGCCAGTAATATTTGCTATTTTTTACTTGAATCTGTGTAAAGTTTGTTACAAAATATATTTATAGTAGCACCTATAATATATATGTATGCATGTATGTGTTCGTTGATTGTAAAGTTCTTTTCAATGACTATTGAATCAGATCTGAACAAAAAAGCATTAGAAAGTGAATACCACCATGCAGTAGGTACCAGCAGTGTTCTCTGATTTTTTAACGAAAAGCCAGTCTAGTGTCAGGGTATGTTTTCCCTGCATAAATGATACTGCTTTTTATAAAGGACTTAGTCCGAGACTTAGTCTTTTATTTTAAGGACTTTGGTCCGGACTACAATCCTGATCCGAAGCACTCAGGACTAAAACCTGGACTATAGTCCGGAAAGTCCTTTTTGCGGACTTTTGCCAACGCTATGCTTCGCGTGTCGTTCTCTTTTTATCATATTTCGACCATTTCTTTTGAATAGAATTTAATGATTAATAAACAAGTTCTGCAAACAAAAAAGACTTTCCTACGTCGAATAGCTCTCTCCTATGTTATTCCTTATTTTGTTTACTAAGCAATTATCTTATCGCAATGGCATTGAATTACTGCTCCGATTCACCGGAAATGAATTCGTATATCGACGAAGATCGTACTTACAAAACCTATCATTCGCATTCGATGGTCAGACCTCCGTTGCTACCCCGCAGCAATTCTGTGCCACAGAGGCACAGTCGCGAAAGAGCTCGAAATTTAAGCAACAGTATTAGCTTTTTGTGGCAAAAATTCGCTCGCTTAGGGCGCCGTCGCAAAACGACGTCGACTGGAGTTGGCTTCGACTCTGAAGGTAAGCTTTGGGCCATATTTGATTTTCCCTGATTAATCAGGATATTTTACCAAAAATCTTTCACTTTCATAGGCACACGAGTACATCAAACCCAAGTGACAAGCTCGAGAGTCTCTCTATTTTTTCATTCAAGAATCAGACAGTAAAAATGCTATATAGAAAAAGCATTTGGAATAGTCCTTTACGTAGACTTCAATGTCTTACATCTTATCGCGCCTCTCTATTGCACGGAGAACGAAATCGATAAATTTCTGAAGGTTTGATAAAACCAATTGACTTATTTTTACGGTGGGGTTTGCGGAAGCTGGAGCAGCCAAGTCATTTGTGAGCAAAATAAAAAAGTGAAAATATAGGCAAAACTATCATTTATTTAGAAATTTTCTTCTCTGAATGTTTAACAAAAATTAAAATGCAATTTAAATCTAAAATACTCAAGTTAGAAGAACATATGAAAAGACAAAGAATATAAAATGAAAAAATATTGTGAAAAGTCAGAATATACGTAGATATTTAATATTTGCAAGACTTGGAGTAGTCAATTCAGTACCTATGCTAAAAACGCCAGTCAATAGAGTTTCCAGTATTTCAGAGTTTGCAGAGTTTCCAGTTTTTTCTGCTATTTTTAAATTTAGTGTGGGATCTATTATGTAAATGTGCGATCAGGGGCGCAATCAGAATTTTTTAAAGGGGTGCTCCGAAAATTTGTGACCCCATATTTCGGGATACATCCGGGCATATAATAAAGTTTTTTGACGTTTCCAACCATGCGCTATCCATTAAAATAAAAATAATCAATTTATTCTAAATTTAGCCTTAAAATACGATGCTTGTTGATTATAATAAATTGACTTTTGCTAGCCGGAAGAGAGACTGTAAACGTTAAAATCTGGATCCTACGGCGGGCGACTTTGAGATTTTTCAATAAAATGGTGCAAATTTTCACTATCGCGCTTTTTTAAAAAAAATTTGGGTCTCTGGTCCGCTCTCACTGCGAACGCTCATGTGTATGATTATAATTTGTGATCTTACATGAAGCATTATAGGGTTAATCGAGGAGACCAGTCTTGTCCAGACATGCATATGGGGGTTTGGGGGGTTGACCTCCAGAATGGAAAATAGAAAATCTTGTGGGGAAAATGGGGCAAAATGAAGGCAAAAAACATGAAAATTGAACATTTTCGTCAATAGTACTTCAAATTGACCAGAAAGTGTGTACTGATGTAGTATTAACGCTATTTTAGTGCTTATGGCAGTTTTTGAGGTTATTTTAGCCCTAAAAATCTCAAGTTTTGGCCCTCTGAGACCGGCTGACCCTCCTTCCCCGGATTGGCCATGCTGTGCATCTATGGTCTTATCTATGGATAAGTCAAGGATAAGATGAAAAATCAAGAGTTTTGTCGAGCTGAAGCTACCCAAAAAAAGCGATATAAGCTTTAAAATAGCACGAGGGCCGTCTCACTTTACGGTTCTTTATTAGTCCACATGAATTTTAAATTCAAATTTTGACTTAGCATCAGTGCATCACCAGAATATTCACCAGAATTAATTTGAGCACCGCACATATCAGCTATTCTTCAAAAATATGAGTCATAGAAGAACTTGATAGTAGTAAGCGGAAAAGTAAAATCCGGAAACGGAAACGGAAACGTATATTATTGTGCACACGGTTCTGTCGGGTGTTTCTCCGCCCTGTGGTAGTCCAAAGTGCCGAAAACGGGGTTCCCCAAGTGGGGCCAATCAGGGTGAACACCCCTAACCCCATTTCCGGCAAAAGTTCTCACACTGAAGAGGGGTTTATGGGCTCGGAAACGGGGTACCCTATAATTCATATGTGAAGCTGACCCCGGTTCCGTCGGGAGTTTCTCCGCCCTGGGGGTAGTTCAAAGTGCCGGAAACGGGGTTCCCCAAGTAGGGCCTATCAAGATGAACACCCCCAACCCTGTTTCCGGCAAAAGTTCTCCCACTGAAGGGGATTTAGGGGCTCGGAAACGGGGTACCCTATTATTCATCTGTGAAGCTGACCCCGGTTCCGTCGGGGCTTTCTCCGCCCTGGGGTGGTAGTCCAAAGTGCCGGAAACGGAGGTGGGGTGTTTACCTTGATGGGCCTAAAAGAAACCCCCGATGGATCCGGGGTCTGCTTCACGTATGAAAAATAGTGTACCCCGTTTCCGAGCCCCTAAATCCCCCTTCAGTGGGAGAAATTTTGCCGAAAACGAGGTTAAGGTTGTTCGCCCTGATGGGCCTTACTTGGGAAACCCCGTTTCCAGCACTTTGACTATCCCCCAGGGCGAAGAAACCCCCGACGGAACCGGGGTCTGCTTCACGTGTGAATAATGGGGTACCCCGTTTCCGAGCCTCTGAACCCTCCTTAAGTGGAAGAAATTTTGCTGGAAACGGGGTTGGGGTGTTCACCCTGATGGGCTCTACTTGGGAACCCTGTTTCCGGCACTTTGGAAAAACTCCCGACAGAACCGGGGTGAGCTTCACGGATGAATAATGAGGTACCCCGTTTCCGAGCCCTTAAACTCCCCTTCAGTGGGAGAAATTTGGCCGGAAACGAAATTGGGGGTGTTTACCTTGATATGCTCCACTTGGGGAACCCCGTTTCTTAATCTTTGGACTACCCTCGATTCCCTTACTGAACGATTAACGTTTTTGTGTGAGGTTAGCTTAAGGGTGGTTTATCGATTTGTTTCAGTGGGTAGTATAATGGAATAGGGCATATTTAATCTATGAATTATTACAGTAATATACTGGTTTACCCAAAATGTATACATTTAGTTATTTAGTAAGTTTTGAGTGGTGTCTTGTAGTACAAAACTCTCTGACACAATCGGTACTTTCTGTTTTGCCTCTTATTACAATGCTCATGTCATGGTAGAGATTCCTGAGCTAAATAGAGTTGTTGGACAGTCACTCTGGGCAGTATAATTAAATTATATTTTATTGTAGGCGGCCATCCTGGATGGACGCAGCCACCCTGGCACAATCTCCCGAATCCCTCCCCGCCCCCGAACTCCAACGAAAACGCACGGTAACAATAAATTAAACATATAAATAAATATTTATTTATCCATTTTGCGGGCTAACGACTTCTAGTAACGATCGAAAAATATTCAAACTCAAGATCATAAGTAATGTGTTCATTCAACATTGTCACGGGGAGACATGCACGTGGGGAGGGCGTTTGGGGTGGTCTAATGCCACTCACACTGAAAAAAGGGAAAATTTTCTTAGGAAAATGGGGCAGAAGACTAAAAAATTTTTAAAACTAAAAATTGTCTCCAAAAGTGCTTTAAATTGACTAGAGACTGTGTGATAACGTAATTTTAACGCCGTTTTAGCGCTTACACCAATTTTTGAGGTCATTTTGGTCCCAAAGAATCCGATTCTTGACCCTCCCCCCTAGACCGGCAAAATCCCCCAGGGCCCCCAGATCGGCCATGTTGTGCATCTATGGTTGTGAGCAGACAAGCACTGTGGGGGTTTCGGGGTCTAGACCATCAGGACGGAAAAATACGCTTTATAGAAAAGAGACAAAATGAACGCAATTGATAAGAAATATAGCGTTTTTTTGTAAGAAAGTGCTTGGAAATGATCAAAAACAATGGATTGCTTTTGTTTTTAAGCTACTAGTATAGTTTTTGAGACCATTTTGGCTCACAAAAACCTTTCTGTCTGACCCCAAACCGTCCATGCTGGGCATTGTATGTTCGAGGGCACCCTTACGATAGTTTTTCTAGCCTTTCTTCCTATTTACCGCGGAAAAATGAAATAAGAAGCTAATACTTCGTATAGACCTTTTGAAGTTTCTAGCATGTATTAAGTTGCATCAGGAAAAATGGGCTCAAGTGAACATGTCTAGAAATGGACTTGATTATTTTCAGCTGCTAACTTATGCGTAAATGACTGTATTGTTCGTTTCTGGATTAATTAGGTAATCTTTCCGCAGAAAATTATATTTATTTAAGTAATTACGATTCTATTGTGAATCAAATATTGTATTTCCGCAATGCACATCGTACATACATGCATATTTTCTGCGCAAGGGTGCCTTAAAAACAAGTCCATAAATGATCGATGTATGTTTAGCTTAAATCGTCGTCCTTTCAGCTTAAACAGCATAGCTTGCAGATATATATTGCGCTAAGTTGCGGCTTTTAATTTTCTTGGCTCTTTTCAGAATGATAGCAATATAACGCTTTGAGCTAACCAACTTATTTTTATGGAAAGCATCATGCTTACTGTACTCGCATAAACTATCCGTCCGCATTCTTTAGCTGCACGTTTTCCTTTTCTACATAGCTTCGGCGATTTTTCGATACGAGAAAAAACTAATTGTCTGCAATATTCCGGGGATAGCTTTCCGAGATATAAATCCTCTCGCAAAATTCCTATACAAATGCACAAACTAGGGCTTTTCCCCTAGCGCCCCATTACTGCAGCACATGATGCTTATCTTTATTGTTACCTAACATACTTGAACATACTTGGAAAATTCAATCGACTTTTTTCCAATGACGCAAGTATTCTCCGAACTTATTAAGCTGTGACGAAAGCTGCCAATTTGAAACGGTGTCTATCCGTTAGCCCGCTTACCTAATACGTTATGCAGAGACAAACATCGTAAGCTGAAACGGGCAACCAAATAAGGCTTATTTTTTAGTATCGCTTGGCACGCTAGTAATTTTTCGTTTTCCGTCAAACAATATCCTATTACGCGTTTTGGACCAAACGGACCAAAGGCGGCTGTTTCTAAAAACCGGATTTTTGCGAAATCATTCGAAATATTTCCATAATTGAACTTTTCCCGAGATCCTCAATCCTAAAAAAGCATAAAATTCTTGTGTAAACATTTTCTGTGCGTGTCTTCCACTCCCGGCTCAACTCTAAACAATGCCAGCCGAAAAACGAGGAGGAGGTAGCGGCGGTTCCACCAGATTTGGCTTACCAAAGCCAAATATTGACTGGGATAACATGGGCAAAAATTTGCGCCGCCGTAGTTTGGATTTATTTAATATTCGCAAATTTACTCATAGTACCTCAACGGAAAGTCCATCAACGCGACGGAGGTTGCATAACCGAAAACCATCGTTGTACAGCATCGAATCAGAAATCTGTAAGTTTGTTGCAAGCAGTGGCGGATCTAGGATTTTCCTAAGAATGGGGGCGGTATCCCAACTTTTCCAAAAGAGTCAAAAATAGGTCCAAAAATTTGCCATTAACGCGCGAAATAGCGTTTTTTCGGTGTTTTACATTGTATACTTTTACATAAAATCACTTTTGACACTATGTTTTCACTTAAATTTTAAAATTTTCGACAATTTTGAGCGAAAAAAATCATTAAATTTTTTTTACTTTAACAAAAATGTGGCGCGAAGCGCTGGAAAATTTTTGAAATTAAGGCGGATAGACGTCTAGAAGCATGATTTACTGCTTGATTTCCTGTATTTATAGCATTTGATGCGAAACATCGAAATTTTTAATTGAAAATAGAAGAAAACTATGCAAAAATAGCTGTTTCTGCTGTTAAAATTGTTTTGAAACGTACATGAACAGAAAATGACTTCCAGGTCAAGAAAGTAAATAAATGTCATTAATAGGTATCATCCGGCGCGTAGCGCCGGCGAAATTTGAATAATTATGGTCACTGACGGCCAAAAATCATGCAAATTGCATATCCATTCTTTATCTCGCCAAAAATTTTTGGCCAATGGGGGAGCGGTCGCTTCCGCCCACCTCAAATCCGCCCCTGGTTGAAAGGATATTTTCCTGCAGCTTGATTTACTTAAACTTAAGTCATAAGAGAGCAACGGAAACCTTTTATTTGAGGAGTGTTTTTGAGCTTAGAATATGGCTTATTGAATTACTTAAACTACAAAATATCGAATATACCGCAGTTACGGCTGATCTCCTTGTTATTGAGTGACCTCAAATGAATGCCGAAGTTGTGAATATTGAACTGAGCTAATCACACTAGCTTGTCTGATTGGCCGACCGTAAACAAAGCATGCAGCTGAGTCGAAAATTTCAAATAGTTGACATATAGCATTAAGATGACAATTTTTGGTTTTCGTTTGTTTTTTTAAAATTATTTTCTCATTTTTCCCTTGAAACTTTTGACTCATTTCCGATTTGGTTCTAGGCTCCCATACCCCTGTACGCATAATTGTTTTTATGTAAACTTGTTTGGAATTTATCTAAAAATTTCTCCTACGTAGCATTTCTCTTGAATTACGTTGCGAACACAATGCATAGTATAGTCGGTCTATGGGATCAACTGGTCTGGCAGCATAATCCAGAGCATGTCTTAGCCAAATTTACCTCGTAAAACCAGTATGAATGCCAGAGTAGCATTAAATCTACGTTAGTCCACAGTTTCTGGACATTTCCAACTTTTGCAAAAACATTTTGATTTTCGTTCATTTTAGGCCCTCATTTTGCCGTTTTCCCCCATTTTTCTATTCTTTGAGTCTAATCTTCGAAGCAATCCAATACTACAGAATTTATCAACAAAATACTTCGTGCTTCTGAATGGAAGCTGCGCGTGCCCGTTCGCGCAGATAACTAAGCTAACGAGCTAACTGAAGCGCGTTGTGCCTTAAGCCCGGCTAAAATCCAATAATTCGCGTAGATCATACATCTGCAGTTTGCAGTATTTTTTCTACATAAGCGTATAATATTAAGCTACATAGGTAGGAAGCTGATGAGATAGGTATCTGAAAAATAAGCCTGCGCATCATTACGACACGAAAAAGCAGAGATCGTTTTTAGCCATACGGTTCATTGGATTTTCCATTAATTCGAGCTTTTCTTTCGCACCAAGCAGACTCGTTCATTACTTTAGCCGGCTTAACGACCCACCCGTTTTCCAATATGCAAATGTTATGTAGGTACAAGTAGAAATTTATGAGCATTGTATATATCTACCGCTTCAAATGGTGCAAGTAGCAGCAGAAGCTAATGTTCGTTTTTCCGTATCATCGTAATTTTCCCCTTCTGGCCGACTATTCGTTTTTCTTACCTACCTGCCATTTGCAAATATTCTCCTCTTTTGCATTTGTAATAACGATCGATAATCACTAGGCTTGCTTTTTGAAGTAAAAAACGCTTAGTAGCGATCGATGTCTGATTTATCAACGCCCGTTATGCACCGCATGCGAAAAGCGGCTCAATGGGCTATTTTCGCTCAGAGGGTAAAAAATGTAGTCCGCAGCAAGGCGGAACAGCAGATTAAGAAAAGCAAAGATGACCAGCACAAATTTGGTGACGAGTTGTCTTACTGCTGTAATTTTTTATGCTCTTTAACTTCTGTAATCTTCGTATTTAATACTTATATATTTATTTGTTCTATTTTTATTTTTTTCGTATCATTGACTTTCTAAAAAATTATAACATCTGCAGCCTCTTACACCGGAAGTTCGGAGTCCGAAGATGACCAGTTTTCACCAAAGGATAAGCCACAGGTGCGAAAGTATAACATTATAACGGAGTTGCATTTGTATTATTTTCCTCGTTATTTTTAGTTTTTTTAACTTTGTTCCTTTTTGACTTTTTTTTTATTTTTTTGTATTTTTTCTTACTGCATTTAGATCCAGTTTATTTTGCTTTATTCGTTTATACTTAACCTTCTAACATTTTAGAAAAATTCGAAAGGATTTAGTGACTTTTGTATCAAGAACATTAAAAACGCTGCTCTTGGCAGGAAAGAAATTGAAATAGCAGAATTGGGTAAGACTATATGAATAAAAGCTATAGTCGTGCAATATGTAACCGTAGTCCTAAACATTAACTTTTCAAAGTGAATTTTATATCGAACTCGTGCGAATTCTTCTGATTTCCAATGTAATGTTTTGTAAAACCCTATTTATGATTATTGGGACTAGCGGAGAGTTCAGGGAATGTATCAGCAGCATGTAAGTAAATTTGCAAAAAAAGAATACAAAATAAAATGAAACACAGCTATGAATCTACAACATGGAGGGTCTGAGGCATAATAGTAACTATCTGGAGAATCAGCTAGTCCAAGAGTTTTAACGTATCTAGGTATGGGGCCTCGATGCCGATTAGCGCAAAAATATTGTGCTTTTTTTCGTTTGCAATTTATAATAATTTTGCTAAAATTTTCAAATTTTGTCCAATTTATGCAAAATTTCTATAAATCATGGAATTTTCATCCTGGAGAGGAATGTGGAAGCCTATTCTATTGAAGACCGTAAGTCATATATTCTGTTTTGAAAAGCCTTTGACGCTTATTTTGAACCGTGCAATTAACACGTTATCTCATATTAGCACAGAGATATTTTGATTCTTTTAATTTTTAATTTTATTTCTGATTTTTCTCCTACGGAATTTTTTGCTAGAGTTAGTAAAAAGCGACAAAACGAAAATGGTAGTGCTCTAGTGCTCTATGTAGACTCCATGCTTGCATTTCGCCTGTGTAATGAAAGCTTTTAGATATAAGTAAAAAGAAAAAAGTTTTTATTTTGCTATTGTGTGTTCGACATTAAGGAACTTCATTATGTAAGTTGCATTCAGAGATGATTGGTTTAATGGGACTAAGACAAAAAACGAAGAGCGACAAAGGTCATCACGGTACTAAGTTATTGAATGGTGCCAAAATTGTTTGTTGCCTGCACGTAACGGCACAAAACGCAGTAAGTTGATTTTCTTAACTTAATAGCATTTATGATTTTGAGTGGAGAAAAATTCTGGCAATCATTTGCCACTCTTTCATGACTTTTTCATTTGCACAATTATTTGTCGTTCATTTATTCAACTCTAATTAGTCCAGAAAATTCAATAGATCGTTGTACCTGCTAGATGTGGTTGTGGTGATAGTGATGATTCAAACAAATGGTAGGAAAATGCTATCAAAAGTTTCTGGGCTAATTTTCAGGCGAAAATGTGAAATAACTTGTTTTTCAAAATCGGCTAAAAAGATTGAATAGTTTTTAATTTTAATGAAGGTAACTTTTTTGGTGTATCCTTTCGAAATATGTACATAGGTATTTTTAATACGTCCTTCGTACTTTGCAGGTCCTCGTCGAAACGTTACTTGCTCTGGGCGCTACTGTACGCTTATGTGCTTGCAATATATATTCAACTAGGGTAATGAAAATAAAATTGCAGATTTTTAGCAGTGATGTTAGCGAAAAATTCTGAACATTTTCCAGAACGAAGTTGCCGCTGCATTAGCCGAAAATGACGTACCTGTCTTTGCGTGGAAAGGAGAAACGGAAGAGGACTTTTGGTGGTGTGTGGAGAAAGCGATGAATTGTGAAGGATGGCAACCAAACATGGTAATCAAGCAACAACTTAAATTGAAAGTGGCTCCTGATATAGTACAATTAATTTTTTGCAATTGTGTCTCCTTGTTTATCTTTATTTATTTTTTATTCCCTTATTTATCCTTTTCATATTCATACAATGTTGAGCATTGAAGGGAGAAAAATTATATACATTGTAATGAGAAAAATTTTTGAAAATTAACTTTGTTTCAATCATATTAAAAAATTTGTAATGCAAACGATTTCTCAACGATCTATGCAAGCTCGAACCCTGCTTAAAAATAGTTTGACTTATCCTATACTTAATTCTAGCGCATTCCCAAGAAAAGCAGTACGGAAACGCCAGAAAAGTTAGACATATTCAGCATGTCTTAATCAAACTTGGGTTGTTTGGAAGACAAAAGTTATATAAAAACAATAAGAAATTTTGGGCTTATTAGCTCAAAGGTGCGATAAAATCTATTCATCAAGAATTCTCAAATTTCATTTGTTGGTGGACCCGTGTAAAAACATTCGTGCTTCCAATTTGGGAATCCCCGCAGCTACGTGCCTGCTTTTTACGATTAGACACGTTAAATAAGAAATCGAATTGGCTTTCACCTCAATTTTCCTGAAAATTCTGGCAGCTTTCCCCTGCGTCTTATTTATGGTATAGAAAGGCAAAATTTTATTTTTGCACCTGATGCGATAAGCAAATACTTAAATGTAGAGAAAATTTGGACGAATGGTAATAGGGAATTGGAAAAATTGATCAACAAAATGAATGATTATACGAAATAAATTATGAGTATTTGCTTAGGAATAATTATACTATTACGCCGTCTCACGGAGCACGACGGGTAAATCAGTGACAAATTTGTCATATTTCTTTCATTTATGTTTCAAAGTTACGGTTAACTTTCAGATTTTAGATGATGGAGGCGATGCCACAAGCTGGATGCTAAGGACTTATCCTGCAATGTTCTCGCTCATTAAAGGAATTGTTGAAGAAAGCGTAACTGGTGTTCACCGTCTGTATCAATTATGCAAATCAGGTAAATTGGCCATGCCCGCAATGAACATAAATGACTCGGTGGTAAAATCTAAATTCGACAACATTTACTCCTGTCGCGAAAGCATAGTCGATTCATTGAAGCGTACGACTGATATCATGTTTGCTGGCAAACAAGCTTTGGTCTGCGGCTATGGAGAGGTGAAACATTATTTGCTTGAGAGATGCATTCAGCCTACGTTGTTTGGCTCAGAACTGTGCATCCACATCTAGTTCCAGTCTTGAACCCCAAAAAAGGATAGTAGAAAATTATTTACGATGGTTATTTATAACAAGAGGGCGGGTAAAAGTCGGAAATTTTCCGCAGATGTGAAAAATATATTTATTACTTTATCTTAATTATTTTTATACTTTTTAGGTCGAATTTCGAAGTCTTTGTTATTCCCTTCACATAATAATCAGGGTACTTCTACATTATTCGGTTGCACCACACCTTCCTGTTAGATCTTTTCCTGACAGGTGACAGTTCATTCCGGTTGCAACACTAACCTGTCTGGCATTCTGACTGACAGGTGACAAGCGACAATTTTAGAAGCGCGTTTTTACCTGTCCATTCATTCCGGTTGCACCACCTTTTCTGACAGGTGTAATACTTGTCTGCTTTGCTGCATTTTTTTGACAGGAGTGTTTTGTCTGCATCTGATTGGTTTTACTTTTGTCAAAAAATAAGCTCTCAAGAATGTAACTGCTTGGTGTATATAATAGCAACTGGCACTATTTCATTTAATTTCGAATAGGTATGAATTTATCTTGAAATATAATCCTGAAAATTAGAATTTCGATGCATCCATACTGCTGTGCAGTCGAAGTAGGTGTCTCATTCTACTATATCGATAACTTTGCTCTTTAATTCTTTTTAGAATTCCAACTTTATACTTATTTCTAAATTTCAAATATTTGAATAAAAGTTTTTATCAAGATTTAATTCTAAATTTCGATTTTGGAATTACTTTTCCTTGGTAGTTCGCTTATAATTTTTGATAACTTGTAATTATGATTATTACGATGGTAATTGAAATATTTTTATTAACTTTTACGATTTTTTAAACTTCATTTAGAATCACTTTCGGCATTGTATATAAATCAACTATTTAAAATCAGCTTAAGTAAGCATTTGCCTGTCTAAAAACCACTCTGGCTGACAAGAGTCTAATGCAACCGGAAAAAGTGCGCCTGTCAGACTTACCTGTCACATGTCAGGCAAAGTCTCACCTGCCAAGCAAAACTGCCACTTGTCAAGCAAAAATTTCACTCGTCTTGTCACACTTTAAACTGTCAAAGCATGGTGCAACCGAAATAATTTTTGCCTGTCAGTGTCATAAGTTGACAGGTGCCTGTCACCTGTCGACTGACAAGTTTTTGGTGCAAGTGGGCCCTGTAAGTCCTTGCTTTGTAGCATAATTTTTGCAGCGTTTTTCCAAAAAAAATCGTGCCATGGAAATACGGACCATGAGTTCGGTATAGCAGCAGATAATGATTTTTCATAGACATTATTTTACTCTTATATTATTTTTTTAAACTTCTCTAGCCCTTACGTTATACTAAATAGCTTTAAACCGTATGCATGAAATTTATTCATGTGTATTTACGGGTTTTTCTTGACGTAAGCAACTAAAGAATATGTAAATGATCGTGGATTGTACAATTAAAGAGGCCTACACGAAAGTCAAAGTCAAAGTCAAACTCCAAGTTCATACTCGTATGCTTAAAAAATGACTACTTACCGTTGTGCATATTTCGCCTATTCACCACTTATATTTTCTATGAAATTTATTGTTGTTGATTCCGCGTCCATCAAGTCCACACATGCACGGGGGTTTTGGAAACTCTAGACCTCTAGAATGAAAAAATGGTAAATTTCCTGCTGAGAATGACGCAAAATGAAGGCAAAAAATAAGGAAAATTAAAGTTCTTCTGCAAAAGTGTTTGAAAATGATCAAAAATTGTGTATTAACATATCTTTTATGCTATTTTAGCATTTAAGCCCAGTTTTCGGAACCATTTTGGCTAAAAAACTCTCGCCCGGTACCGGCTGACCCCCAGACTGTTCATACTGTGCATTTATGATCAAGACTACTTCTGTCTAATGTGCAAAATCGGCGTATGAGAATTATGTTTGCATTTTTATGTTCTTTTCTTTCAATTAAAAACAGGAAATGACTGATGTGAACATAAAGCGGGCTTCCTAATTACCAGTAGCATGCTCTTATGGTCTGTTTCATTCAACTTCAGTTCTAAACTTCAAAACTATCTGCGGCAATAAACTATTGTAGCATTGATCTGATGCCTACTGTCGACGAAAACTCTTAGAATTTTTGTACGAAGTTATGTGAAACAGACTATAGATTTATCTCTGTTTCACATAAATTCGCAGCTTCCATTTACATAATTTTCACTGACAGTAAGCTCACAGCTTATGATAATTATGCACATGATAACTTAGTCACAGGAAGAGCTAGGACGTCATATTGTATTGTGTAATTTCTTACACGTTCGAGTAAATTACAAATCGCGAATATCCATCTATATGAACGTGCGCGTAACCCATAAATATTTTTACTAATACCAGCTATTGATACTATTTTGACCATTTTATAATTTCAGAATTATTCTATTAGTCGCAAAATTATTGACCTTTTCAGGTTGGAAAAGGAGTGGCATCCGCACTGAAAGGCATTGGTGCTTCTGTAAACGTCACTGAGATAGATCCTATTTGTGCTCTTCAAGCTTGTATGGACGGGTATAAAGTGGTCAAGCTGGAACATGTCATTGACAAAATCGACCTTCTAGTTTCATGCACGGGTAACAAAGTAAGTAATTACTATATCATAATCTGAAGTCCCCCTTCCAAAAAATCGATAAACCCAGGGGCGGATTTAGGGGGGAGCGGGGGGGGGGCGGCCGCCCCCCATTGGCTCAAAATAGTGCGCAAAATTAAGCATTTTTGAGCGATTTTCGGGTTAAAACGGCTAATTTTTCCGCCCAAGTCAGGGTTCCGCCCCCTCTTAGGGGTACCGCCCTCCCCCTTAGGAAAATCCTAGATCCGCCACTGGATAAACCACAGAACTGAATTTTTGGTGCTATTTTTCACAATTTTGCCCTATCTGAGTCCTTAGAATTAAGCTGCTGCCCTTGTATGGTCTAACCCTCAGAATAGTATAATGGAAAATTTTCTTAAGGAAATAAGCTAAAAGTAAATGAAAAATCGAAAATTTCCTCGAAAAGTGCTTCACATTGACTAGAAACTGTGGATTATCAAAGTTTTTGCACTACTTTAGCGTTTTACCAGTTTTTGAGGCTATTTTGGGTAAAAAAAGCTTTCAGGATGACGTCCGCAGACTGGTCGACCCCAGACCGGTCATTCTGCGCATCCTTGTTTGCATTATTATCTACAGGGTTTTCAAAATGATCTGCTCCATAGAAAGCCTACTTCTGGATTAGATACAAAAAAATTAAATACATCATCTTGCAGAAAATTTAATTCTTCATTTTGTGGTGTAAGTTTAATTTGGAAAGATTCAACACTTCTTCTTTTGTTGCACAAAAACAGATTTAAAAATTTCAATAATGCCATAGATTTAATAATTATTTGACAATCATTGGCATACCTAACCTGACTTAATCGTTTTAACTTGGAGTATAGCCATTTTTAAACAAATATTCATCGAATTTCAAACAAGGCGATTTTTTTCAGGTTTTTGTGTTAGGTTTTGTTTGGAAATGCCCTTGACCGGCTTCCTTGTGCTTGAGTGTCTCGCTCGACTCTGTCCTGCAGAATATGACCCAGATCCTCTGTTCGGTTCAATTCGGGACTGTTACCAGGCCACAAATCCTTGCCCCAGAATTGAATAGTCTTGGATTTCAAATAATTCAGAGTCAAAACCGTACATGCACAGCATGGGAATATAATGGGAGTGAAATCATTAAGCGCCTTTTTTGGGTCCAAAAAAATGATAGATGCGCGTCAAAAAGATCGTTTTTCAGCGTTTTCGACCATGATCTGTCTTTTTAGAGCATGACAAAATAAAAAATAAATTACGAAAAAGAATCAAAAAGTCGGAACAAATTGAACAGAATATAGTCAAAACATGAGTATAATGGCGCGAAGCGCCGAAAAATTTGGCACTTTTGAGCAAATCGTTAGCTAAAAACGCTTAAAAAAGCATCTTTTCTACAAATTTTTAGAAAATTTTTGGGAAAATTAAAAAATCGTCAATTCTGGGAGGTGAAGAAATTTTTCCGTGGGGTGAAAATTTTTTGGTGGGGGGGGTTTGAGAACTCTTTCCCAACCCCCCCCTCCGCAAGATAATGTATGATCAAAACTCATTCCGGCAGGCAAGAATCAAAAACACGCAAAATCAAGAGGAGAAAGAGTCAAATTCTGAATTAATTTTGAAAACGTTTCTAACTTTTACGCCACGTTGTAAACAGAAAATCAGATAGAAATTACTGAACGTAGAATTAAATTATCTACACGGCGATACATCTAAGGCCGAATCACAGAACGTTGGGTAAGGTAAATGTGTGGCAAAGGTAAAGGTTGGGTAATATCTATAAAAAGTCTGTTTCATTTATTCGAGCGCTTTTAGTCAATTCTTTTAAGGGCTACAGTAAGCTAAACAAGACGAATTACTGTACTCTAGCAGATCAGCTCAGTGAGGGCGAGTGGTTGAATTCTTCCAATTTTAATGCACTAATGCGCCCAAATAAATTTGATTTAGGCATTTAATCAGTGCTGGGACATACTACAGTAAATTACGCCAAACAAAAAGCTATCGGCTAGAATCGAACCCGGGTTGCTTCAGCTACAAGCAAGAGGTTTTACCACTAAGCTATGCGGCAGTTCGCGCCGTTTCTTTAGTATCTATAGTCTGTTTCACACAAGTTTGGGCATAAATTTTAAAGACTATCTCTGACAATAAGCTGACAAACTGCGATTATAGCATTGATCTGATATATAATTACCGTAATCTGTCGGCTTACTGTCGGTAAAACTTCTTAAAATTTATGCTCAAACTTATGTTAAACAGTCTATACCACACCTGGGCGTGGGGGGGTTTGGGGGTATGCACCCCCTAGAAACCAAAATACCCCCCAGAATTCAAGTTTTAAAATTTTTTTCTCGTTTTTTTCGCAATTTTTTGATGCCAATAGATAGTACTCAATGAGAAACGCCGAAAAATGGTGTTTTTTCGCCATACCACCACTTTTAAGGCAATTTTTTGATCTTTGAAAAATCATCGCACCCCCTCCCTCCTTAGAATTTTCTTGCTGCCCACGTATGGTCTATACTCGTGGTCTAAAAGTATGTTTTTTAAGGGAGCAGATCATTTCGAAATACCCTGTATTACTTTTAATCTGACGCTTCTAGACTTAATGGCAGCTTTATCCGAGCTTTTTATAGAATGTTGTGCGAAGAGAACATATGAACAAAATGAAAAACGGATGCATAGTGTGCAATATGGGTCATTCGGATACCGAAATCGACGTTGGTGCTTTGAGAACAAATGAATTAGTGTGGGACAGGGTGCGACCTCAGGTGGATTATATCCGATGGCCTAGCGGGAAGTATATCGTGGTGCTAGCTGAAGTAAGTCAGAGTATGTACAAACGCTTCAACAAAGCTAATCTAAACGTAGAATCCTAAGTGCACATTCTAGTGACGAACGAGATTTTTTTATTTTACACAAATCAGTTTTAAACAGCGTTCGAACTCCCGTTCAGCAAATGTCGAAAATGGAAAATCATTTTCTCATCGTACAACCTTAGGACCAGCCTAAATATAATTTAATTTTATAATAATTTAAAAGTTAATCTTGCTTTATATTTTATTATGATTTTTAAGTGTTAACCTTAAAACTGAGTTTTAAATATTTTATCGTATCATTGCGATGTTGGATGTTGCGACATTAAAACGAAATTCAATCACTCCAGAAAAAATATTGTGGAGCGAAAATTTATCTTAAAGTTGCTTGTGAACAGGACGCGTCAAGAAAGACATTTTAGCTACATATGAAAGCTCATCAATCGCCTTCAGAACTATTAAACAACATCGCAATCACCGTATGTTCATAATATTCCTTAATATTTATTACATTGTAGTCTCGATATCGATTACTTGCCTTTTCACTATTTTATATTTCTTAAATTATTTTCTAAATTTCTTAAACTTTTCAGTGGAGCGAAGCATTGATTTACTCATGCGTTTCTTGCACTTCTTGTTTCCAGTCAATATTATTTTAGGTAAATGAATTAGTTTTATTGTTTTCAAAGCGCAGTTTAATTCAGGGCCGGCTGGTGAATCTTAGTTGCTCAAGCATTCCATCGTTTGTGATTTCGGTTACCGCAACTGTCCAAATAAGCAGTAATTTAATTTTGGATTAGAAGATGATTAACTTATATATACTAGTACATATAATAGTAGAGCTACAATCGCGCACAGGAAAGCGTAAAATTTTGCTTATAGTAATCTTTAGTGCTTCATGATTATTATTCATTTAGGCAACACCTAACTTCTGGGTTCAAAATTTTTGTTGTTCAGCGCCCTAATCTACTAACTTTTTCTATTTCAATGCTAGTACCAGATTTGTGCCTTGATTTCACTCAACCCTTCAAGAATGAAACTAACGAATACGAAGACCCTTGTTTTCTTTTCTTACCATCTTGTGGGAAAAGAACTTTAATATAGAAAGATGAATTGAATTTAAAAATCAAAGCGTATGCTAGCTTCTAAACTTCTGCTTCGTTTCGTTACGAAATGAACTATCATAACTTGCTGTGGCATCATTGTCCTTGAGAAGTTGGCGGAGAAATTTGTGACAAAACCTGTAGTTTTACATCATCCACTAGATTGTAAACTTTAAACCCTTGAATCTATAGTCTGTTTCACATAACTTCGTGCATGAATGCTAAGAATTTTCATCGACAGTAAGCCGAGGGTTACGATAATTATACATCAGATCAATGCTATAATCTCAATCTGTCAGCTTATTGTCGGAGATAGTTTTTAAATTATGACCGAACTTGCGTGAAACAGACTATAACTCCGTATTAAGTGTAAAAAGTTTGCTGGTAAACAGAAAGTAGCCCCAGAGTCGTCGTACATTTCTATCAGAACAAATTTCTGTGGACTCGTAAACCGGAGTAGTTGACAGACAAAAACGGTCAAAGGCATGTTTTTTCCGTGATAGTCTAAACTTTTTTCATCTCAGAGTTTGAACTATCCTATAAGTAACTCTGTATTGAGATTAAAGAAACGCGTCCAAGTGCAATGTCTAACCGTTGAGACTTACTTTATAAAGGTAGCGCGTCAGCGCGTACCTATAATATACTTGGGTTCCCAAACATATGTCCCCCTCACAGTTATAACGGCACACATCTGGGAGTTGCGGTTTTTTTAAAAGGTAGATAATAAAAAACTTATATACCCTCTTTTTGTTTACACTCAATTTACACTCGAGCTAGTCGTGAGTGTGTAAAGTTTTCACCAAAAATTCAAATAATCGGCGGAGGGCCAATTTTTTTAAATGTTTTCCCTGATAAGTATGTTACGAATCTGGTCTTAAAATTTCTTTACACTCATTAGTTGTTGCACAGGAATGCAAATTAGACGGTTTTTTACTGTTTTCATGTGCACAAGAATATCTAACTCAGTTTTACATTCTAGTGCAGTCTTACTGGTTCCAAAAGGTAGACGGTTATAAAATCTAAGGGAACCTTTTTTATTTTTTTAAATGTAATATTTTCAAATTTAGAGGCGGTTTATTGTAAAGAGTCTGGGACAAAAAACGTATTTTTCCTGCTATAGTCTCCACTTAATAGACAGAACGTGGTAATTATCTTTAAAATGTGCCTCGTCCTAAGTGCTAAACGTCGAAATTTATTTTGTTTCTTTACAATCAATATTGCATTATTAGTGCAGGTGTAAACTTTACACTAAAATTTTTTTCCGCCCAGAGCGTCGTGGATGATGAATTTAAAAAAATCTTCTCCGTAAGGTCAGAATAACGAATCTGAACTTTAAACTTTTCTACAACCAGAGTTTGTTGAGGTATGAAGAGGTGAACTTTGAATTATAGATCTATTTTCTAATGCCGATAGATAACTCCGCATTGCATATTGTTTGATCAGATTTTTCTTATTTCAAAGGTTTTTGACTCGTCTTCAATAAATAATTATTTTTATTATCATAAACGTACTATTCTTAAACTTCAGTAGAATGATGAACATTTTTCAATATAGTACAATCAAGCTGAAATCTTGGCTGCGAGTTGAGTTGGTGCAATGGCTGACGTATCCGTTCTCACACGTGTACTTAAAAAAAAGAATAATGGGTTCAAGTCTTCAGAATACTAAGTTTTTTCATTTTTTGGCATAACCATGCACTTCATTTGACTAATTCATCTATCTAGGTTCTGCAGATGACACTTTTTGGTCTTTTGAATTTAGCCTTACTTCTCGAATGGGAGTGTAAAGAGTGTGAAAATCTGGGGGTGAAAAGACACATTTTGGTCGAGTTTTCGACTTGTTTATGTCTGCCAACAACTCCGCTTATGAGTTTTAAGAAATTTTTCCTGACAGAAATGTACTACGGATCAAGGGTTATCTTGCGCTTACCAGAAAACTTTTCTACAATTAATACGTAGTTAGTACCAGGGGTTTAAACTTTACACTCTAGTGGATGAGTGAAAAAACAGATTTTGTCCAAGATTTCTCTGCCAACTTTTTCGATTATGAGTTGGGATGAATTGAATAAGAGAGAAATAAAGTAACTTCTAAGAGTTACACGTCGAAGCAAGCCGCGTTCAAAAAACGTAATATTCAGTTGTTTATGAGGGTGTAAAGTTCGAAATCTGAGGTGTAAAATGGGCGAAAAAACAGGTTTTTTCGTATTTTGATTGGTGAATCATATCAAATATTTTGCGGAACATAAGTTTGGCACATACAAACGTACTACAATCAAAGGGCTACAAACTGACCCGAACCGAATATATTTACACTCAATGGGGCGTTAGGTTCAGATTTTTAAAGTTTATAACGTGGTAGACAGTGGAAAATACGTGTTTGTCCATTTTTTTGTTTGCCACATTCTCTGTTTAGAAGTCGGGCGTGGTCGAATGGGATAAAAATAAAGAACTTTCTAAGGGGTACGCGTCAAAGCGAATTTCGTTTGTTTACATCAATATTTAGCTTTTTCGGGAGGTGTAAAGTCGAACAAAATGGGGGAGTTAAACGTGTTTCTGTCTTGTTTTTTTCTGCCAAGTTCTGGGTTATGAGTCTGGACATAATCTCGAGTCTAAAAATGAACCAGAAACCAAATGTGATACGCCAATTTGTTTGCACTCAACAGTGGTGTAAAGTGGTTTACATCTGATATTTATTTGTCCTCGGGCCATTGTGAGGACTTAATTTTTTCATAAATGTTGATCGTAATATCAGAGTAATATCAGAATTGCGAATCCGACTGAAATTTTCTTTATATTCTGTGGTTGTTAAAAGTTTACACTGCATATTAACTTTAGGTCTAGAGCCTTGCGGAAGCTTAATTTTTTTCAAAATGTTCCACGTAAAATTAGAATTGGGAATCTGACTGTTAGTTTTCTCTACATCTAGTAGTTGTGTAAAGTTTGCAATATTCATTTGTTGTTAATATGTAGTTTATACTACAAATTTATTTTGCTTCCAAATCTGAGCGTTAGTGTTCCTTACCAGTGTTTTTTTTGTACAAGGTCCGTTTGTACATGTACAAAGATGGTCCCTAAGAGTCTTTGTACATTTCATACACACAAACTTTTGGGTACTATAATATGGTGCAGTAGCGATTTTAGTGTGGCAAAAACAGATTTGTTCGACCTTTGGTTACGTATTTTAGCAATTTCTAGGTTTCTGAGGGCAAAAATCAGTAATAATTGTCTCAAAACGGTGCGAAGCGCCAAAAAATTTGGCATTTTTCCTTTCAAAATGCAATTTCTAAAATTATAAAGATATATAGAACACACAATTGTTCATTTCGGCGCGGAGCGCCTAGAATTTTTGCGAATTTCGAACCTTTTTTGCAGTTTTTGTCTTCCGAAAAATCTTTGTACATCACAAAAACGGTCCCCAAAAGTCTTTTGTACATCGCGAAAAATCATTGCCGAATACAAAAAAAACCGTGTTCCTTACACTTGATATTTTCGTAAAGTTTATGCTGAAAAACTTTGATCTGTTTAAATAATGTAAGGCTGTCTTGTTTGACGCTAATGTTAAGAACAATATTGTTTTCCGCGGTCATTATTGTGGCATGTTACTGTATGTGTTCACTGACTGATGTACTCAAATCATGCTAATTAAAACTATGGTACTAGCAAAGAAAAATGCTCCGATGGAACAAAAAATATAAATATACTTGGAATTATGGATTGTTAAGGATGTAAAAGGAGGGACTACGAATAAGCTACCTAAAGTCGCAAAATCTGATAAAAATCACACTTCGCAAAAAATCGGAGTATATTCTGCGGCCTCTAAAAAGTGTCTTTTTTTAAATAATTTTCAAAGTTTCAGATGAGAGTGTATATACGAAATCTATAATGTTTACTTTTTTAAATTGCTGGCAAGTAGCAACGCTGACTAGCTTCGTATACTGATTGATAGAAAACTAAGTGGTATTGTATTTAAAGTTGTTTTATTTTGTTATGAGCATTATAGCAAGCAAAGCAGGGGCCGATTGATTAGTGCACACAATCGTTACGGACATGCTAGTGTACCTACATTTAGTCTGTTTCAAGTCAACTCACGCGTTTCCTACTATTTTAAACCAACAATTTCTTCAATTGTTCTGGATGCATCGATGTTTGCTATTTTATTCAATTGGCTTAGAAAGAGTGTTACTCAATATCATTTTCCATAGCTATTGCATAGCTAACGTGCTGCTTTTTCAATCACTTTTATGGTTAAACATTTATTTTAATGTGTTGGCCGCAGAATATACTTCGATTTTTTGCGTTGCTTAGAGAAAGTGTGAATTTTATCAGATTTTGCGACTTTAGGTAGCTTTTTCCTAGTCCCCTCCTTTTACATCCTTAACAATCCACAATTCCAAGTATATTCATCTTTTTTGTTCCATCGGAGCATTTTTTTGCTATTATTATAATACTTCGCACGTCCCGATTTATAACCGGAGCGGTTGACAAACAAAAAGAAGGCAAAAATGTGTTATTTCGTCCACCACCAGATTGTAAACTTTGAACTACCATATCTAACTCCGTATTGACTTTATACCAACGCGGTCAACTTCATCATGTTTTGCGGACTCCTAATCAAAGAATTAGACAGACATAAAGAAGTCGAAAATACGACAAAAATGTTTATTCAACCCCATATTTTCACATTCTTTACACTGCCCCTCTGGGTAGTTAATCACTTTTCAAAAAATAAATAAGTGGTCTTCATCTAACTCAATTGACTACATTTTAAAGAAACCGGAATAAAAATAATGCAAAACCAATTTAAATAAGTCGTGTGGCCGACCAAAATTTCAAAAACTGTTATAACGTTACAGTAAAACGTTACACGCTCATCACATTGTGGTTATTGAGCGTAAAGTAAAAAAAGGTCCCTAATCTTTTTTAATATCTATCTTTTGAAAAATAGCGCCTCCCAGGAGTGTCTCAAGGTTGCTGTAGGGGGGCATATGCTGGGGGTACCCAATTATTTCATAGGTACGCGCTACCGCGCTACGTGAGTTCTCAAATAAGTGAAATAGACTATAAGAAGAGTTTCTAAATAAAAAACCGATGCTTAAAGTAAAATTAGATAAATAGGTATGGAAGAAACCATATAGAATAATGTAAATCCTAACGTGTTACGAATTTTCTACATAATCTATGGTTAACATTGCAGATAATCGCTTTGATAGAATTGTACCAGGCGCCTCAAGGACGATATGATAAGGACGTTTACTTGTTACCTAAAAAACTAGGTTGGCTAATTGCAACGTTGTCAATAAAAATCTATGTATTATTTATCGTTTGTCCTTTTTAGACGAATATGTTGCTGCCTTGCATTTGTCTGCGTTCGATGCAAATTTAACCGAGCTAACGGATGAACAGAGCAGATATTCGGGAATCGCTAAAGCAGGACCCTTCAAGCCTAATTATTACAGATACTGACCATTACGTGCTAAAGACCTGTTGGGTCTATATACATGTTTGCAATTTCTCCAAATGTTGAATATTGTGTCAATTGTATTGCACCAATTTACATACCTATGTACCCAACAAACTTATCGGCTAATTACGCATATGTATGTATATTGAACGAAACTTTAATTTTTCAGGAGTACCCGCTTTTTTCATTGAGATAAGACTCACTACTTCCCTACAGAAATACTGGGACGCTTCTGTTCTGAGCGGGTTTTTTTAAAGATAGATAATAAAAAAGTTCGATGTGAACTTTTGGAATTTTTTTCACATTTCTACCCGTTATGTAAAGAGCATGTAGTTTTATTGTAACGTTATAATGTATAGTTTTTAAAATTTTGGTCGGTCAAACGACTTTTCTAGCTCACTTTTGCATTCTGTTTAGTCTGGTTATTTTTTAAATGTAGACAATTGAGTAAGCTCAAAACATTTTTTAAATTTTTTTAAGTGAGATATTCCCGGAGGGGCAATGTAAAAGTGGAAAAATTTGGGGTTGAAAAACACATTTAAGTCGAGTTTTCGACTTGTTTACGGCTGCCAAATTCATTGTATAAGAATCGAATCCTCCAAAAACCTATTTATGGAAATGTATTACGTTTCAAGGGCTCCCTTCAGCTTACCTGCAAGCTTTCTTACACTCAATACGGAGTTATATTCAAGGGTTCAAACTTAACACTCTAGTGGATGGTGTAAAACAGATTTTGTTTCAGATGTCTCTGTCAACTTCTCTGCTAGTAAATTAAATCAAGCTCCAATTGCTACATGTCGCAGCAAATTGCGTTCGAAAAAACTCAATATAGTTATTTCTGGAGGTGTAAAGCTCTAAATCAGGGATGTAACACGGGGTGAAAAAAACGTTTCTTTCCCTTTTTTGATTAGTCTATATCTCAAATATTTTGCGGAACAGAAGTCTTCCACACACAAACGTACAACAATTCAAGGACTACAAAGTGGCCCAAACCGAATTTATTAATAGGAAGTTAGGTTCAGATTTTTAAAGTTTACAATGTGATGGAAAGTGGAAAAATACGTTTTTGTCCTTTTTTTGTTCGCCAACTTCTCCGTTTTGAAGTCGGAATAAGTCGAATAGGATAAAAATTAAGTACTTACAAAGGGGTATACGTCGCAGCAAAGTGTGTTTATTTACATCAATATTGAGCTTTTTCGGCAGGTGTAAAGTCAAAAATCGGGGGTGTTAAACGTGTTTCTGTCTTGTTTTTTTCTGACAACTTTGCCACTTATGAGTCTGAACATAATCAAAAGTCAAAACTGTATCAGGAGTCAAACGTGATACGTCAGTTAGGCGCGTTCGTTTACACTCAACAGTGGTGTACATTTAATATTTATTTGTCTGCAGACCATTGTAAAGAGTCAATTTTTTCATAAATATTGATCGAAATATCAGAATTACGAATCCGAATTAAATCTTCTTACACTTAGGGGTTGTCTAGAGTTGAAGATTAAGTTAAGTTCTAGAGCGTTGCGGAAGCTTAATGTTTTCAAAATGCGCTATGTAACGTCAGAATTACGAATCTGACTGTTAAGCCTCATTCATACTCCACGCATCGCGCCAAACTTGCGAAAATCGTAGCTCGCAGGATCAGATGTGCACGCGAATTCAATTCATACTTTCGCCCGAATCGCAGGATTTTCTGCGACACGATTTTTCAATTCATGCTTCCTGCGAAAATCGCAACGCAGAATAAATCGCGCAATCCAGAAATTTCATCGTGCGATAATTCGCGTTGCAATTCATACTTCATCGCGTTTTTTGCGCGAAAAGTGTCAAAAGTTACTATTTTTAGCAACAAATTGACGACGGACGCGAATTCGCAAAATTGGGGATTGACGCGAATTCGCGTTTTTTTATACACGCAGTTCCGATTGAAATGTCAATTTCGACGATCAATGGCCCGAGTCGGCCATTATGTAAATGGCGCAAACGTCGAATCAATGTTGGAACCGAACTGTAAATCGATATCTAAGTACTTCAAGGAGTGTAGCATACATGGCTAATTGTGTAGCATGCTTGGTTCATCGTCATGTCTACATAGCTTATAAAGTTGATGCAATCCGTTTTTGGCCGAAAATTGGAGGTTATTTACCACCCCCCCTCCTAAAAATGGACGGGTACCCCCGCCCTAAATTTCAAGCTATTACATGTATGATCTTTGTCATCAGTAAAACCATTTGATACGACTTAATTTCTCACTATTTTAACACGTCATCATCCAAGCTAACCGTTTTTACATGCTCTAAGCAGAAAGATCTCGCTTGGGACAAAATATCGAACATTGTCGGTCAGTCATATAAGTTTATTTTTTACATCATTTGGGAAATTGATAATAAAATTTTTCGAAATATCTTCCATATAATGAATAAAGTCGGAGGTGTATTACTGTGTAAAAACAGGTTTTATTTATAGATTAAGCGAGTGAGTACGACGGAAAAATTTCAAGAAAGTAATTTTCAGCTTTATCCGGATTTATCCCAAAAAAATTCGAAGTGCTATTGTTTGAGCTAAATTTTGAAAGTTTGAGCCGAATTGCCATTTAAAAATAAGTCGGCGAGAAGAGTCAGATAATTTTGACATGCTTAAAATATTCAAGCCCAAAGTTTTTAAATAAAAACTTATAGAAAAAATAAGAAATTGGGAACAAATTTTGAAATTGTTAAGTGCGCCTATTACTTTTTCTTAGCATTTTGTCGGACTTCAAAAATTCTGAATTCTTTTTTTTATGGAAAATACTCATTTCATTTCGGAAAATTAGCCCCTATCATTCAGCACCCTGAATACCGTCATCGTGAAACGTCTATGTAAGCAGCCTAAAAATGTCCTTAATTCACGATTTTTTTAGCAATTTATTAGCAGCCACATTAGACGAGAATGTCTCACACGCTTGCAAAACCCCAAAATTATAGACCTCAAAAATTTAGTTGACAATCTTTATGCGATTTCCCCATCATAATTTGAGAACCCCCACAGATTACTGTAGAAGCACAGAACAGCATTTTTCGTATCTTTTGGCTATTTTATACTGAACCCATATTTCTATGTTACTTTAAACTGATTTAGCTCCATACCTATTCGTATTGACTGAACAATGCGCTGAATTTGTAATGAGGTCAGCCGAGAAAAGGACAAAGAAAAAATGCGTGAAAAAATCGCGCAATATCTCGCAAGATTTGCAGAAAAAATCGCACGTTGCATCGCAGGAAAACCTAATTTGCGAAAATTCGCAGCAAGTATGAATGAAACACGCGATGCGTCGATTTTTGCGGATTTTCGTGCGATGTTTCGCAAGAAGTATGAATGGGTATTTTTCTTTGCTAGTAAACTATACACAGGCATTAAAGATACAATTTACCCTTAGGGGTGTAGCTGCGTGGGGAGAATAGGGGAGGACTTGTCCCCCAAAAATTTTGGAAGTAAAGTAATTTTTACCAAGCACGTAGCTGACGTGAATTTGGGTCAGTTGAAGTCACTCAAGAACTACTCGTAGAAGACAGAAATAATGGTGTTTTACCAGATATACGTTGTATAAAATAGTCGCGCAATTCTGGTACAATGCAAAGTAAAACAAATGAAACATAAATATAATTCTGCAAAACGCGTAAAAAAAGTTTTGTTTATGCACCATGCCATACTAAAACTTGAGTTTAAGATGGCAGTTATACAAAACCAATAAATCTGGCGCGAAGCGCCCGAAAATGTTAGTTAGGCCTACTAGTTCAAAAGTGTGCTAGAATCTATGCTGCCAGTCTGCCAAATGCGCTTCGAGAATTTTCAACTCTCTCTTTGGGGGAACCTTGTAAAAATTAGTCGTATTTCCAAAATTTCGATAGGACTAGTCCCCTCTAGCGCCCAACAGCTACGTGCCTGCTTTTTACAAGGGTTCCCCGAAGGATAAAACTGTTAATTCTTAGTGTATCTGAACGACCGCTAAAATAGATTTTATCATTTTTTGAGCTAACAGGTCTAAAATACAACATATTTGTTTGATATAATTGAAATGAAATTGAATTTATGAAAATTTTCGTTTTCTCTAATGTGTAGATCTTGCTGAAGCTCAAAAACACCATTATTTTTGTCTATTTACAAGTGGTTGTTGAGATATCTAACTTTAAAATTTTTGTCCCCAAATTCAGAAGGCCAGCTTAAGCTACTCTTTTTCAAAGCCAAATGTGGAATTTGACAGTGTATAAGTATCTTACATCAAGACTAAATTGTTTTATCTTTCTTGAGTCGATCTCTCCTCACCAGGCTAATTTTTTGGCGGTATTTTATAGAAGATCCACTCAAAACTATCAAGTGTCTAAAGCATAGTAAGGTAGATACATGATTTAATAATAACACAAAATTAAGCAATTTGAACAATTAAAATAATGGTCGTAATAAGAATCAACAACGACAGCCAGATACCAGTCGATAAAAATGGACGATTTATACAAAATCTTGAACTTTAAAGCATGCATAAAGGTCAGCTTCAAAGTATTAAAATCAAGGTTCAACTCATGTGCAGGCGTAAAAAACGGCTTCAAATCGCAAGACTACATCAGTATATTACCGCGGCACATACCGAGTTCCTTAAAAATTCGCAGGCACACATTAAGGACGTCACAATTCTTATTAATACATATTTAATATTTTATTTCAGCAAATATTAATATCTAATTAATACAATCCACACGAAGGACGCAAAAATTGCCTCATCACGCAAACATGCGAGATAGTTAGATTCCTTATGTATTAAAGATATGCTTCAACTACATGATTTAAGGTGCTACGAAGCTAATGAATAACAATATTATAGGTCACCTATCATAAATAAATTCACGTTAAGACCAAATTTTAGGTATTTGAGCATCGGAACGCGATACATCAATGAAGTTCTATTTCGTGTTTGCTATTGTTGAGCTTATCTTTTTGTGCATAAAATTCGAAAAATGTGCCTACATGGTTTAACGAAAACAAGGTGCCTACATTTAAAAAACAATTAACCAAAACAAATGAACTTACAATTCAATTGTTGATGCCCTATTTTGCATTCACAGTTGAAATTTAAGGATGGTTTTTTGACAGCGCATTGTTTAAATTACGCTACGAGTCTAGATAACTGTGATCATTAGAGGTGCAGTAAATGCTAATAATGTTAAAACAGTATGACTTCGGTTGCCTGATTTTTTACAGTCATTATTGTCAAAATCAATGACAACTTGTTTCCCACACGTAAAAACCTTATATATCAGTTCAGGTTACCTTGCAAAAGTTCTGTCCGCTTACGTAATCGGCAATACGTTGCATAATCAAGGGAATATACTGATCTACCGTATCCAAGCACTAAAATTCGTAAAATGGAGTATTAAAAAATGAGCGCAAACTGATTTCAACCAGACATGCGCCAGGGGTTTGGGGGTTTAGACTCCGAGAATGAAAAAATGGGAAATTTCACGAGGAAAATAAGGGAATGGAGGCCAAAAATAGATAAAATGATAAATTTTCTGCAAAATAGCTTAAAATTGATTAAAAAACAATAGATAACATTGTTTTTGCATTATTTTAGCATTTATACCACGTTATAAGTCCATAAACTCTCTGGATGACTTCTCAGACCGGCCAGGCTGTGTATATATGAAAACAACAATAGGTCCAAATAAATTGAAATAAAATAATATAACCCGAAATAGGTCACAGAATTAACATTAACTCAGGTAAAATAATATCAATATTGAATCAACAGTTATAATCATTCATGTACACGACTGCTATCGCTTGTTGTTAGGCGCCTAGTGTACTTAATTATCCCGTAATGCGAACGCCTTATATCAAGCGCTTGACAGGAGTTGTGGACGCTCAATCTTGTCAACATTCTTCTGTTTCTATTACATTATTTGCATACAAATTTTTGAATCTTTGGAATTCAATCAGAAATTGAAATCTTCGTTTTCGTCCCAAGTAGAGCACGCCACAATATTCGAAAGTACGCTCAAAATAAATATAGATTTATTTAAGTAAATAAATATAATAAATATATAGATGCATAGAGTAATACATTCGTCAATTTCTCGTCAGTAAATAAAGTGAGCAAATAATATGCGGCTGACCGCAACAAACTTTTGACCTAGCCTAAACATGGATACCGACCGTTCCATTGTCATTATCTTAACATTGTCACAGTGAGTGTTAAGAATACCACCATGAGTTTGCTCACCGGGTCCGCATGTGAGGGTTTGGGGAGTCCAAACAAATCCCAAGAAGGACAAACGGCAGTTTTTGAGGGAAAGTAGGCAAAATTATGACCAAAAAAGACAAAATGCAAATTGTTTTGTAAAAGTGATTGAAATTAATCATAAACGGTCAATTTCGGTATTTTTCAAGCTTCTTAAAAGCGTTTTATTACTGATCCTTCGGAATTTTCGTGTTGTTTATTTCTATGCATGATATGGCCTGAATAAACATGCATGTGGTGGAGGGGAGGGGTCAAGACCCTCAGAATGGGAAAATGGAGAATTCAAGGGAAAATAAGACAAAAATAGATGAGAAACAAAAATTTTTTGCAAAAAGGCATAAAATTGACCAGAAACGCTATTTTAACATTTAGACCAGTTTTTGAGGCCATTCTGACTGATCCACAGACAGGATGACCTTACTAGACTGGCCACGCTGTTCATCTTTGCACATGACTGATAGACGTAAAAAATTTATTTCCAACTAAACGGTATAAATCTAGGTTGATTCTAGTACACGATTCTAAAGACGAACGTATCAAACTAACCTGATTGACTAAATCGCCGGGTAAGAAAGGACAGAAGTCTTGCTTAACGGTTGTAATCACTTGCTGCTGCAAAATTTGCTGCCTAAATTCATAGCTGATAAAGTGAGTCATTGAACGGCATGCGTCACAAACAGCCGCTTGATATTCAGCTGAACTGGCTGCACGCAAGGTATGCACTATAAAGAATGAAAAATACTATGCTTGGGTACAGATAAAGAGAAAAATCAAAATTCTTTTGAGGTTTTCGATGACTCGAAATACCGCCATACTTCTTTTTGTGACGAAAAATTGTTTACTAACATGTCTTATTGGTGCACAATCCGAATTGAATGCATAGGTCATCAGTTGCATATTGTTCAATAGTCATAAGAACCATCGAAGTCGCATATATTCGAGAAAAATCCAAACAACTGGGAGCCATTTCCGCTGGGAGCGAATAACAAGTAAAGGCGCTTAATCTCGAACTAATCACTTCCTGTCAAGAAAATACGAATTCTTTTTTAAAGAAATCGTAACATCTAAGCGATAAGATAAATAAAATGATTGATTGGCCAGAAACGCAAAGCGTAATCTGAATGTATTATAACAGAAATGGATTACTTCTCTCGCAAAACAACAAACATCATTTTGGTTCCTATCACACTTAATCGAGTTTCAGATTTCAGTTTAACTTAAAATTAGATAAGCGTAGGAATCGAGAAATTTTCATATTAAATAATATAAAGCAATAGCATCTCAGTAAAAATAAGACTACGTCAACAATCAATCTTTAACATAACCGTAGTCAACCTCAACTACTGATTTGAATTAACATGTTTTTATTTGGTCCGTAAGTTTCTGAAAATTCGACTCATAAAAATTTACATCTACGCATTGTTAAACCAATCCCATTGACCCACCAACAAAATAGCTTGACAACAGGTTATTCAAAATTGCTTAGCTAGTCACTTTTTGTCATGTACTACCCAAATGTGAAATATAGTAGCGTAGAGAACCTTGTTTTTCTTCAATTCTTCTGCTAGAGATTGACACCCATATTTGCAAAGCACACAAGCCGCATCGCGAACCCGTTCAGTCCGATTAATGCCACCATGAGACAATGACGAGGCGATTTTCATTTTGTATACCAATTTCTTTTCGTACATCTTATGCGAAAACTAATAAAAAATTCATTAGTGCATAATACATTCTTAGAAACTATAGCGATACAAATGAAAAAGCAGGAAGGGGTCGAGTCCAGATATCCTCAACAGCTTTGCAGAAGCTAAATGTATCCCCGAGAATTCAATAACTTTCAGGATGGAAATTACTTGAAAGCAGAAAAGTAGCTCGAATTCTACAATTAGATTGTGCAGCTTCAATTCAAGAGTTTTACAGCTATCTTAAAATCTGTTTCCTAAGAGCACATAGTCTATTAAACACAGTAAGCAAGAGTATTCAGTACTCGTACTCACGCCCACACATGGGCATGGAATCTGCACCCCCAGAATCAGGTGGACCCCCCAAAATCGAGAAACCCCCAGAATTGAATTTTTGGTGCTATTTTTGGCAATTTAGCTCCATTGGACCCCTAGAATTTGGTTGCGGCCCATGTATGCTCACACACATAAGTGCAATTATACTAGAGGATAAAAATTAAAAATCAATAAAGTCTGAAAATGAGATAAAGAAGATACAAAGTTGCCCGTAAAAATTCTATGAGCTAATTTCAGTGAAGTATTGCAGCCTAAACTAGATCTTATGATTACCCCAGGAAGGTTCGTAAGAAAATATTATAGCTTTAAGGAAGCTGATGAATCAATTAGCCTTTGTCTGGCATTCTTTCATCGACTATTCGACATATGTAAAACACAAAAATTGCAGATTATTATCATTCAGTTCTTGTTGCTAACAGTCAACAAAGGTTCAACGATAAAAATCTGAAATTGGCATATTTAGTGTTTTAGGAATAAAACACACGAAGACGTGCAAAATTTCATTTTAACGAGATTGCAGGCAAAATTTCTATACGATGACAATAACCTTATCAACACTATTTGTGACTTTGAGTAAATAAAGCAACGGAGAAATGAAGAGTACGTATGTTTTATTGAAAGTTCTTTGCATATACCTATCTTCGTAGTTATTTAAATAAATATAAGCAAATAAATACGAGTACGAATCAGACATGCTTAGCATAAAACAAAATATAGTAAAAAATGGTATATGGCGCGAAGCGCCGAAAATTTTACAATTTTACAAAAAAATTTTCTTGGGGAAAAGACCATTCGGGGAAGGGGCGTGAACCTTTCTCCAAAGATCATGTGTGGTACCAAAGAACGGACAAATGATAATTTTGAGCTTATATTTCGAAATAATAAAATTAGAGCTCTGAAATTAGCCATGATCATTCGCTTATGAAGCATAATGAAGAACGCACATTAGGTCGACTAACACTCTTCAAGTCAGTCTTTTTAGACGCAGTGTCGTTATTCGTGGCTGCTGATTTCATAGCTGAGCAAACTTTAAGTTGCGAACAAAAATGTTGAGGATTGCTCTAAAAAATATTTTATTTGGTCAATATGGATGACAGCTGAAAATTTGGGAATTCTTACCACCAGCGATTGCATGAATTGAATTAAAGAGGGGAAATATTCTTCGATGTACTGATCGCACTTAAAAGAAGAATCATGATTAGGATTTATGCACGAGTAGGTTCTTCATGTAAGCCATTAATACCTTCTGTTGCATTGATGAGAGCATTTGACAAATATGTTTCATCTCCGCCTTGAGCCTTTGCTGAAACAACAACTCAATGTTGTAATAAGTTGCGAGCAAAAATGTTGAGGATTGTTCTAAAAAGCATTTTATATGGTCAAGTGGCCCGTATCCAGGACTCAGCCAAGCAGGAGAGGTACCGTACCCAACATGATTTCATTTATATCTCTGAAACTTCGTTGGAATAGCTTGCAAACATAGCATTTTTCGATGTTTTTCGACAGTTCTATCCATTAGGATCATAAAACTCGTACAACTGTAACATTATAACATATAGATTTTAAAAATTTTGGTCGGTCATATGACTTTTCTAGCTCAGTTTTGCACTCTGTTTATTCTGGTTTTTTAAGCGTAGACAATTGAATAAGCTCTAAACACTTTTTGAATTTTTTATAAGGGACTTATTCCCGGAGGGGCAGTGTAAAGAGTGGAAAAATCTATTGATTGAAAAAATCCAAAAAAGCTATTTACAGAAATGTACTACGGTTCAAGAGAAACCTTCGGCTTACTAACAATCTTTTGTACACTCAATACGGAGTTAGATCTAGGGGTTTAAACTTTATAATCTATTGGATGGTGTAAAAACAGATTTTGTCTAAGATCTCTCTGCCAACTTTTCCGCTTATAAGTCGGTATAAATTGAATGAAATACAAATAAATTACTTTCTAAGGGCTACACGTCGCAGCAAACTGCGTTTAAAGATGCAATGTTGAGTTATTTATGGGGGTGTAAGGTTCGAAATCAGGAGTGTAAAATGGGCGGAAAAACACATTTTTTCCATATTTTGATTTGGTAAATATCTCAAATATTTTGCGGAACAAAAGTTTTGCACACACAAACGTACTACAATTCAAAGGCTGCAAACTGGCCCAAACCGAATTTCTTTACACTCAACGGGGAGTTGGATTCAGATTTTTAAAGTTTACAATGTGGTGGGTGATGAAAAAATACGTTTTTGTCCTTTTTGTAGATCGCCACTGTCTCCTTTTTAGAAGTCGGTATAAGTCAAATAAGATAAAAATAAAGTACTTTCTAAGGGGTACACATCACAGCTAATTGCATCTATTTGCATCAATATTTAGTTTTTTCGGGAGGTGTAAAGTCAAGAATCAGGGGTGTTAAACGTGTTTCTGTCTTGTTTTTTTTCTACCAACTTCTCCGGTTATGAGTCTGGACGTGATCACAAGTCTAAAAATGTACCAGACGTCAAACTTCATACGTCATTTGTGCGCGCTTGTTTACACTCAACAGTGGTGAGAAGTGGTTTACATCGAATATTTATTTGTCTTCATGCCATTGTGGATATTTGATTTTTTTATAAATATCGATCGTTATATCAGAGTAATATCAGAATAACAAATCCGACTAAAATCTTCGTTACACGCTGTTGTTGTCTTAAGTTCACACTGAAAATTAACTTTAGTTTTAAAGCATTGCGGAAGCTCCTTTTTTCAAAATGTTCTATGTAACGCTAGAATTACGAATCTGACTGTTAGCTTTCTCTACACCCATCAGTGTGTAAAGTTTACACTTTTTGATGTGTAGAGTTAAGACTACAAATTCATTTCACTTCCAGAGCGTTGCAAAACGTGAATTTCTTCAAAAATATGTTCCGTAAGGTCAGGATTATGAATCTGACTGTATGTTTCCTTTACACTCAGTAGTTGTGTAAAGTTTACACTAAAAATTAACTTTAATTTCAGGGCTTTGCAAACGCTTAATTTTTTTAAATTTTCCATGTAACGTCAGGATTACGAATCTGAGTGTAAGTGTTGTTTAAACCCAGTAGTTGCGTACAGTTTATGCTAAAACATTTGATCGGTTTAAATAAGGTAAAGTTGTCTTCTTTAAAAAAGATAATGCTGATATTTAGAACAATATTGTTTTCCGCGTTTCTGGACTGCTGTCATTATTGTGGCATATTAACGTATTTGTTTACTGACTGATGTAGTCGAAACATGCTAATTAAAAATAGGGTACTAGCACGGAAAAATGCTCCGATGGAACAAAAAAGATGCATATACTTGGGATTATGGATTATTAAGGATGTAAAAGGGGGAGACTAGGAAAAAGCTTACATGTAAATACCTAAAGTCGCAAAAACTGTTAAAAATCAGACTGTTTCTAACCAACGCAGAAAGTTGAAGTACATTCTACGGCCTCTGAAAAAATGTAACCTTTAAATAATTTTCAATGCTTCACATAAGATTGTATTAACATAATCTAATTTATGCTTTTTGTAAATTGCTTGAAAGTTGCAATGCTGACTTGCTTCGTATTGTGACTGATAAAAAATAACTGCAAATGTATTTAATGGTTTATTATTTTGTTATCATGAGCATTATAGAAAGCAAACCTGGCGTCAATTGATTAGTGCACACAATCGTTGAGGGCATGCAAGTGTACCTACATGTAGTCAGTTTAACGTAAGCTTATGCGCTTCCTACTGCTTTAAACCAACAATTTCTCTGATTGTCTTGAATGCGTTTATGTTTGCCATTTCTTTCAATTGGCTTGCAAAGTCGCTCCTAGTTTACTCCATCAAATTTCCTATAGCTACTGCATATCTAACATGCTGCTTTTTTAATCGTTTTTGGTTGAATAGTTTATTTCAATATGCAGGCCGCAGAATAAACTTCGATTTTTTGCGTTGGTTAGAAAGATTCTGATTTTTAACAGTCTTTGCAACTTTAGGCATATACATAGGAGCTTTTTCCTTGTCCCCTCCTACATCCTTAATGATCCATAATCCCAAGTATATTCATATTTTTTGTTCATCGGAGCATTTTTCCTAACTAGTGGAAAATACTTGTACTTCACATATGGCGCGAAGCGCCGAAAATTTGACGACTTTACGACAAAGGCATGCGATTTTTCCATCTTACCGCACAATAATTTGCCTACTTAAATTTCTTTTGGCCAATTAGGGACCGCTCCTCTTGCCCCCCCGTTAATATGGTCAACACAGATGGAAAGCTGAAAATTTGGAAATTCCTACGACAAATGGCGTGATAACGTGAATTGAAAAAATGTTTTTTTAAGAAAATTACGACTCAGAGCTGTAGCTCCTTTTGATATTGCTTTCGCTAAACTACTAACTTTTTTAAAGCAAACTGGGACTGATGGCTTTAAAATAGTTAGGTCTAGCAATATCAAATAAGTTATAGAAAAAAGTAAATTTTTTTTAACAAATTCTAGGTCTCTGAAGAAAATATTGATTCCAAAAAATTATTACGATTCTACTGAACCATATACACAGAACATGAAATAAAGGATACAAGATATGAATCACGAATATTATTGCATCACCTGAAAATCTGCATTTCTAAGTAAACTATTCATTTCCGTTGCCGCGAAAACGCATTCATCGCACAGCAGATCATTTCCAGTGTTAGCCTTTAAATGAATACAAGGTAAGAGCATGAGCAAACTTTTAGAAAAATACTTTTTTAAAAGACAAAAAAATATAGATGAATACGTAAGTATACTTAAAGGTTCTTCAATGTTATAACAACAATTGGGAAGAGACGAGGAAAAATGCATAAAAAATTGTGATTAAAATCTGGCACACGAGTGGAATTGATAAGTAATCCGAAAATAAAAATATATTATTAATGAGTTTCATTCAACATTAAGTCTGATTTTAGTAAAAGCTAGCTCGTGCAAGACTACATTTAACAATCTTTAGTTTGGGCAAAACCTGCGTATTGTATGCCAAATTACTGGATATTTGCACCAAATTTTTCACCAAAGCGTGTAAACACCAAAGTAAAGAGTTTTTGCACCAAATTTTGGGGGCTGTAATCATAAGATATTTATTGTATAATGAAAAATTATATGGTTTACCTTAGAGCTGTGCACTATAAGGCGAAGAATGTGAAGGATAGCGCGGCTGCCTAATGGGATATTAGGCGATCTGCACAGATGTAAATCGATACAGAACTGTTCTGGTGAACCCTGAATTCGATTAAATCTATGACTTCTTGTTGAATGTATTCAGTCTGATTGACAGAAACTTTACATTATTATAAAAAGACCGCAGTACATTTTCTTATGGTTGCTTCAATAACATTTCGATGTTTTAAGACTATATCCGATGCATCCCAGGAATAAAATGTACCATATTACCATTCATAACTAATTTCTAATTAAACCAACTTAACGCTGTTTTTTGTAGCACATTGAAACAATGATTAAAAATTTGTCGAAAAAATGTGTGGAAAAAGCGAAAAAACTTTCTGCACTAGCCCCAGAGGATACGCGTAGTGCGGAAAAACTCTTAGTGAAAACAATCTTAATACGCTGCTAATCATCATATCAATTTCTTTGTCTATTTGTTGATGTTTCCTTGTCTCAAAACACACACTATCTGCTGCGAAAGAGTAAAATTCTTTATGTCTACACGATATTTACCACATATGGCCCCAAAGCGCGTAGAATCAAGTACACTCGATCAATTAGGTCCATGCACTGTAAAAAATGAAAAGTAATGGTTGAAATGTCATTGATTCAAAGTAGATTGTCAGTTGTCTCATACCTCATGCTCTTGAGTACCACCCATCATCCGGCACATTTCCTTGAGAACAAGTCTTACTCGTTCCTAAATATCATAATTAAAAATAGAACAAAAGTCAACTGCACTTTCTTCTCAAACTAAAGCCAACTTGTTGAGTACCTACATCAAGGCGTTCTCATAAGGTTGTCTTAACAGTCCCACCGCCCCAACTATCCCAGCGGTTCTCCCAACAGTCCCATCAGTTCCTTGCATAAATCGCAACTGTCCCACTGTCTCAACAGATCTACCAGTCCCACCATCACATACAAATTTCGAGACAAGTTCACACAGCATCACATAGAATCAAGCTTATCGCACTGCTTCAGTGTGTTTCAGACTTGTTAAATGCATCTTATCACTTCCGTATTGTTGCTTCCATTCCGCAACTAACTCATTCTAGATCATAATTTATTATTCGTCTTGAGTTGAGCTAGCTAAAATGGTTGTAATTCATTTGTTTCTAAAATAGCTACACAAATAATTTATCAACATCCCTCTGAGCTCGACTCTAAAAATTTATTATCTGCTCAATTATAGTACATTGGAAAGATACACAGAAAACAAATCAATCGGCACGAAGCGTCGGAAAAATTTGACAGATACACTATGTAACCAAACTTGGGCTATTTAGAAGATACGAATTATAAACAAATCCGGCGCCTAAAAATTTCGGGTTTTTAGCATAAGCGTACAAAATCTATTTTTGCGCTTCAAAATTTTTTCTTCCTTCCTTGTAAAAAATGAGCGTAAATCAATCAAAACCTGTTTTAGCTTAAGAAGAAACATAAACACAACATAAAGAAAAGTTAGCCATTAGAATGGAAAACAACAATTCGGAAATGATAGCATGTAAATACAACAAGTTAGATACATATTTAAAAGTGTAATTAGCCTCTGAATACACCTTAACGCATCGTAGATTTGTTACACTCTTGGTAATATGTGGGTGAAATTGTTGAGATCGTGGAACTGTTGAGACTTGTGGGATGGTAAGACTGTAAGGATGATGAGACTGGTGAGACTGTTGGGATTCTTGAAGGAACTGTTGGGGACTGGTGGGATGCATACATGGGCAGGGCAGCTAGGAAATTCTGGGTGGGGGTAAAAACGCCAAAAATGTTGCTAAAAATAGAATTCTGGGGTGTACAGTAATTTGCGGGGGGTTTTTCAAATTCTGAAGGTGTATACCCCCAACGCCCACGTGTGGTGGGATATCATTCTCTCATAAAATTATAGGTACTTGGATACTCTAATTTGCTCATCTGCAGCTGTCAGGACTACGAGCTGAACTCGAGGTATTCGGATGATTATTTGCAATTAAAATTTTCGAACATATAGACAGGCCCGGTCTTAAGTATTTGGGGGCCCTGTGCGAAGGAACAATTTGGGGGCCCTTGGTCTGAATGGCGGTAAGAATCTCTGAATATCAATATGTTAATAGACGAAAGCGTGGCACAAAAGACTTTAAGAGTATTGCCGTATGCTCGAAGCAGCATTTGAAGTTATTTTTGTATGTACTCTATTTCATCCAAGATAGCGGATCCAGGATTTTCGTAAGGGAGGCGGCACCCCAGCTTTTGCCCGTGGTAGTTTAGCTTCGGAATCGACGTGCAAATTAACTATTTTCGCCACTTTAAATCGCCTGCTTCTGTCAAGAATTATTTCACGATTTTTTCATAAAATTTCTAAATTTTCTACAATTTTCTGCGTAAAGGTGCTTGCATTTCATAAACGAAGGGAAAACTTCGAGTAGCAAGATTTCGGTGATTTATGTAGACAGAAGGATTACTGCATGTACATACATATATGAGCTGAACAATATATACATGTTCATTGATGCATTGGTGTGAAGCGCCGATTTCGAAGTCAAATATTCTGGACAACTTAGGCAAAATATTGGTATTTTTGATAACTTTTCTGATAAATAACTAAAGAAAAAAGTTAAATACAAATTCATGACAAAATTTAACTCAATTCAATTGAATACAAAAACTATGTCCTTCAGAATAGTCACGATTCAACATCCTAGCCAAGCCTGAACTCTGCTAAAAAACTTTTTAACACGATTTATACTCAATTATGCTCATTGCATAGAAAACTGTTGCAGAAAATAAATAATTTTGTGCAAGGCATCAGAACATTTGGACATAATGCCTTATTTGAGTTTGGGCTATTCATAATACGAAAATTATACAAAAACGATAAATCCGGTTGTAATCACCTGAAGTTTTTGACTTGTTAGCTTAAAAATACGGTAAATCAATTTTAGCGGTCTTTCAAATACGTTTCACGAATTTAAAGCTTTATAGGAAATCTTTTTCTTGTCAAAAAATTCATGAGTAAAACAACTTTCATATTCAGGCCGCAAGAATCTAAAAATTCACCTAAGGCGAAACTATAAGATTACGATAAACGAAAACCAAACATCACAAGATCTATTCTTCATCCCTCACCAACTCCGAGACAAAACTGTAGAAATGTGTAAAACAGACAGTGTTTTTTTGGTACAAGGTCCGTTTGTACATGTACATAGATGGTCCCTAAAAGTCTTTGTACATTTCGTACACACAAATTTTTGGGTACTATAATATGGTACAGTAGCGATTTTAGTGTGGCAAAAACAGAGTTGTTCGACCTTTGGTTACGTATTTTAGCAATTTCTAGGTTTCTGAGGGCAAAAATCAGTAATAATCGTCTCAAAACGGCGCGAAGCGCAAAAAATTTGGCATTTTTCCTATCAAAACGCAATTTATGAAATTATAAAGATATATAGAACACACAATTGCTCATTTCGGCGCGGAGCGCCGAAATTTTTCGCGAATTTCGAACCTTTTTGCAGTTTTTGTCTTCCGAAAAATCTTTGTACATGTACAAAGACGGTCCCCAAAAGTCTTTGTACATCGCGAAAAGGTCTTTGCCGAATACAAAAAAAAATCGTGAAACAGATTATACAAAAAATGTGAAGCGGCAAGAATTTTTTGAGTTTTCATAAACAGAAAGGTCAGCTAATGTCTATCTGCTGAATGAAAATGTTGAAAAATGCAAGCTCTGATAATTTTGACGACCGATCCTTATCTACTGAATTTATCCTTGCTTGGCGTGTCTGCGGTCCCGGGGCCGTGGGCAGTCGCACACTCCACACATGCCTAAGACCGGGCCTGCATATATAAGTCGAAATGCATCAGCTGAAATAATAAAAAAACAACCGTATACTCATTATGCATGATTATAAAGAATAGTCCCAAATTTTACGTTTTTCTCAGTAAAATCTACTTTTTCTTCCGGGATCAAACGCACTAGTATTTGCATAGGTAAGTCTAGGCGCATATTAAAAATATTGCTGTTACGCATCTCTTGGCTTTCTAAGAATCGGTTCTTCTAAGAAATCACACCTCAAAGTAATTGTAAGAATACATTAATTTGAATCGTTTTTTGCTAATTCATTTAAGGATGCAGTCTGAGCATTGATAGGCCATGAATAATGAATGAACATTCTCAGAAAACAATAGATAATGTTCCTTTCAAACTGGATTTTATCCTTTTTATGGCAGGGTCTCAGACTGACTACTGTAAAAAAGTAGTTGGTTGGGAGCCTAACAAACTCAGCATTGCTATTGCTCCATCTATGTACTGGTAAGTACATAATTCAGTTAACAAACATTTTGCACGTTTGTTTCACTGAAGACCACTTGATACACATTTTCATTGCTAATATGGCTGTTTTTTGTGATAGTCAAATTCCATCATTGGATAATAGATTATTTAGAATTACAGTGAACAATCTGATCAAATTTTATAATAGATGAAGAAAGGAAGTAGTAATCGCAGATACAAAGCAGCAAGAAATATGAACATATGTGCATGTAGGAAAGTATATTAACAGGAGCGCGAGAATTCGGCAGACAGCTTACCAATTTAGTGGAGTCATTGATTATGTTCTTTAATTCAGAAACAATAAGCTTGCATTCACCACATGCGCTAGACAACGAGACGTTTCTTTCACCCAATTTCAGATAATATTGCCGTATATCGTTTTCTTCGTCATATGCAACTTGAACTGGCGAAACAAAACCTAGATCAAGAATTTCGAAAAATAAAGCTGTTTCAGAAAAAGTACCAATCAAAATAAGAAGTCAGATTGAACAGTCTTTACAATTTTTAAAATTCTTATCAAGCCCAGGGGCCCATTGCACCAAACTAGGAGTGCAGGAGTTAGGAGTTAGGAGCAAATTTACTCCTAGCTCAGGAGTCTCCTAAATCGGGTTGCACCACTTACTCCTAACCTAGGAGTAATTTTTTCATTATTTCTAGGAGTAAACTCTCTTCACTCCTAGACTCCTAACTAGGAGTAATTTTAGGATTAATTTTAGGAGTGTTTCTAGGAGTTTCTTAGACGGGATTTTTGCAATGTCCATAAAGTTTCGAGCATTTTCAGTCAACTCAGCCAAGCTATTTGGAAAATCTGCGACTGTATGCCAAATATGTTCATTAATTAGCTGAACAAGGGATCGAATTTTCCGACAAACAGTAGACTTATGCTAACCAAGAGCATCACCACAATATCCTAAAATTTTTTAGTACCTAAGAATCTTAGAGCTGATAAAATCTGTTGCTTTAGCGAAAGTGTCCTGTGTTACTCTTTGGCTGTAAAAACCGTCCAATTATCTACCAAACACGTTCCGTTGCTTGCCGCGAAATTCAGAAATATTCTTCGAAATTATCAACATCAAGATTAATTTGCTTCTTGCAGACTCTTTTTCGGCGTATTTTTTCAATAATTTCATCATCACTATCACTGCTAGTACTATTCATCGCAGTCAAAAAAAGACTAATTCAATACAAGCGACAGCTTTAGGAGAGAACGGACACTCCTAACATTTTGTGCAAAGATAAGGAGTGAATTTACTCCTAAAAAACACTCCTAAGCGTGGTGCAACCCACCTGAAAAATTACGCCTCAACTTACTCCTAAAACGTCCTCTTTGCTCCTAATATTACTCCTACACTCCTGATTTAGGAGACTCCTAGCTCCTAGATGGTGCAACCGAAATTTACACCTTTACTCCTAACTGTTACACTCCTGGTTTGGTGCAACTGGGCCCAGAGCTGTTGCTCGAGTTCTAGCTGATCGCAAGTGCGTATAAATATAGATCTCAACATCGCTAATGCAAACAATTAAACAATGCATTAATGAATCAAGATATGAAACTAAACATGATTAAGAGAAGCATAATCAATAATAAATGGATATAAAGCTGCAGGCATGAAATGAAATAGTTTTATTTAAAATAATGTTTATTTAAAAAAATATATTAATTTTTTTATTTTTAATTTAAAAATTTTTATTTATTCAAATTTTTTATTCGTTTTTTTTATTTATTTTAATTAAAATGCTTTTATTTGAAATTATGGGTTTTCTGCATGTTTTATGTTAAAGCAAAGGCAGAGATGAGCAAGATAGCACGATGAAAAGCCATAAAAATTAAGTGCAGGAGAATTAGGTGGCCCAGTGCTAATCCAGAAGGAGAAGTTTTGAAAATACTCTTGTGTCTCAAATTCTTCGAATGCACACATAAACCTCCTCGTAAAAATATTTGGACGTTTCCTAGAAGTTGCTAACCACCATATTATTCATATGCCGCTTTTTCGGGAATTAGATCTTTATTGCCAAAAAATACGTGTTTTTTTTAACTCAAGTAGTTGTTGACTCGATGTATGTACGTCTCTGTACGTACATACCCAATTGAGCCAATTGACTCATATCATAAGTAGACTCTCATGTTCCTACATAATAGCCTGATTGCCGAAAAATGCGTTATAGGAAAAATGCGACAGTTGGTAACTCCTTAAAAGATCACGGGGATACAGGAGCCATCAACGTTTGGAATGTTTTCTCCAAAACCTCGATTAAAGGCGTCTATTTTTGAAATAGATAGCGTTAAATAAATTAAAATTTTTAAAAAAACCAAATTGCTTTAATTTTCAATATAATGTTAGTCATTGACTTACGTCAAACGAAACTATTTAATTGAGGCCTACAAAGTAAATATGATTTAAAATCGCAAAAAACGACCTTAATTCATCGTTTGCTAATGATTACTCATCAGGGAAGATTTTTGTATGTTTCCGACCGAAAAATCTAAAGCTGCCGTTTGAAATGCCTTGAAAATTTATTCTCGTGAATTCAAAGATTTTTCAATTTGTGCTCTTATAAATTCTTACTTAGAAATCACCATTATTTTTAAAATTCAAACTGGAATTTAAATTAAATCGAAATCGAAATCAAAGCTTCATAAAAATGATCGAATAGATTGCTGGATTTACGTACCCTTTATATATGAATAATAATTTCAAAAATGGCAATAACGGAGAGTCGAGAAAACGGTGGTACCTATACATCTGTTTCACACAAGTTTAGGCATCAACTCTAAAAACTATCACTAACAGACATGCGAGATGCCCCCACCCAAAGTTGGCTGCCCCCCCCATCCCCCAAAGCCAGAAAATTTAAAACCCCCCATTTTTGGTAAAAATTGAATTTTAGGTCGTTTTTGGTTAAAAATTGGAGGTCATTTATACCCCTTTCTCCTAAGAATGGCCGGGGGGGACCCTCCCAAAATTTTGAGCTGTTACATGATGATCATTAACAATAGGCTAGATTGCGATTATTTTCTTGGTTTGATACATAATTATCGTGATCTGCCGGCTTACTGTCAATAAAAATTATTAAAATTCATGCCCAAACTTTATGCAAAACGGACTATAATTAAAATAATTTCTCACCAATGGCAGCAAGTAGTATAAACGTTGTAAGGACACGAATCATTCTCAGGATGTTCGGACGTTATAGACCGAATTTTCAGCTAAAACAGCGATTGAATATTCTACGCCAACGTCAATGCGAAACGCTGTTTGTTCAAACCCTTATCGTAGCAATAAAATCGGTGCCGATCACATGTGACGCATCGGTCAGCTACCCAATTATACGCTGTCGATTTTCGTATGCGCACTGAGTTAGCAAAGTAGGAACTTTAATGCCGTTACTCTAAAATATGACAATTCGGTTCAGTATCATTTTTTTGTCCCTATTACTGCTTGCTTATCTATCTTTTTGGGCTAAAGGATAGTTTTTCCTACCTGCATACTATATGTATATGCACCTGTTACCTGTGTTTATGTCAGCAACAAACACAAAGGGCAGGTATATCTATCCTGGATGCAGCAAATACGTAAGCAAATATAATATATAAATAAAAAGGTACTAACAAACATAAATATTGTCTTTTATGGTCGTTGTAATGGACAGCGAATGAAAAAACTGAACACTTCCAGCCAGTGAATTTTATATCACAGATGAAATGACGCAAGAATGTTTTCAATGAAACAGCCAAGCAGTTTACTCTGTTGACATGCACCAGAATTATCCGGGTATAAAAGAAACATTTAAGATTTATTTATGTAGCTATATTAATAACAAGCTTTGAGAGAAACAACAACCCATAAAACGGCATTGATGGGCTAAATCCGGAAAAGATGGCTTAAACTGTAAGATGCAATCGTATATGCATGGGCATCGAATAAATTCTGGGGTTCCGATGGGGAAAGTCGCACCAAAAAATTCAATTCGGGTATATCGATTTAGAGGTCCTTCAGATTCTGGGGTCCAGAACCTCCGCGACCATGTGTGGACGCAACAAAAAACTAAGACCAATGTGTAAATGTTTCACATCGTTAAATTCTTGCGATTAAAAGCATGCACATCATGGCCGTCCTGGGGCCAGTGTAGCCGAAATGTCCTCGAAAACTGGTTTAAAATGCTAAATAAAGTAAAAACGATGTGATCCAGTATCCACATTTTCTGCTGAATTTTAATCACTTTTGCAGAACAACGTTCAATTTTCTTTCATTTTTGGCCTTCATTTTCCCCATCAGAGAATTTTGAGTCTTCGTATGTGCTCCCTTCCCCAGTAGTGCACGTCTAGTTACAAACCAGAAGGAAAGGTGTTTCTCAAGGTTTGTTCCTGGACCGTTACTCCTTAAGCCTGATTTATACTTCACGCGAACCGCGCCGCAGAGGGGTTTTGCGGCCACAGTATGCCCAAAAATTGGTCGACCCTGCGCGAATATTCTGCGGCAAAATCCGCTTGCCGCGCCGCGTCATGCATTTATACTTCACGCGGTGAGCTCGCCGCGTGGACAAAAAAACCAGCGACAAGGTGGCACCTCACCGCCGCGTCGCAGCCGCTTCGCGCAATGCGTTTATACTTCCTGCGAAGTGCCGCAGAACCAGGATGCTGAGTTCTCCAATTGCGCAAATCGATACCTCATTAAAATTCAAAATGATTCGATGTCGACACTCGGCTCGAAACCTCATTAGCATTCGCAAGAGCAATGGGCTTTTTGACTTTTGCGGCGCGGCGAAAAAATGGCCGAAAAAAGCTGAAAATAACAATTTTGACTCCTTATGGCGCGGCAGAAGTATAAATTGGAAAGCGACGAAAAAAACTAGACTTTTGCGAATCAGTCCGCGGCGCGGCGGCCGCGTGAAGTATAAATCAAATTGCGGCGGCGAATAATTCGCCGGCTGCCGCTGCCTGCAGCCCGAAGTATAAGTGGTTTTGCGCGAAATTTCTGCGGCAGCCGTTGCGGCAATTTTTCGCCGCTTCGCTCGCCGCGTGAAGTATAAATCAGGCTTTACTCTGTTTCCGGAGTATTTCCCCAGCTAAGCAGGGTTCCCCAGGTTATACGTAGGCTCAATTTTTCAGTGGAGGTAAAGCCTGATTTATACTTGCACTGCAGCGACAACGGCGAGAAATTGCAGCGGCTGCCACAAGTCTCGCGCAAACTCGTTTATACTTCGGGCTGCGGCGGCAGCCGGCGTTTTATTCGCCGCCGCAATTTATATATGCGGCCGCCGTGCCGCACTATTCGCAAAAGTCTAGATTTTTTCGCCGCTTTCCAATTTATACTTCTCGCCGCGCACAGAAAGTCAAAATTGTTATTTTCAGCTTTTTCGGAGGCATAACTGAATTTAAGGCCTTTTTTACAATTTAGCAATGGTTTGTAGAAGTTTTGTAAAAGATAAAGATGAAATTTAAATCATTTCTTAAATAAAAAGATAAGATTTTCTAGTCGTTTTAACTCCAGATAAGTCGATTCCACTACTCCAATTAATATTTGAGGTTATCTTCTGCAATACTAGTCAGGCGCTTATAGTCTGTTTCACATAAGTTAGGGCATAAATATTGAGAATTTTTCGAAAGTAAGCCGACGGATTGCGATAATAATATATCAAATCAATGCTATAATCGCAATCTGTCGGCTTATTGTCGAACATAGTTTTAAAATTAATCCCCAAATTTGCGTGAAACAGGCTGTAGTTCCTTTCTATTACAAAGGAATTCAAGCCCGCTTCAGAAGTAAATGTCGGCGACATCGCCGACTTTTATCGGCGATGTCGCCGATATTGCAGACAATAATTGGCGATATCGCGGACAAAAATCTACCGAAATGGGACGTTTTGGCGACGGCCGTTTTGGCGCCGGCCGTTTTGGCGCCGGCCGTTTTGGCGACGGCTGTTTTGGCGCCGGCCGTTTTGGCGCCGGCCATTTTGGCAGCACCGAATTAAAATTTCCTTCGAAATTTCTTCAAAAAGACTGTTTTAGCATTCTACATATGCTGAAATCTATAGCTGTTTCTGCTATTGAAATTGTTTGAGAGCTAACATACACATGCATATCTATAGTCTGTTTCACATAACTTGGTGCATGAAATTCTGGTTTACAACAACTTAGAATCGTGAACATAAAAGCACAAAGTTATGTGAAACAGACTATACATATTTGGTGAGCAAAAAATGCAATAAGTAAGTTAATGTCATTAATATTTATTTTCCGGCGCAAAGCGCCGAAAAATTTAAGGAATTATGAGGCTAACGACTGATCTACATACAAGATGGGCTTGGGGGGTTTGAGGGTATAAGCCAATGGATATTGCTTGATTGATGATATTAAGCGTCAAAAATTAGTGTTAACTCGCCTCAGCTTTATGTACGTGCTCAAATTGACTGTAAACTGCTGGAATAATGTGAGCACAGGAGCCTGTTCCATATTTCGCACACTACGGTTTCATAATAGGTGGTAGGTACCTATTAAACATATATATACATAGGTAGTTATCACGAATGGGCGTAGGTGCTCTGGACCGTAGGTGGGCGGCTCTAAAGGTCAGGGAAGTGCGAAATTTTTTTCAAAGTCAAATATTGGCCCTAAAAATGGTGCTATGGCGAAAAAACACCATTTTTGATCGTTTCTCGTCTAGCTCTATCGATTGGCATCAAAAAAACCCGAAAAAAGCAAAAAAATTGAAAATGTAATTCTGGGGAGTGTAGCTGGGTTTTTGGGATTTTCCGTTGGGTATTTTGCCTTCTGGGGAGTCGCATACCCCCACGCCCAGGTACGCTCTGGACCCCCAGAATTAAATTTTTGACGCTTCGTATTGCAATTTTGGCGATTTTGACCCAGCGGACCACCAGAAATTTTGGTGCTGTCCATGCTTGATTATATGTATAGGTAGTTGGGTATGTACTTTGCATGTAGTTGCGTAAGATTATCTAGCAATCTGTCAGCTACTGTTCAAGCAGTTCATAAAACGTATGCCCAAACTTGTGAAACAGATTACACACACACACACACACAAACATACCAAATCTTTAACTTAAACTTTATCCAACAGTCATGAGATGAAAAGAGGAAGAGAGCGCGGAGGTAATTAAGGAGGCATGAGGAATAGGTGTACCTATGTACGTATGCACCACAGCACTTTACATATCCATAGTTACGCGAGCGATTGGCTTGGTGTCTGTTTCAAAATTCTTTGGACCTACAATGGTCTGTTTCAAAATTCTTTGGACTTCTTTTACAATAGTGATTCGAAATAAGACAACAGTAATCCAGCCAATCGACGTAAAGCGTTTCATCCGATTCGCTATCTATGTATAGTAGGTACTACACGTTACATGATCCTTAACCTTGCCCTGGGCATTCTAATTTCTGAATCAATTCTACTTTTCATGAGTATCAGCCTTAAAGTTACTTTTGTAGTCACTTTCAATTTTTCAAAGATCTCAAAGCTAAAATGTAACAGATTATGCAATGTGTAGTCGGTTTCATTTTGTTCGAAAACTTTTATAAAAGTTTAAACTGGCTTCTAAAGTGTTTTAAACTAATAAGAGAGAAAAGATTACAGTGCATATATCGAGTTGTATGATGACTTTTTGACATTGCTAAGAGGCAAGTCTGCGTCATGCTTATATATCACTTTTGTAGCCTAATTTATGCGAACTAAATTCATTTAACAAGCTCTCCAATAAATAAAATAGAACTATAGGTGCGTGCATGCATGCATATGAATAAATTTACATATGTACAAGTAATTACATAGGTCTGCGAAAAATTTCTGCTCTGATTCCGTAAAATTGATTCAACATCTGATTAAAATGATAACATTAGTTCTTTGAGCGTTAAAAATAAGTTATTGTACAGTTTCTCGTTAATTTCCAGCAATTTTGAAGAAAACTTTCAGTCCGTCGCCAAAACGTCCTAGACCGAAAATCTACATGGCTTTGTCAGATTTGTCAGAGCCACCTGATGGCGATATCGCGGACAAAAATCTACGATATGGCTTTGTCAGAGCCACCTGAGGAGTCATAGGTACAATGTGTATTCGTATGTACATATATGCAATGTGCGCACACATGCACATGTAAATGTAAGTAAAGCAATATTGTAAAAAGAAATGTCAAATAAAATTAAATAAAAAATTGTTTAGAAAAATTTTAAAAATAGCATAAGACAAAAAATGAATGGAAAAAAAATTTTTAAAAGAAATATTACTGAAAGTACAATATCGGATAGAGAAAAAACATGCACGATATCGCATGCGTGCTATAGAAAATTCACTTCTATGAAAATACAAAGTTTCTTTAGCTAGGCTTTCGTGGCTATAACATGAAGTCTGCTGAATGTCATTTTTTAGCAAAAATCATTTCAAATTTTATCGGTTAATGTAAATGAAAGGCAAGAAGAAGCAATTGTCATGAAATCAATTTTTTTATGAATTTTGTTGCTTTTTACGCCTTATACTGTTTTTTCCTGAATTTAAGCACAAGAAAATTAAGTTGTGAATTACTCATATCACTCATTTAAAATTTTTGAGAAATTTGATCTGATAAACTTATTCGTAATCCAACATTTAATTAATTATATTACAACTTAATTAATTTGACGATTATTAAATAACTCATTTAAATTGAGTTTTTATTAATTTTAATATAGTTTTTTATTCTACCGCATTTTACTGCTTCTAAGCATACGTGGGCAGCAAGAAAATTCTAGGGGGTGCAAGATTTTTGAAGGTCGAAAAATGGCCTTAAAAATGGTGGTATGGCGATAAAAACACCATTTTCCGACGTTTCTCATCAAGTACTTGAATTCTGGGGGGGGGGGTATTCTGATTTCTGGGGGGAGGGTATTTTGGTTTCATGGGGGTGCATACCCCCCGACCCCCACGCCCAGGTGTGCTTCTAAGCTCATCAAAAATTCATGGTTTGACCAAAAATAACTAATTATTTAATACTATGCAAGCCTTATGCCTACACATGTTTTCTCCTACTGACAGTACTATACTTTGTACACAAATTGTTGGCGATATCGCAGAAAAATACAAATGGATCGATAGGTGGGCAGCACCAAAATTCTGGGGGTTTGAATGATTTTTTAAAGGTCAAACATGGCCTTTAAAATGGTGGTATCACGAAAAATACCATTTTTCAACGTTTCTCATCGAGCATTATCCACTGGCATCGAAAAATTGCGGAAAAACAAAAAATTTCAAAAATTGTATCCTGGGGGGTATTTTAGTTTCTCGGGAGGGGTGCATACCCCCACCCCAAGGTGTGATCATATTCTCCGGGTTTTAGTCAGCGATATCGCGACAAAAAATCGGGGCAGTTGTGAATCGGGAAAAACAGTCGGCGATATCACCGACTTTTACTTCTGAGGCGGGCTTTAAAGTGATTTACTCGAAAAGCTGCCTTAGAAAGTACACATTTTCTAATCATTCATAATTAGAGAAGTCAAAATTTCGTGCAAAAAACACCGATCTAGTGCAAAAGTCCACACGACTTGGTGCAGGAAATCCGGAAATTTGATATGTACATGCATAATCCGTAGGTTTTACTAAGTTTGTTGAACGCAATTACACTGTAAATTTCGATATTTCCGAACAAAAATCGTTCTGTAAGACTCATTGCTTGGCGAAAACGAACGTTCCACGTCCCCTGAACAAAGAAAACTACACGTTGGGTAGACCAACTACAGTAGACACTCATTTTTCTTAATCATTCGTGAGAGTTTGAAGTTGATTTTTTTCATTCGGTCCAAATTTGAGCAAATATGCGAATTTGGTGCAAAACAGTCAAATTCGGTGCTAAACATGCTGGTGCTGAAAACGTTTTTTCGACGTTCCTCGACATCCCGAATCTCATGGATTTAAAAAATTTGGTGCCGCACCAAATTTTGACTCCTCTAGTCATAGTATAAACCAAGTTCAGAGAACAGTGAAAAAAATAATTTAAAAACATAGGTACGTCTTAATGCAAAGCAAAAACACATGTTTTACTAAAAAATCCATGAATTTGTATGATAAAATAATTCATCGAATAACCGATATCAATATAATTTCTTCGCCCCTGATAAACAACTGAGGTACGTGTCTTTTGACCCATTCGAAATGGCCGTCAGATTTATCGAGACTAATGTACAAGAAAGACGCTGAGTGAATGCCGTACAACGAATCGATTTTTTCGCGCAAATTATCCGCTACTACGCGTGATTTTCGAAAGACGCGCACTTCTTTCGGTTTACGATAAAATTCGTCAACGTCCCGGACGGACAAATTCCAGAATTTGTCAAACGCCTTTACGTAGCAAGTTACGATGCTCCGAAGACGACAACGGCTTCGAATAAAAATCTTGACCCTTCTATCATTATGCATACAGTCACACAACAAGGACAAAGGCCCTTCGTACGAATTTGAATTCATTTTTGATAAGGCCGTTCTGAACAAAAACACGTGGAGGGTTTTATGAGCATAGATGGGCAGCACGTAAATTCTGGAGGGGTGCAAGATTTTTTAGAGGTCAAAAAATGGTCTTAAAAATATTGGTATAGCGGAAAAACACCATTTTTCAACGTTTCTCATCAAGCATTATCCATTATCATCAAAAAATAGCAAAAAAACAAAAACATTTTCAAAAAGTGAACTCAGGAGTTATTTCGGTTTTGGGGAGGTGCATACCCTCAGACCCCCCACCACGCCCACGTGTGGCTACGGGGGTCTAGACTAGACTCCCAGAATGAAAAAGGATACGGGATATTTCCTCGATAAAATTAAGCAAATACCCCTCCTCATCAGGCGTGCACGTGGGGAGAGGGAATTTGGGGGGTCCAGACTAGACCCTCCAGAATGTATAGATAAGAAATTTTCAGGGAAAAATGAGGCAAAATGAAGGCCAAAAACGGATAGAAAATTTAATGTTCTCTCCAAAAGTGCTTAAAATTGGCCAGAAACTGTGTAAAAACAGTTTTAGCGCTATTGTAGCGCTTATACCAGGTTTTGAGCTCATTTGGTCCGAAAAAGCTCAATTCTGACCTCCTAAAGATCGTCTGACCTCTCACCAATCGGCCATGTCGTGCATCTATGCTCCTCATCCCCGATGTGCATGTGCCATGCATAGCACATTTCATGCATGGCAATAATTTGAAGCTCGAATTATCTTCTGCCTAAAAGCTAATACGCTGCAAAAAGTGGCCAAAAGCTAAAATCGCTGATTTATAATAACTTTTGATGCAGTGGATTCAGGATTTTCTGACAGTGAGCCAAACCCCAAATTTTCCAAAAAGTGCTAAAAATTGTCCAAAAAATCCGTCCATTATGCTTGAAATAGCGGTTTTTGGTGTCTTTTGAATGAAAGAACCATTTGTGAACCAAAATTAAATTGAAATTTCCGAAGGTTTTTTTATGAAAAACGCATAAAATTAGCGCAAAAATCGGCGCGAAGCACGGAAAAATATGTACTCGAGAAATCATTATAAGAACTTACAAAGTCCTTGTTCCCATACAGGTAATGGCTCAAATTTCAGGTGGGGGTCCCCGGCACACCTGAGCGTGGGAGTTTGGGGGGGTATGCACCCCCCGAAATATACCCCCAAATTCAATTTTTTGAAAAATTTTTTCGTTTTTTTCGCAATTTTTTGATGCCAATGGATAGTGCTTGATGAGAAACGTCGAAAAATGGTGTTTTTATCGCCATACCACCAGTTTTAAGGCCATTTTTTGACCTCCAAAAATCTTGCACCCCCAGAATTTCCTTGCTGCCCACGTACGTATGGTCCCCGGCCATTTGAAGGAGGCGGGGGAGAGGATAAATGACTTCCAGTTTTTTTGTCAAAAACAGCCAAAAAAACACATCAAAACGGCACAAAAATTCAAATTTTCCCGAAAATTGGGGGTCTACGATTTCCTGATTGTTTTTATCTAAAATTTTGGGCAGAATAGGAGAACCAGCGCTTTAGAAATTAATAACTAAAATTTATTCATCAATCGGATTAAAATTCCTTTTTTGGGCTTAAAAACTATGGATATGTGTCTAAAACACGATTTTTAGGCGTTTGTGACAATGCTTTCTTTCTAGAACATAAAAATTTTATAAAAATATCGTAAAAATATCAAAAAAATTCAACTAAACTGAACAAAACAAAGTTACATTACAAAGTGAGTACAAGGCGCAAAGCGCCGAAAATTTGACACTTTTGAGCCAAAAGATAGCGCTTAAAACAACACCTTTTATACGATTCTTTTTGGAGATCCTCAGTCACCCCATTTGTGAATGTGTGTTCTAGTGCTATTCACTAGCACTGAAATTGCGAGAACCTTGTGAAATTCATTCAGAACCCCGAATATCGGACAATACGTAATGCATGACTCAGCTTAACGCAAAAAGAAACGGGAGTACAGTACACCTAGTACTGAATACAGACCTATTCAACTATTCACGGACAAAAATCATTAGTATAATTATATACGAACAATTTTTTACGAGTCTCTTTGTACATGACAAAGATCTTTGGAAACGACTTTGTAGGAGAATAAAATTTGTGTACTTACAATCAGTGTTTTTTGTACTCGGCAAAGATTTTTCCCGATGTACAAAGACTTTTCGGGACCGTCTTTGTACATGTACAAAGATTTTTGGGAAGCCAAAAATTACAAAAAAGGTCTAAAATTCGAAAAAATTTCGGCGCTTCGCGCCGAAATGAATAATTGTGTGTTCTATATATCTTTATAATGGCGAAAATTGCATTTCAAAAGTAAAAATGTGAAATTTTTCGGCGCTTCGCGCCGTTTTAAGACGATTCTTAGTGATTTTTGCCCTTAGAGACCCAGAAATTAGCTAAAACACACTACGAAAAGTCGAAGAAATCTGTTTTACCACACTAAAATCGCTACTGTACCATATTATAGTACCCAAAAATTTGTGTGTACAAAATGTACAAAAGATTTTTAGGAAGACAAAAACTGTAAAGGTGTAAAATTCCAAAAATTTTGGCGCTTCGCGCCGAACTGATAAATTATTTGTCCTATATATCTTTAAAATGGCAGAATTTGCATTTAGAATGGAAAAATGTCAACATCTTTCGGCGCTTCGCGGCGTTTTCAGATAATTTTTAGTAATTTTGGGTGTCAGAAACCCAGAAATTTGCTAAAATACACTACCAAAGATCGAAAACCCTGTTTTACCACACTCAAAATCGCGACTGTACTATATTATAGTACACAAAAATTTGCATGTACAAAATGTACAAAGACTTTTGGGGGCCATCTTTGTACATGTACAAACGGACCTTGTATAAAAAAACACTGCTTACAATACATAATTATGTTGTATATACGAACATTTTTAAATACAACTATCTCGTAATCTTACTCTGCGACGCACTTGCTTTAAAAATATTAATTCGTTCTTAATTCAGTTGGCAATATTAATCCAGACTACGGCAAGAAGCGCCGAAATTTTCTTGATTTTTCAAGCTAGACTTACAAAGAAAATGGCCTCCGGAAGCTAGAAGAATTTGTATTACATTAGAAATGATACTCAGCTTGCAATAAACTGATTAATCTCGTAACAATGCTTATCGTCACATAACTTATTTCCTGTATAAAACCTTTACAAAAGTAAAGGATGCGGATGCAACATAAGTTTGAGTCTGCATAAAGATGTTTAAGACTGTACAAAGATTGATTTGGGGTGTTTAATGCCCGCGTCTGAAGCTAAATAAACAAACAGGAATTACGATATGCCACGCGTGAAAATTTTTTTGAATTATTTTATTGCTGAAACATGCACAAAAAAAGCGTTTAAATTACTATCATTTTACCCGAAAAAGTCCTTGCTCGTTGTACAAAAGATGGTTCCAAAAATCGTTGTTTAAGCTTCAAAATCTTTGTCTCCTAAGAAAAAAATGTGTACGAGTATATACACGAGAAAACGCACATTTCCCGGAACTACTGAGCAGGCACGTAGCTCTGGGGGGAATGAGGTGGGTCCGGCCGGACCCCCTAAATTCAGAAAAAATAGGACTTTTTAAACCTTATTTTGTGCTATTTTCAGCCTTTTTGGGCTTGGTTCCCCCAAATAGGACGGCCAGCTACTGCAGAGATATCACCACGGACTGGAATAAATAATTTATTACGTAATGTGCGAGTTAATCGAATGATATGACCGTTTACCTGCGAAAAATTCTCTCCTTCTTCGATAACCGCTCCTGCTTTTCATTCCCTTTCCTCTTCTTGTCACTGATTGTTAATTTCGCGATTTCAACGTCAGGAGCGTTGGATTCTGAAGAAACTATAGTTTCCAGCGAATTATTCGAAGAGCTAGCAGAATAGCTGCAACTTTTGTCAGGAGCTTCGTCCACGTAGTCGGCTTCTAGCTCAATTTTACCTTTGTCAATGTATGACAAAACTTTAGGGCTCAACTTTGACAGGTGTTTCTCAAAGTCGGAGAAAGATGGAAATACTTCAACGTCATCAAACTCAGCGCTGCATCCTTCACTGTACAACGTCCGCAGGGGATCAAAATCTTGCAAAGAATGCATTTGAATAATCTAGATTACGACCACCAGGATATCAAGTAAATTGTAGGTCATCAAAACTGAGTCTTCGGCCGCTAGTCCTGTTTAAGACAAACCACGTTTAGTAGGTTAGGTAGCCATATACTTGTAACAACGAGGATACGGAATCCCTGACCCAAAGTTCTTCATCCACCCCCAACCCCCCAGAGTCGAGAATTTTCGACCCCCCCCGCCCAACTTTTGACAAAAACTTGCGTTTTCTGGCCATTTTTAGATTTTTTTGCCATTTTTGGCTGAATATTGGAGTCATTGGTATCGGTGTAATATGTCTCCACCTTTCCAAAAATGCATCCATCTAGGTGTAGTATGTCTCCACCTCACCTAGATTTATTTTTTTATATATAGGAAGACATCCAGCTTCCTTGGTGTGTCCCCATCTCGATAAATTTTGTTTTGTTTTTTTGTTATTTTTTTGGTGTTTTGTTGTTGTTTTTTGGGGGTATTAGCACAATATTGGTACAAGAAGCAGCATATCCAGACGCCTTTCAACGACATAATCGCCGAAATGCAAGACAGTTTCCCTTATTTAGCTCTTTTTTCTTGAACTTATCTCGCAATAATTAGCGATATAATTTTTTCAGTGATATAAACAAAAAAAAGAAAAAAAACAAAAAAAAACAAAAAAGAAAAAAACACAAAAAACATCAACAGCAAAAAATTTATCGAGATGGGGACACACCAAGGCAGCTGGGTCTTCCTATCCGTAAGAAAAATTAATTTAGGTGAGGTGGAGACATGCTACACCTAGGTGGATGCATTTTTGGAAAGGTGGAGACATACTACACCACATAGTTTCCCAAGGTCGAAAGTTCAGGGGGTGAAATCCCAAAATTTGAGACCACTAAATTTAGAGTTCTGGCCTTTTTTGCAGGTCAAATATGAAAAATGGTTAAAACATCATGTATAGCATGTTTTAATGTGGAAAACTGCATTTTAAACTACTTTTTGTCCCATTCTGACTAGTTTCGTCACGCTTGTAAGTAAAAAACATAAGAATTCATCGAAAATTTTGACTTTTCAGATCATTTTTACTTCATTTTAGGTATTTTATGGGTAAATAAAACAGAAATGTATTTCGGCGCGAAGCGCCGAAAAATTTTAACCTCTTCGCTGTTTTTGTACCCAAAAATAATTGCAGAAAATGTTTGATGGCTCAAAATCGTCTGACAGTGATTCATGTCTCGGACCCTGAGGTGGGGGTTATACCCCCCTCACCCCCTATGGGAATGTGTGTACACCAATACCGGAGTCATTTACCCCTCCCCTAAAGATAGCTGGGGAACCCCACCCAAAATTTCGAGCCATTACATACCTCACATAAAAATTATGGGCCTATCAGATCATTATATGCTAGAGGTGTGCCCGCCAGGCCCCGGCCCCGCGCTGGGGCCTATAAAAAGAAAAAATTAATGAAGATTAGAGCTGCACGCGGGTACCCGAGTACCCGGGTAGAAAATAATTTTACTACCCGGGTACCCGAATCCCCTAATATAAAATGGAAAATTAGCACTGCAGTTATGCAATGTGCTAAGAATTGAATTAGAAAGCTAGAAACATATTGCTTCTAAAGTGCGACTGAATCACAATGTGAATTTGATTTGATATAATCAACCGTAAAATGTTAAATAAGCGAGTCTGTTAATATTTCCTATTATCACAATATATCGCGCATACGGTCTAGGCATATTCCATTATTTAGCTCTTTAGCTACATTATTTTATTTGTGCCGAATTCTTCTTATTCTTCATTGTAAACAAATTTAAACAAGAAATTATCTGTTAGCGACGCTTCTTTTATAATTCATTCACTTCAGTGGCCATTATATAAATTTAAACTGCAACTTTTATTCACATCGTGCGCGCAACTATTTTAGTTAGACCTGGTTCTAAGCCTACCGATGTTCCAAATGCAGTCAGCCATAGGCGTAGCCAGGAGGGCATTGGGGTACTTGCCCCGAAATTTTTCAGAAATATTGTTGATTTTTTTGTTGCAATGATGTATGTCCAGAAAACTAAGTTCAAAAAGGTAATAACTTCAAAATTTTCCGCGCCGAGTCATTATTTATTGCTATATAGATCCAACAAATGTAAAAGCTTGAATCAGCTAAAATAATTAAGCACTCCACATCTTTTCAATAATTTAATGCACTATTTGTTCGTTGAATGGAACCGCGCATGCTTGTTGAGCATGACAGTAAAAGTGCGAAAATGATTGCGAACCAGTTTGTCTATTCTCTGCTTTGTTTGTCTTTTGTGTACCAGTTTGTCTATTCTTTGATTCCTTTATCTTTCTTTCCAAGGACACATAATCCTATTTTAATTGGAAGGAATGGCCAAATTTTCTTATGTTTTTGCGCATTTCTTGTTCTATGAACTGCATTTTGTTAATTAAAAGGCCAATGTGCTTGAAAACTGTAAGAACAAAATTTTCATGGACACATCTTTCTATATCTTATTGGCAGCGACCCGTTGCTGCGCTAAGTACTCAGTAGAGGTCGAAAAACGCATTTCACATCAGTTTTTGCTGAGCTTGCTTTCAAGCGAGATTTGGCCGATTTTGCGAAAATTTTAAATGTTACTATTTAACATTAAAATGTTTTTTTACAAAATTTTCCGGGACTCTGCCCCGGATCCCGCTCGCCACCTCAGACGTCCCGCAGCCATAAAATCTCTTTGTACATGTGCAACGAGATTTTAGGGAGAACAAGCCAGGTAGAAGGGTTAGGAATTTCTAAAAATTTCCGGCGTTTCGCGCCGGCATTAATTTGTCTGTTTTGTATGATTTAAGCGGTATAAATTGAGTTTAATTAGCAAAAACGTCAAAATTCTTCCGGCGCATGGCGCCGCCAGTTACTGTTCTTTCTTTTTGTAAAGCTGCAGCATTGCGTTTAAAAGCCTGAATCACTCAAAATATCTTCAGTCAAAGTTCGTAATTCGCAGTTTTCTTGTCAGAAGCTTGAATTGTCAAAACTGTTTTGTACAAATTTGATAATTTTCTGCTCTATCAGATTATTAGTATTCACAGAGCTGCAACTTTTAAGGGTGGAAAAAATGACTAAATTTCTTGGCACTTTGCGCCACTTATGAATTCCGAACAGTTTGTTAATAGAAAGGCCGTAAATTCTACATGAAAACGTTTATGCCCCCCGAACCAAAATTCTGACTACGTCTCTGCAGTCAGCTCCCGATAGACTTAGACTTGTTTTTGAATAAATTTTTACTTCCGCTTGATTTCAAAAATTGCTTTTCGTCAATGTGTTTTCCTGCTGCGAATGTTTTAATGACGCTATGAAGATACAAAACCTGCTTCACAATTTTTTGCTTTGAATTATGAGAAATGACTTAAATTCTCATTAAATACATACGAATTCTTTCAGATTAAAGCCTTGATTCTATTTAATCTTGCATTAATTTTACAATAATTTTACTGCTTAAATATCACTTTTGCCCTAGATCCTCACTGTCAACCGTAAATAAAAAGATGTTCACTGCATTCCTACTTTTATCTAAGGTCCTACCCGGGTACCAAAAAGGAATTACCCGGGTACCCGGGTAATGAAATAGCCGGGTACCCGGGTAGCAAAGCGCGCAAAGTGTTAGCTCTAATGAAGAAAGAATAAAGTTAATCTTTCCATCGAATTATACAACGTAATATTTATTTCTTTACAAAAATAAGTTAAATTACGTTAAAATTAAGAAGGCTATGGCTATCGTATTTCGTTTTAAGTGATCCAATAACTAGGATTTGAGTGAATATTGAAGCAATTTGAGATATATTGTTGAAAAGTTTAGCTTAATTAACGATTTTTTTATTGCGAAATAAGCACGTTTGACTGATGAATTTTAGACAAAAACATTTAAAAATAAAGCCGAGGTGAGGACTCTCTCCTATGACAAGCTATTGTACCATATAAATAGTCGTTCTCTGTTACACATGCCGACTTTTTGTAGATTTTTAGGCGCTTCGCGCCAAATAGAAGGGTCACCACCACACGTGGGCGTGGGGGGAGGGGTTGGGGGTATGCACCTCCAGAAGTTGGAATACCCCCAGAATTCAATTTTTGAAATTTTTTTTTGCTTTTTTAGCGATTTTTTGATGCCATTGGATAGTGCTCGATGAGAAACGTCGAAAAATGGTGTTTTTTTCACCATACGACCACTTTTAAGACCATTTTTTGATCTTTTGAAAATTTTTAAACCCTCCAGCAATTTTGTCACCCCCAGAATTTCGGTGCTGCCCACCTATGGTCACCACACCAACGTCTTCATTTTGGTGTAGTTCACTAATGTTATATGGTTCATTTTCTTGTAAAGCTTTTGTGTGTCATTTTTATATTGATAATGCAGGTTTCTTGCTATACGCCAGTGATTTTGGTCCGTACAAACATTTTTTCGCCTCTATAATTCATCACTTTATATTCTAAAGAGAAGTATATTATGCATGTAGTTATATCATCATAAACAACAGCGTCCCTTCGAATCATTTTCTGCCCTTAAAGTCCCGGAGTTACTTATTTCTTATGGAATGTACTAACGTTTTGCATCGCACTCTTACTTGTCTCTTTATTCCATTGAACTAGGCTTAAACCTTCAGAAAAATTCGTATTTGTGTATAACTTATTGTTTTTATGCCTATAGCATTCATTCATTATTTATTACTCTTCTTTTGTTTTATTTGTCATTTAATCCTCTTTATTTTCCTTTTTGATTCATTAAAGCGTAATCTAATTGCCCATAATAGCGATACTGAGATGTTAAGTCTATACAGGTATGATATGGACGCATATTATACCATAGTATAGTGTACATGTATTGTACAGGTCCCGGCAGGGCCCCTCCTGACTAAAAAGACGGCTCCGGCACCAGTGATCGATCGGGCTCGAAACACCGGGCCCGATCCGGCGGCTTTGCTGCCGGGCTTGGTGCCGGGCCCGGGCTTATATACTTAGAACATGCCTTGCTTCCCAATATAATGTTATGCATAAGATACATATTTAGACCATACCTGGGCAAGGGGTTCAACCAGGTTCAACCGGGTACCAGCCGGAGCAAGTTCGGTACCAGCCGGATGGTCCACCAGTTGCACCCTATGTTTTGTACATAAACTTTTTTTTGGTGTAAAAATCGATTGGTTGGCTCCAAAAATCGGTTGCTGGGGTCTAAGAGTCGGTTGATGGGCTCCAAAAATCGGTTGCTGGGGTTTAAAAATCGGTTGGATGGCTCTAAAAATCAATTGCTCCTGGGTTCAACTAATTTTTGGAGCCCATCAACTGATTTTTAGACCCCAGCAACCGATTTTTGGAGCTCAACAACCGATTTCTAGCCCCCAGCAACCGATTTTTGGAGCTCACTAACCGATTCCTTGACCCCGGCAACCGATTTTTAGACCCCGGCAACCGATTTTTGGAGCCAACCAACCGGTTTACAGACCCCAGCAACCGATTTTTATAGCCAACCAACCAATTTTTAGACCCCAGCAACTGATTTTCGGACCCCAGTAACGGATTTATGACCCCAGCAAGCGATTTATAAGCCCAATAAGCGATTTAGGACCCATCAATCAATTTTTCGAGCTCACCAACCGATTTCTAGACCCCAGCAACCGATTTTTGGAGCCAACCAACCGGTTTTCAGACCCCAGCAACCGATTTTTATAGCCAACCAATCAACTTTTAGACCCCAGCAACTGATTTTCTTACTCCAATAACGGATTTAGGACCCAGCAAGCGATTTTTAAGCGATTTAGGACCCACCAATCAATTTTTCGAGCTCAGCAACAGATTTTTGGAGCCAACCAACCAATTTTTAGACCCAAGCAACTGATTTTCGGACCCCAATAACGGATTTAGGACCCCAGCAAGCGATTTTTAAGCCCAATAAGCGACTTAGGACCCATCAATCAATTTTTCGAGCTCACTAACCGATTTCTAGACCCCGGCAACTGATTTTTGGAGCTCACCAACCGATTTCTAGACCTCAGCAACCGATTTTAAGAGCCAACCAACCGGTTTTCAGACCCCAGCAACCGATTTTTATAGCCAACCAACCAACTTTTAGACCCCAGCAACTGATTTTCGGACCCCAATAACGGATTTAGGAACCCAACAGGCGATTTTTAAGCCCAATAAGCGATTTAGGACCCATCAATCAATTTTTCGAGCTCACAGACCGATTTGTAGACCCCGGCAACCGATTTTTGGAGCTCACCAACCGATTTATAGACCTCAGCAACCGATTTTTGGAGCCAACCAACCGGTTTTCAGACCACAGCAACCGATTTTTGGACACCACCAACTGATTTTTTGACCATAGCAATCGATTTTTAGACCTCAGCAACCGATTTTTGGAGCCCACCAGCTGGTTTTTAGACCCCAGCAACCGATTTTTAACCCCACTAACTGATTTTTGGAGCCCAGCAACTGATTTAGGACCCCAGCAACCGATTTTCGGAGCCAAGAACTGATTTTAAGACCCCAGCAACCGATTTCCGGATCCCACCAACTGATTTTTTGACCCCAGCAATCGATTTTGAGACCTCAGCAACCGATTTTTGGGGTCCAGCAACCGATTTTTGGAGCTCAGCAATCATTTTTTAGATCCCAACAACCGATTTTTAAATCCCGGCAACCGAATCGGTTACTGGGCTCTCTAAAAATCGGTACGTAAGTAATGCATAATTCAGAGATTATACTTAAGTAAGTAATGCCTAATTTAGAGAAAATAATAATTCGTCAGATCAAAATAAAACACATGATGTATTTTTGTGATCTTCTACACATCGATGTATTAAAAATACATACATACTTGTCTGTCCACCTGTTTTATGTGTAAATAAACGCTAGTCTTTTATACATACATTACTTGTTATTGATGTTTAGGCCGCGCTGAATTCTGACAATTTTTGTAATGCAAAATTGCGTTTCAAAAAATTGGAATCTCAAAATTTTCCAGCGCTTCGCGCCGAATAGATTTAATTTTATTACTTGTTATTGATGCTTAAGCCGCGCTCAAATTTGGACAATTTTTTGTAATGCAAAATTGCGTTTCACAAAGGTTAAATTTCAAAATTTTCCGGCGCTTCGCGCCGAATTCGGATAATTTTTGTGATGCGAAATTGCGTTTCAAAAAGGTGAAATCTCAAAATTTTCCGGCGCTTCGCGCCGAATTGATTTAATTTTATTACTTGTTATTGATGCTTAAGCCGCGCCAAATTTGGACAATTTTTGTAATGCAAAATTGCGTTTCAAAAAGGTGGAATCTCAAAATTTTTCGGCGCTTCGCGCCGAATTGATTTAATTTTATTACTTGTTATTGATGCTTAAGCCGCGCCAAATTTGGACAATTTTTGTAATGCAAAATTGCGTTTCAAAAAGGTGGAATCTAAAAATTTTCCGGCGCTTCGCGCCGAATTGATTTAATTTTATTACTTGTTATTGATGCTTAAGCCGCGCCAAATTTGGACAATTTTTGTAATGCAAAATTGCGTTTCACAAAGGTTAAATTTCAAAATTTTCCGGCGCTTCGCGCCGAATTCGGATAATTTTTGTGATGCAAAATTGCGTTTCAAAAAGGTGAAATCTCAAAATTTTCCGGCGCTTCGCGCCGAATTGATTTAATTTTATTACTTGTTATTGATGCTTAAGCCGCGCCAAATTCGGACAATTTTTGTAATGCAAAATTGCATTTCACAAAGGTTAAATCTCAAAATTTTTCCGGCGCTTCGCGCCGAATTGATTTAATTTTATTATTCGTTATTGATGTTTAGAGGTTGCGCTGAATTATGACAATTTTCGTGCATTTCAAGCAGGATTTATATTTGAAATGAAAACGTATATACTATTTGACGACATGAAAATGAGGAACTCTGTAGAAGTTTTATTTTTACACAATGAATTGCATAAAAAATAAGCATATTAAAGGCGGTGAATGTCTCTTCAAGATTAAAGGTCAATTGTTACTAAAGTAATTAGTTTTTAAACATAATTGCTATGCAAATTATCGATTGCACTATTTTTTTACACCATACTAATTTTGACACACCATTTTTAATCAAAAAATTATGTCGCGAGAAATAGTGCGACTTCGCGTGAAATTATGAATGGACTTTGCGTGGAAGCAAGACTAACATGTTAAAAATTCAACCACTTTTCTGACTTAGGCAACCAACCAAAAAATTGGGCTCCGGTACCAGCCGAGACTTTAAGGCTTGCCCAGCTATGATTTAGACTGATTTTACATTTGTTATTTGTCAAACGCAAGGCTTACTGCTGTATCAAGAAGATTTTTGAATTCTAAGCTCTGTTAATTATTCAATCTTTCTAAAAATAAATTAAGTAGTTAGCAAGGATTTTGGTAGCATTATTCAAGCAAGAAGAAAGTTTTTAATACAATAGCGCGCAATTCCATTATTAAAATGCACGTGCAACTAAACACGGTTTGAAAAGCACATGGTTTCATGTAGATATTTAAAGGAAATTTAGCATTAAATTTATGCATTCAGACATAACAGCGACTATTATACATATGGTCGAATAGAAGATATGCTGTTTGGATTTTAGAACTCAAACTATAGCGTACATTGACGTCAATTGGAATTGTGTAGTGTATAGGATAGGACACGTATTGAAGCCATAGGCGTAGCCAGGGGGCATTGGGGGCACATGCCTCTCCCGAAATTTTTCAGAAATTTTGTTGATTTTTCGAGTGTAATAATTGTGTCCAGAAAATTGAGTTCAAAAAGGCAAAAACGTCAAAATTTTTCTGGCGCTTCGCGCCGAGTCTTTATTATATTTATTGTTATATAGATCCAATGAGTTCAAAAGCTTAAATTAGCTAAAATAATCGATCTATTCACATCACTTCAGTGATTTATTGCTCTATTTGTTCGTTGAATGAAACTGCGCATGCTTGTTGAGCATAACAGTAAATGTGTGAAAATAATTGTGTACCAGTTTGTCTATTCTTTGCTTTGTTTGTCTTTCTTTACAAGGACAGGACACATAATCCTATTTTAAATGGAATGGCCAAATTTTATTATGTTTTTGCGCATTTTCTTTTTCTGAATCATATCTTGTTAATAATAAGGCCACGGGCCTGAAAACGATAAGAACAAAATTGTCATTGATACATCTTTTTTATTTCTTATTGGCAGCACCTTTTGCTGCGCTTTATACTTAGCAGAGGTCGAAAAGCGCATTTCAGCTCAGAAATCTTGTACAATGTAGGACTTCGTCAATTTTAAGTCTTTTGGGTTTAATTTAGAACCGAGATTTGGCCGATTTTGCGAAAATTTTAGCGATGGTATTTAACATTAAAGTGCTTTTTTTACAAAATTTTCTAGGGGGCGATTGAGCGCGCCATCGCAGCTCCTCGCCGTAAAATCTCGTTGTACATGTGCAGCGAGATATTTGGGAGGACGAAAAGGAAAAGGGGTTCGCCGAAATTAATTTGTCTGTTCTGTATGATTTAAGCGGTATAAATTGTGTTTAAAGAGCTAAAACGTCAAAATTTTCCGGCGCATGGCGCTGCTGGTTATTGTTCTTGTTTGTAAAACTTCAGCATTGCGTTTAATAGCCTCAGAATATTAGTATTCACAGGCTACAAAATGTTAAGGACAGTAAAAGATTACTGAATTCCTTGGTAATTTGCGCCTCTTATGATTTCCGAACTGTTTGTCAATTAAAAGACCGTAAATTCTACATGAAAACGGTAAAAAATTCCAAAATTTCCGGCGTTTCGCGCTGAATAAAATTTTTGTATTTCTGATTGTCAGAAACCCATAAATTAGCTAGGCTACACTACTAAAGGTCGAAAAACTCAGTTTTATTATGGGCACATAACGTTACTAACATTCAATGCAAAATTAGTCTTAAAAATTTTTTGTGTATGCCCCCCGAACCAAAATCCTGGCTACGCCTCTGATTGAAGCGTTGTATAGAAGATGAATGCACATATGAAGTTGACAAGTATATGATAATAAGCAGGTGAGCAGAAGTAAGGCAAATGGATTTAAATAGAATCACAGGCTAGCAAATTCATAAGAAATACGGACAACAGCTGAAATAGTAAACGTCTAAAATATTAACGATAATTATTTGAGGCCCGGTTGAGGCCCGGTGGTTTTCAGCCGGGCCCGGGCCCGGGCCTGCTATGACCGGCCGGGCCCGGTCCGGGCCCGGATACCCGGTCGATCACTGCCCGGCACATCTGTAGTATATGCATATGCAAATCAAAATATCCAGTGCAAGATAAGAATGCATTCTTCTTCAAACTCAATAGACGAGCGAAATTCGTCATGAATATGCAGTTTAAAAAGTAGAGAAATAAACCATGATTAGAACTAATGCCGGAATGCTAAAAATGTGAAGCTATTTTTAAAGGATTTACTCAAAAATATAGATCTCTCAAGCCTCTTCATACAAACATACAAGAAGCGAAACACACCCCACCTGATGTAGGACGTCCACACTTTTTCTCAGATTTTCGGTATTATCTTCAACAAATTTCAAACTTTCTCATGTCCTCCCATAGCTCAATCACTAATCAAAGAAATTTTTAATTTCTAATTAAAAACAACCATTTTAAGATTGAAATTACATTTTTTCAAACATAGATAAAATTAATCAACCCAGCTAGTGAAAAACGTATAAGAGTTGCCCATAATCCTGCTGTTTCATTATTATATTCCACCACCGAAATATGAGGGAGGGATTTCATCCTACAATTGTTCATAAAGAGATTATATAAGCATACAAAGAACCAGAAAAAATTCTGTTTGTTAGTGCTGTCATCTGCAATCTGACGTCTAGTTTCGAGAACTATTACGAGACAGGCAAGAATGCAAGAGCGTTTTTTTAGCGTTTTCCGACAATCTTCATTGAGAATATTTTATGAGAATTAAAATATTCGCTTATTTTCAAAGTTGAAAAGAAAAATTACTGTTTAAACTATTATTTTCATCACTTTTTCAGCGGCGGTGAGAAACTCTAAGAAAATTTTGAATTATTTGTTTTTATTGTCCAACTCCATATTGGGCCAATATAAAGAAAAAGCAAAATGTAAGATTCATAAGCGACGCAAACCGCCCAAAAATTCAAACGGATTTGAAATTACCAAATCCGGCATGAAGCTCGTTCATATCAATTCTGATGTCAGACGGACTGAGGGCAGGGGGACGACCGGCCTGCCTTGGCCGAAAAGTCTTTAAAGGTAAGAAAATGCACGAAAAGACGGAAAATTTTTTTGTTGTAAGATCTTCAAATGTTCGGCGTTTCGCGCCAAATGTGATATTCTAGAATTTTGGCTCCAGCTGCCGATAGAAAACAATACTTTTTATAGCTTAGCAGAAAACAAGAATTTTTCGAAAACTTCGAATTTTACAATCTCAAGGGATAGAGCATGTCGACAAACGTCGAAAACTGCGGTTTTGCGAGCTATTCCGACGAATTTTCCAAGACAGACCAATTAGTGTTGGTTCCTCCCCCTTGGGCGAAATCCTGGATACGGGCCTAACTGCGGATGAGGCGGTTGACTATGTACCACAACTAGAAGGCCTTAGTCCGAATTAATGCGCTTATACTATGAAATACATAGAGCATTTTGAAAAATCATACATACACAAGGTCAAAAATTCTGGGAGGAAGATAAATCGGCTTTCCGCAGAGTGGGGTAAATGCAGTGATCGTACGGGGACCCCGACCCGAAAAACCCCGGCCTAAACCCCGACCGGGGGCATGATTTTTTTCGAGTCGGGGTTGAACCTTTTTCGGAGGTGAAATATAGCATTTTATTTGTTGGTACATAGAAGAATTGTATAGCAAATGAATTCGGAACAAGGACGATTCATTCACCAGCAAAATTAATATGTTAAACTCGACACTCACGATATTTCATAAAAGAAATACGCCTGGTCGCCATGTTGTTAAGACGTGCATACATGTTCGCATATTTTCCATTATAAATGCGCGAAATTACTGCGGAATCACAGGCGTAGCCGGGGAAGGAATGGAGGCACATGCCCCCCGGAATTTTTCAGAAAGTATGTTGATTTTTCTGGCATCATGTCCGACATTGAGTTTAAAAAGGCAAAAACTTCAAAATTTTCAGGGCGCTTCGCGCCGAGTCATTATTATTTATTGTTATACAGATCCAATGAATTTAAAAGCTTGAATCTGTTAAAATAATCCAGCACTTCGCAGCACTTTAGTGATTTAATGCACTATTAGTTCATTGAATGAAACTGCACATGCTTGTTTAACATAATTATAAAAGTGCGGAAATGTTTGCGTACCAATTTATCTATTCTCTGCTTTGTTTATCTTTCTTTACAAGGACACATAATTCTATTTTAAATGAAAGGAAAGGCCAAATTTTCTTGTGTTTCTGCGCATTTTCTGTTTTTCTGAACTAGATTAATAGAGGCCACAAATGGGCCTGAAAAATGGTAAGAACAAAATTCTCATTGATACATCTTTCAATGACTTATTGGTTGCGACCATACGTGGGCAGCAAAAAATTCTGGGGGGGTCACGATTTTTGAAGGTCAAAAAAATGGCCTCCAAAAACGGTGATATGGCAAAAACATCATTTTTCGACGTTTATATCAACACTATCCATTGGCATCAAAAAATTGCGAAAAAAACGAAAAATTTCAAAAATTGATTTCTGGAGGGGTCTTTTGATTTCTGGGGGTCTTTTGGTTTTCTGGGGGGGGGTCCAGACCCCCCGAATCCCCCCCCACGCCCATGTGTGGTTGCGACCCGTTGCTGCGCTACATACTTAGCAGAGGTCGAAAAACGCATTTCTTAATTCAGAGCCGAGATTTTGCCAATTTGCGAAAATTTTAACTTTACTAATTAAAAATTAGGTGCTTTTACAAAATTTTCGAGGGGTTCTGCTCTGGACCTGGTGGCGCTTGAGCGCGTCACCCCGAACCCCTGTACAATCTCGTTCTACATGTTGAAGAGATTTTTAAGAGGACAGAAAAGGTAGAAGGATTAGGAATTTTCAAAAATTTTTGGCGCTTCGCGCCGCAATTAGTTTATCTGTTCTGTATGATTTAAGCGGTATAAATTGAGTTTAAAGAGTAAAAACGTCAACATTTTTCACTGCGCTTAGCACCGCCGATTATTGTCTTAGGGCGGTAAAACACGACTGAATTTCTCGATGCTTTGCGCCACTTATGATTTCCGAAGTGTTTGTCAATAAAAAGGCGTAAATTCTACATGAAAACGGAAAAATTTCGAAAATTTTCGGCGCTTCGCGCCATTAGCTCCTCTACAATCAGTGCGCCATAGAAAACCGTTATGAAAAAACTGTGGAAGAATACGAAAAAGCGAGAGCGATTAGTGATTAAAATTGAAAGTAATGCTAAATTGCTAAAACCATGCCTGAACTTGGAATGAAAATAAAATGTTGAACATAACCAGCTTTATTAGTATGCTCTAGAAACAAGTGAAGGTATCGTTTTTATCCTTTCAAATTGGTATGTAATCATGCAATGTTAATTGTTAATCTTCCAACCCCGACCCCGACCCCGAAAACCGGGTTTTTCCTTCACCGACCCCGACCCCGATCGGGGGTGAAAATCTGACCCCGTACGATCACTGGGTAAATGAATAATTTTTTCATTTATTTAATGTAAAATTTGTCAAATTCGGATAGTACTTAATTTTGCTTTATTTCATTCTTCAAGAACATTTATGGTTAAATTTGCGCCAAAAACAATAACGATAAGGGTGATTTGTGACCTCATTTATCAAAAATCCCACAAAAATAATGGAATAAAATTGTCTGGGTGAATTAATTGGACAGTCTACTGCTCGAAAAATTGAAGTATATGTACCTGAAACTAGTCTCAGGGTGGCCACTGGTTTCCAAAAATAAAATTCCCGGGTTTTCCCCGGGTTTCCCGAGTGATTTGGCGGTCGATTTCCAGGTTTTAAATCATGCTTTTACACGCACACTATATACGAAGAAAGTGTCACAGATAAGAACATGAGTAAGTGATAAGGCACAAGCAACTTTTAATCAAACAAATGCAAATACTACACGAAACGTTTTGGAACAATCATAATTCCTTTTTTTTTTTCAATGATGCTTACGAGTTGTCGATAGCAGCTCTACCAGCCCTATTATATAGCACAGTAGCGATTTTAGTGTGGTAAAACAGGGTTTTCGATCTTTGGTAGTGTATTTTAGCTAATTTCTGGGTTTCTGTTGCCAAAAATTACTAAAAATTGCCTCGAAACGGCTAAAAATCGCCGATAAATTTGACAGTTTATACATTCTAAATGCAAATTCTGCCATTTTAAAGACATATAGGATCAGTGGCGGATCTAGAATTTTCTTAAGGGGGGACGGTATCCCAACTTTTCCAGATAAAGTCGAAAATCGGTCCAAAAATTTGCTCTTAAATGCGCAAAATGGCGTTTTTCCGGTGTTTTACATTGTATACTTTTACATAAAATCACCTGACGCAATATTTTTTCTAAAAATTTTAAAAATGCTAGACAATTTTGTGCGAAAAAAATCATTAAATTTCTTCTTTGACTTCGACAGAAATCTGGCGCGAAGCGCCGAAAAAAATTTGCGAAATGAAGGCGATAGACGTCTAGAAGCATGATTTACTGCTTGATTTCCTGTATTTATAGCATTTGATGCAAAACATCGAAATTTTTAATCGAAAATAGAAGAAAACTATGCAAAAATAGATGCTAAAATTGTTTTGAAACCTTACATGAACAGAAAATGGCTTCCAGGCAGTGTTTTTTGTACAAGGTCCGTTTGTATGTAAATGTGAAAAGATGGTCCTAAAAGTCTTTGGCGCATTTATTGCACACAAATTTTGGATACTATGCTGTAGTACGGTAGCGACTTTAGTATTGGTAAACACGAAGTTGTTCGACCTCTGAAGTAGTGTATTTTGGCTAATTCCTGGTTTTATGAGGGCAAAAATCATTAAGAATCGTCTTAAAACGGCGCGAGGCGCGAAAAATTCGATATTTTCCTTTCGAAATGCGATTTCTGCTATTATAAAGATATATAGGCAGTGATCGACCGGGCTCAAAAAATACCGGGCCCGGGCCCGGGCTTTGCTGCCGGGCTTGGTACCGGGCCCGGGCTTATATACTAACAACATGCCTTGCTTCCAATATAATGTTATGCATAAGATACATATTTAGACCGATTTTACATTTGTTATTTGTCAAACGCAAGGCTTACTGCTGTATCAAGAAGATTTTTGAATTCTAAGCTCTGTTAATTATTCAATCTTTCTAAAAATAAATTAAGTAGTTAGCAAGGATTTTGGTAGCATTATTCAAGCAAGAACAAAGTTTTTAATACAATAGCGCGCAATTCCATTATTAAAATGCACGTGCAACTAAACACGGTTTGAAAAAGCACAAGGTTTCATGTAGATATTTAAAGGAAATTGAGCATTAAATTTATGCATTCAGACATAACAGCGACTATGATATGGTCGGATAGAAGATATGCTGTTTGGATTTTAGAACTCAAACTATAGCGTACATTGACGTCAATTGAAATTGTGTAGTGTATAGGATAGGACACGTATTGAAGCCATAGGCGTAGCCAGGGGGCATTGGGGGCACATGCCCCCCCCGAAATTTTTCAGAAATTTTGTTGATTTTTCGAGTGTAATAATTGTGTCCAGAAAATTGAGTTCAAAAAGGCAAAAACGTCAAAAATTTTCCGGCGCTTCGCGCCGAGTCTTTATTATATTTATTGTTATATAGATCCAATGAGTTCAAAAGCTTAAATTAGCTAAAATAATCGATCAATTCACATCACTTTAGTGATTTATTGCTCTATTTGTTCGTTGAATGAAACTGCGCATGCTTGTTGAGCATAACAGTAAATGTGCGAAAATGATTGTGTACCAGTTTGTCTATTCTTTGCTTTGTTTGTCTTTCTTTACAAGGACAGGACACATAATCCTATTTTAAATGAAAGGAATGGCCAAATTTTCTTATGTTTTTGCGCATTTTCTGTTTTCTGAATTATATCTTGTTAATAAGAAGGCCACAAATGGGCCTGAAAACGATAAGAACAAAATTGTCATTGATACATCTTTTTTATATCTTATTGGCAGCACCCTTTGCTGCGCTTTATACTTAGCAGAGGTCGAAAAGCGCATTTCAGCTCAGAAATCTTGTACAATGTAGGACTTCATCAATTTTAAGTGTTTTGGGCTTAATTTAGAACCGAGATTTGGCCGATTTTGCGAAAATTTTAGCGATAGTATTTAACATTAAAGTGCTTTTTTACAAAATTTTCTAGGGGGCGATTGAGCGCGCCACCGCAGCCCCCCCGCCGTAAAATCTCGTTGTACATGTGCAGCGAGATTTTTGGGAGGACGAAAAGGAAAAAGGGTTCGCCGAAATTAATTTGTCTGTTCTGTATGATTTAAGCGGTATAAATTGTGTTTAAAGAGCTAAAACGTCAAAATTTTCCGGCGCATGGCGCTGCTGGTTATTGTTCTTTCTTTTTGTAAAGCTTCAGCATTGCGTTTAATAGCCTAAATCAGGCAAAATATCACAGAATATTAGTATTCACAGGCTACAAAATGTTAAGGACAGTAAAAGATTACTAAATTCCTTGGTGCTTTGCGCCTCTTATGATTTCCGAACTGTTTGTCAATTAAAAGACCGTAAATTCTACATGAAAACGGTAAAAATTTCAAAAATTTCCGGCGTTTCGCGCTGATTAACATTTTTGTATTTCTGATTGTCAGAAACCCATAAATTAGCTAGGCTACACTACTAAAGGTCGAAAAACTCAGTTTTATTATAGGTACATAACGTTACTAACATTCAATGCAAAATTAGTCTTAAAAAATTTTTTGTGTATGCCCCCCGAACCAAAATCCTGGCTACGCCTCTGATTGAAGCGTTGTATAGAAGATGAATGCACATATGAAGTTGACAAGTATATGATAATGAGCAGGTGGGCAGAAGTAAGGCAAATGGATTTAAATAGAATCACAGGCTAGCAAATTCATAAGAAATACGGACAACAGCTGAAATAGTAAACGTCTAAAATATTAACGATAATTATTTGAGGCCCGGTTGAGGCCCGGTGGTTTTCAGCCGGGCCCGGGCCCGGGCCTGCTATGACCGGCCGGGCCCGGGTACCCGGTCGATCACTGTATATAGGACACACAATTCCTCATTACGGCGCGAAGCGCGAAAAATTTGCGAATTTCAGACCTTTTTGGCGGTTTTTGTCTTCCGAAAATCTTTGTACATCTACAAAGACGGTCCCGAAAGTCTTTGTACATCGGGAAAAAATCTTTGCCGAATACAAAAAAGCGATAACTTCCCATGTCGCCAAGAAAGTAAATAAATGTCAGTAAGTGAATTATCATCCGGAGCGTAGCGCCGCAAAAATTTGAGAAGTTATGGTCACTGACGGCCAAACATCATTGCAAATTGCTTATCCATTCTTTATCTCGCAAATATTTTTGGTCAATGGGAGAAAGGAGGTGGCCGTACCTTTAGCGCCCTCAATTAAATTCACCATTGCATATACCTGGGCAATGGCCGAAGCCCCGTTGCGGCATCCAATTTTTAGGTTGGTTGGTCACTTTTCGAAAAAGGTTGCCTAATTTTTGGATACTCGGATACTGGTCCATATTCAGGATTTTATTTCGGCGGAAGGGGGGGCGGAAATTTTTTAAGTCAGATATCTCGAGAATTATTTGGAGATGGGCTGAAATGAAGGCATTTTTCCGTATCTTGGCGAGCTCTACACAATGGCGAAGAAAAACTGTTTAAAAAATTTCAAAAAATTTTCACTTCATTTTATTATCATACAAAACAAATCTCCATCGTTTAAACTATCTGTACAAGTGATTTCTTACCATTCCATCGACAAACAATTTCTTAACTTTTGACTTTGTATTTAATGTTTGTGTTTTGCTAAGAAAAACAAAAAAGGAAATGGATAATTCGGTGCAGACTGCACGGTTTTTTTGTATTCGGTAAAGATTTTTCCCGATGTACAAATCCTTTTGGGACCGTCTTTGTACACGTACAAAGATTTTTGGAAAGGCAAAAACTGCAAAAAAGGTTTGAAATTCGTAAAAATTTTCGGCACTTAGCGCCGAAATGAGTAATTGTGTATTGTATCTTTATAATGTCAGAAATTGAATTTTGAAAGGAAAAATATCAAATTTCGCCGTTTTGAGACGATTATCAGTGATTATTGCCCTCAGAAACCCAGAAATGAGACACTACCAAGGGTTGAATTAGTCTGTTTTTGCCACACTAAAATCGCTACTGTACCATATAATAGTACCCAAAAATTTGTGTGTACAAAATGTACAAAGACTTTTAGGAACCATCTTTGTACATGTACAAACGGACCTTGTACAAAACAAAAACACTGGTGCAGAGTGCTAAAAAATTTATTATTTTCTTCATGTCTAACTCAAATTTGAGTGGTTTTGAGCGGGCTTGAAGACAGAAATTATACATGAACGAAAATTTGCGCCGGGATAAAATTTATGTCATTCATGTCATAAATCAAATTTGAGCAGTTTTGATCGAATAGAAGACAAAAGCTATAGATAAACGATAAGAAAAAACTTCATGTTTTTCATATCATATCTTTAAATTGATCGATTTTGAGCAATGTAGAAGATAAAAACTACACCAGAAAAACGAATCCTGCGCGAAGCGCTGGAAAAATTGACATGCTCTCGATGTCTAACTCAAATTTGAGTGATTTTGAGCGGTTTATAAGACCAGAACTGTATACACTATAAACAATAAATTCAGCGCGAAGCGCCTAAAATATTTGCGTTTTCTTGCTCAAAATTGCCTCAAAAAGCTGTTTTGGCGATGTTTTAGACGCGATTCAGGAATTTATCATTTTTTCTTCCGGGAGATACTTGTGGATTCGAAAAAAATTTTATTTTGGAGAGAAGGCGGTCCGTTTTGGGAAAGGGCCTGCTCGGATATGGTAAAAAATTAGTATACGCAATAATAAAAGCATTTCCAGCACTTCTTTGCAAGAAATTTTCGATGAAACAGAATAATTGCAAATAAATCAAAATTATATGCTCAATTTCGTAGTCAGACATAAAAATCTATGATTAAATTAAGTTCACGGTTGATTTCTCAACATGTGAGTCGTAAGGTCGAAACTGGACCCTAATGAATTCGTGAATTTTTGTCAATGTTTATTAGGGATCGACCGGAGCTCCGGTTCTGGCTCTGGCTTCTGCTGTTTTTTGATTCCTGGCCTACAGCAAACGGAAAACGAAAAATTGGTTGGAGCACGGTTTTTAACACCACACGGATACAAAGTCCTTTTAGAGCAAAAGTGTGGTAATTTTTATGCATTTTTAACGTATTTTTCAGCAAAAATCCCAAGAAATTTTTGGCGCTTAACGCTGAGTATTATGTTTACTGTTTATTTAGCCCCAACTGCGCGATTCAAACACATCACAGTCAATCTTCTTGTAATCTAAATGGTTATGCATTTTCCTCGTCTATTTGTTTAAAGGTTTCCAGCACAAAATAATTTACTTTCTGACAACTTCGCATTGTTTTCTGCTCATTGAAAACAAAATTAGCTTTCTAATGTTTGTTTACTTATTATTCAATTCATACAGAAAGCGCAGTAGCGTTTGTTGTCAGATTAAATTAGTATATGGCAACTGCAGTGGCGGATCTGGGATTTTTCTAAGGAGGGGCGGTATCCCATTGTATACTTTTACATAAAATCACTTTTGACGCAATATTTTTTCTTAAACTTTTAAAATTTTACACAATTTTGTGCGAAAAAATCATTAAATTTTTTGACTTTAACAAAAATCTGGCGCGAAGCGCCAGAAAAATTTGTAAAATTGAGGCGGATAGACATCTAGAAGCGTGATTTACTGCTTGATTTCCTGTATTTACAGCATTTGATGCAAAACATCGAAAATCTTAATTGAAAACTATGCAAAAATAGCTGTTTCTGCTGTTAAAATTGTTTTGAAACCTATATACATGAACAGAAAATTCCAGGCAGTATTTTTTGTACAAGGTCCGTTTGTACAGGTACAAAGATGGTCCCTAAAACTCTTTGTTCATTGTTAACACACAAATTTTTGGGTACTATGATATAGTACGGTAGCGACTTTCGTGTGGTAAAAACAGTTGTTCGACCTATGGTAGTGTATTTTGGCTAATTCCTGGTTTTATAAGGGCAAAAATCACTAAGAATCGTCTTAAAACGGGGCGAAGCGCCCAAAAATTCTGACATTTTTCCTTTCGAAATGCGATTTCTGTTATTACAAAGATATATAGGACACGCAATTACTAATTTTGGCGCGAAGCGCCGAAAATTTGCGAATTTCAGACCTTTTTTGCAGTTTTTGTCTTCATAAAAATCTTTATACATGTACAAAGACGGTCATAAAAAGTCTTTGTACATCGGGAAAAATCTTTGCCGAATACAGAACAAAACTGTGCTTCCAGGTCGCCAAGAAAGTAAATAAATGTCATTAATAGGTATCATCCGGCGCGTAGCCCCGGAAAAATTCTATAAATTATGGTCACTGATAGCCAAAAATCATTGCAAATTGCATATCCATTCTTTATCTCGCCAAATATTTTTGGCCAATGGGTGGGAGGCGGCCGCCACTCCCCGCCCCAACCTTAAATCCGCCCCTGGGCAACTGCCTTTTCATTTCTGATGTGGTAATAGATACGAAAGTCTCAGCTTTCTGTGTCCACTGAGCATTAAGAAGTCAATAATTGTGACTTAGCGTGAATTTTTTGATTGCTTCAAATCTAATTGTACTGACAATAACACAAACAAACCATTGATCTGCAGAATATCACGTCATTCTCAAACAGCTGTATTGAAAAACAAAAGAACATGCACCCTTTGACACCATATGTGTTATACAGGTAAAAAAGAGCGTGCTAATGTAAGTCACTCTGTGCTAACAGAAAAAAATATTAGTTAGCAACAATGCTAATGCGGGTTGTGCTAATAAAAGCTGGGCCGAAGGTGTTCTCATGTTAATAAATAGATATAGTCTACTTCAAGAAATCTTATACATGAATAACAATTCTTGAATTAATGTGAACCGATTATAAAACCACCTCAGACCAGTGTTTTTTTGTACTAGGTCCGTTTTTACATATATAAATATGGTCCCCGAAAGTCTTTATACATTTTGTACACACAAATTTTTGGGTACTATAATATGGTACAGTATCGATTTTAGTGTGGTAGAAAGAGTTGTTCGAACTTTTGGTAGTGTATTTTAGCTAATTTCTGGGTCTCTTAGGGTAAAAATCATTAAAAATCGTCTTAAAACGGCGCGAAGCGCCGAAAAATTTGAAATTTACCCTTTTGAAATGCAATTTCTGCCATTATAAATATATATAGAACACGCAATTACTCATTTCGGCACAAAGCACCGAAAATTTTTTGCGAATTTTATACCTTTTTTGCAATTTTTGTCTTCCCAAAAATCTTTGTATATGTACAAAGACGGTCCCGGAAAGTCTTTGTACATCGGGAAAAATCTTTGCCGAGCATAAAAAAAGCGTGGTTTAAACTGAGGCAACAAACGTCGGTCGCACTAATTATAATTTAATTTTATTTAATTTTAACGCGTAAATGTTACCAAGCAAAATCCTAGATATATAAATGAGCAGTAGACTGGAGATTAGATGACGTGCAGTGTATCGTGCTTCGTGCTATACAGCTGGGTTACTCAAGTATAAATCAGCTTCAAACAAAATGAACAGTGCTCTCAAAAATAAGCGCAGATTCGGCATTATTTTCCAATAGCCCAACATAATTTGCAAAATGAAAATATGTGATGTAAATTTTCAAAATTTTTGACATTCAAGGTCGGACTGATACTTTATTGAGATTCTAAGCATTTAAACTTTAAACGTTTTCAAAATACTTACTCTGAAGCCAATACTTAAAATGCGACGAAAAACTTTGAATTTCGACTTGAAATGTTTAAAATTCTACTTGTTTAGATCCTTGTTTGTAACAGAAGCACTATTAAATAAATTATAGTAGGGCAAACTTCTCAGACTGTGAACATCGCTGGTTTGAGCATAACTTTTGACATCGCTGAAAATATTTCTTGCTATTTTTCGAAAAAAGTCATTTCTACTCCACCCCATCCCATCTAGAAATCGTGGATCTATTCAAAAATAATATGATCCACATCTAAACAGCCCCTTGGCCAGGATTTTATTTCAGGGAGAGAGAATTGCTAATATCTTGAAAATGTATATAACGTTTATAAGCCAGCTTATGCGATAAATCGACATTTTCTGACGTGTTTTGCGTCATGGAATCATATCTTTAGCTCGTGGTGATAAAATAAATAATAGTGATTTGAGAAGAATTTTAGCGTTTTTACTCTTTTGAACTCAATTTTGCAGTTTTTTAGGACAAACAATGCATCAATATGCACATTATAAAACTTTGCAGCAAAGTAATGGGAATTTTTGACTGTTTTTATAATTTTATCCCTCGAAGCTCTCTGAAGATAAGCAAAACAGAAATTGGATTTGGCGCAAAGCGCAAGAAAATTACAAACATTTTGTAATCCTTTTAAGCTCAATTTTACAGGTTTCTGAATATAAGCAATGCCGTAATTACATCTTGCATGAAGTACCAGAAATTTTTGAAACTTATTCATTTACACTAAATTATGCAACTTTCTGAATCAGTGGCGGATGTAGGATTTTCCTAAGGATGGCAGTGCCCCAGCTATTTCAAAAACAGTCAAGAATAGGCCTGCTTTTTTAAAAATGTTACCTGTTTTTTGAGAGGTTATCTGGTTTCTGAAAAAAGGTTGCCCGATCCCTGAAAAAGATTGCCTGCTTCTTGAAAAAGGCTGACTGGTTCCAGAAAAAGGTTGTCTGGTTTTTAAAGAAAATATTGTCTGGCCTGGCTCATGAGAAAAGTTGCCTGGTTTTCGAAAATTAAGCTTTTCTGGTTTCTGAAATATGGTTGCCCGGTTCATTAAAGTTGCCTCGTTCTTGAAAAAGTTCCCTGGTTTCTGAAAAATGGTACATAGTCTGGTTTTAGAATAAAAAGTTGTCTGCTTTCTAAACAAGGTTGCCTGGTTCTTGAGAAAAGGTTGTCTGGCTCGTGAAAAAGGTTGGCTGGTTCCTTGAAAAGGTAGGTTAGTTCCCAAAAAAGGTTGGCTGCTCCCATGAAAAGGTTGGTTGCATCCCAAAAGAGGTTGCCTGCTCCCTTAAAAAGGTTGGTCGGTTCCCAAAAAAGGTTGGATGGTTCCTTAAAAAAGGTTGGCTGCTTCCTGAAAATGGTTAGTCGGTTCCCAAAAAGGTTGGCTTATTCCTAAAAAAGGTTGGTCAATCCCCATTAAAGGTTGGCTGGTTCCTTTAAAAGGTAGGTTAGTTCCTAAAAAAGGTTGCTTGCTCCCTTAAAAAGGTTGGTCGGTTCCCGAAAAAGGTTGGCTGGTTCCTTCGAAAAGGTTTGGCTCGGTTCCCAAAAAAGGTTGGCTGGTTTCTTAAAAAGGTAGGTTAATCCCCAAAAAAGGTTGGCTGCTCCCATGAAAAGGTTGGTTGCTTCCCAAAGGGGTTGCCTGCTCCCTTAAAAAGGTTGGTCGGTCCCCTAAAAAGGTTGGATGGTTCCTTAAAAAGGTTGGATGGTTCCTTAAAAAGGTTGGCTGGTTCCATGAAAAGGGTTAGTCGTTTCCCAAAAAAGGTTGGCTCATTCCTAAAAAGGTTGGTGAATTCCCAAAAAGGTTGGCTGGCTCTTGCAAAGGGAGGTTAGTTCCTAAAAAGGGTTGCCTCCTCCCTTAAAAAGGTTGGTTGGTTCCCCAAAAAGGTTGGCAGGTTCCTTAAAAGGTTGGTCGGTTCCCCAAAAAAGGTTGGCTGTTTTCTTAAAAAGGTAGGTTAGTTCCCAAAAAAGGTTGGCTGCTTCCAAGAAAAGGTTGGCTGGTTTCCAAAAAAGGTTGCCTGCTATCTTAAAAAGGTTGGTCGGTTCGCTGGTTCCTTAAAAAGGTTGGTTGGTTCCCAAGAAAGGTTGGCTGGTCCCTTAAAAGATTGGCTGGTGTCTTAAAAGGTTGGTCGGTTCCCAAAAAGGTTGGCTGGTTTCTAAAAAGGTAGGTTAGTTCCCGAAAAAGGGTTGGCTGCTTCCAAGAAAAGGGTTGGCTGGTTTCCAAAAAAGGTTGCCTGCTCCCTCAAAAAGGTTGGTCGGTTCCCAAAAAAGTTGGCTGGTTCCTTAAAAAGGTTGGTTCGGTTCGCAAAAAAAGGTTGTCTGCCACTTAAAAAAGGTTGGTCGGTTCCCAAAAAAGGTTGGTGGTCCCATAAATAGATTAGTCGGTCCACAAAAAAGTTGGACGGCTTCTCAGAAAAGGGTCATCTTGAGTTGTCATGCACTTGGAAAAAGGTTACTCGATACATAGGTAGCATTAGTATATTGCTCATTTGCTTCTCAATGCGTCATATTTAGACTGTCAATCGACCTTCAGCATGTATCTATGCCCATGTACAAAACATAGCCCCCATCTGAGAGACCCTTCGCCCCGTTGCAGGATTGGTCCGGCCGATTGCCGGTTGAGGGCGATATGGGGCATTGCCCAGGTGTGCATAGGACAAACAATTACTTATATCGGTGTAAAGCGCCGAAAATTTTTGGGAATTTTACATCTTTTTACAGTTTTTGTCTTCGAAAATCTTCCCAAAAACAGACTTGTTCGACTTTTGATAGGGTATTTTAGTTAATTTCTGAGTCTCTAAGGGCAAAAATGACTAAGAATCGTCTTATGACGGCGCGAAGCGCGAAAAATTTGACATTTTTCCCTTTGAAATGCAATCTTTGCCATTATAAAGATATATAGAACACACAATTATTCATTTCGGCGATGAGCGCCGAAAATTTTGCGCAATTTCAGACCTTTTTTTGCAATTTCAGTCGTCCCAAAAATCTCTGTACATGTACAAAGACGGTCCCGAAAAAGTCTTTGTACATCGGGAAAAATCTTTGCCGAGTACAAAAAAACACTGTTGCAAAAACGTCTTAGCGAATAATACTACAAATAGCTACTAGCTATATCAAGCAAAGATAATTCACAAATAGCAATCAACGATGTGACAATGGGCGAGAAGAAAAACGGAAATAAATGCTACATGATAAAATATACAAAACACGTAAACTAGTATGATACTAAAAGCGATAAAAAATGTAACATTGTAATCCAATATTTTTGGCCTCCAAAAACTGAGTTCAAACTAAATTTCTTGACGAAAATCCCGGTTTTTTCCGGGTCTCACGGGTTTCCCGGGTGCCAAAAAATTCCCGGGCTTTTCCCGGGATGCTCCCGGATTCCCGGGTGATGGCCACCCTGCATAGTCTGTTAAATATCATTTAATGTTTTTTCATGGTTCGGGCAACAGGTTTGGTCCCAAAACGGCTGAGGGAAATGCTTTCCAGAAGTCCTAGTAGGCGGCCCCCCATATCCCCAGTGTGCATGTGTGAAAAAGTTATGCTAAAATAGCAACAACTCCATTTCCATGCGCAAAAAACATGAGCAAAATAATAGGCCCGACTGGCACCATCCGGCAAAAACAAACGGCCCCTATAGGTTCCGGTTTCCTAAGTGTGTTGTTGTATATATTACCTTTTAAGTGCACACCACCTAGCATCTGTGTATTATTTGGGTAACTAACTAGCAGCTCGTGATGAGCCCAGTACAGCACCTATCTCGCATTGCAATTCTCTCTCATATTTTTGCATGCGTTCATTTCATTAGTTCTTCCACTTCGAAATTACAACATTAAATGCATGCAGTGTGAAGCAATGATTTAAGCGTGAAAAAATGAGTTTCTTCCATAAGTGGTTTGCAGGCCCGTATCCAGGATTTTGTTCCGAAATTTCTAAAACAACAAGGGTAATCAAAGGATGAATTAGAGAAAAAATTTTTACGACCACAGAGCTGCACACTTTGCAAATTTTGCTATACATTACCTTTCTTCTGGGGCTGGGGGTCTGGAGTGGCGCGCTCAAGCCCCTTCCCAACGATGTCCGGGGCAAAGCCCCGGAAAATAGTGTAAAAAGAACACCTTAAAGCTTATAATCGTAACGTTAAAATTTTATAAAGCCAGCCGAATTTCGGTTCTCAAATCCAGCCTCTAAATTGTCAAAGTTCATCATCAAAATTCATTATCATCACCAGAAAATTTAAGTTATTCTCGCTTCTTGCTTGGATCTATTTTCTGCGTAAAACCTATGAAAAACAAGACACGGATGCAAAATAAGCTTAGGCTATCATGACTGAATGTTGAGCGTTTTAACCACGTGCTCGGGGCTAAAGAGATTGTCATTGGGTATGGGTAAAATCCGGAACCAGGACCAGGACCAGGACAAAATGGGTAAAATCCGGACAATCAATCAGGACCAGGACCAGGACCGGACTCAGGACAAATGGGTAAAATCCGGACAAACAATCAGGACCAGGACCAGGACTGGACTCAGGATAAATGGGTAAAATCCGGACAAACAATCAGGACAATGTATTAGATATGTAGGGTCGGACTGGCCAGGACAGACAAAGTGGGTAAAATCCGGACAATCAATCAGGACAATGAAAAGATCAGGACAATGTATTAGATATGTAGGGTCGGACTAGCCAGCAGGCACGTAGCTGTGGGGGGACTGGGGGGTCCGGACCCCAAAATTCGAAAAAAACCGGAAAAATGAGACTTTTTACACGTTATTTTGTGCTATTTTTGGCTTGGACCCCCCAAAATTGGTGTTGGTCCCCCCAAAATAGGAGGACCAGCTACGTGCCTGCTAGCCAGGACCGGACAAAATGGGTAAAATCCGGACAATTAATCAGGACAATTGGAGTGGGGTAGTTACAGAACTAGGCGAGTGTGCCCAAAGGGGGGCCTGATGGGGGTTCACAACCGCCGCCACCAAGGTCCATGAGCGCCACCAAGCTACCCCACTCCAATTGTCCTGATTAATTGTCCGGATTTTACCCATTTTGTCCGGTCCTGGCTACCAAACACGTAGCTGGCCCCCTATTTTGGGGGGACCAACACCAATTTTGGGGGGTCCAAACCAAAAATAGCACAAAATAACGTGTAAAAAGTCCTATTTTTCCGGTTTTTTTTTAATTTTGGGGGGGGGGTCCGGACCATACGTGGGCAGCAAGAAAATTCTGGGGGGGGGGTGTGCAAGATTTTTTTGAAGGTCAAAAATAACCTTTAAAATGGTGGTATGCATACGTGGGCAGCAAGAAATTTCTGAGGGGGTGCAAGATTTTTTTGATGGTCAAAAAATGGCCTTAAAAACGATGGTATGGTGATAAAAACACCATTTTTCGACGTTTCTCATCAAGCACTATCCATTGGCAACAAAAAATTGCGAAAAAAGCGAAAAAAATTTTCAAAAATTGAATTCTGGGGGGGGTATTTTTGGTTTCTGGGGGGTGCATACCCCCCCCCCCACATCCGCCCAGGTGTGGTGGTATGGCGATAAAAACACCATTTTTCGACGTTTCTCATCAAGCACTATCCATTGGCATCAAAAAATTGCGAAAAAAACGAAAAAAATTCCCAAAAATAGAATTCTGGGGGGTATTTTGATTTCTGGGGGAATTTTGGTTTCCGGGGGTGCATACCCTCCAAACCCCCCCCACGCTCAGGTGTGGTCCGGACCCCCCAGTCCCCCCACAGCTACGTGCCTGCTGGCTAGTCCGACCCTACATATCTAATACATTGTCCTGATCTTTTCATTGTCCTGATTGTTTGTCCGGATTTTACCCATTTGTCCTGAGTCCGGTCCTGGTCCTGGTCCTGATTGATTGTCCGGATTTTACCCATTTGTCCTGAGTCCGGTCCTGGTCCTGGTCCTGATTGATTGTCCGGATTTTAACCATTTTGTCCCGGTCCTGGTCCTGGTCCTGGTTCCGGATTTTACCTTTTCCCATTGTCATTTACTAATTTTGAATTTTCGCATCACCTTAAATATGGTGAGTCTAAGGAATGAGTTCTCTTTTAGGGCTGGGAAGGTCTAAGTGGCGCGCTCAAGCGCCCTCCCCTCAGCGGGGTCCGGGACAGAGCCCCAGAAAATTCAGTAAAGAGAGCACTTCAATTTCAAGTCGTAACGTTAAAATTTTTTACAGAATCAGCCGAATCACGGTACTGAATTTATCCTAAAAATGGTCAGTTATTAGCAACTTCATAATCATCGATAAAAAACGGCTGTCCTTCTTGCTTCTTGAACAAATCTGATTTTCTGCATAAAAACCTGTGAAGAGCAGAAGATATATAGATGAAAAATACGCTTTAGGTTGTACAAAGACCAAAAATGGAGTGTCTAAACCATGCGTTTGGGACTGAATAGCCTCTAATTATAATTGAAAAATCCAGCGCGAAGCGCCGAAAATACTTTGCGATTTTTGGCTAAAAAGTAAAGGGAGTAGAGGAAAAAGAAAAACTCATTCTCACATTTCATTACAAAGTGGGGGGCACATGCCCCCTGTCTCCCCCTGGATACGTACCTGGGTACAGGTTTAATGCATTAAACAGGATTTGTTCAAGAAGCAAGGATGACAACAATTTTTCGGCGATGATTATGCATTTGCTAGTGAACTTTGAACATTTTAGAGTGATTTCAGCAAAATTTACAAAGTGTTCAGCTCTAGTGGTCGTAAAACGCCTTTTTTTAATTCATTCTTTGGTCCCACTCAAATTTCCAAACAATTTCGGTTGTGCCCCCACCAAAATGTAGCCTTCAGCGGTAAAAATAAGTAAACCATTCTTGGAATTGTTTTTTTTCGAAGAAGCCTTCATGAATTTTGAAGCCACAGTAACAAGGAAGAATTTAACGAAGTATTCCTATTTGCGCAGTAGGTTACACTTGCATGCAAAACGTACACGTATTAATGGTCTGATATATATTCCAGAGCTTTTTCAGTAAATTTTTTTGAGGGTTAAAGTATGCATATCTACTTGATTTACTGTAACTCGACAGAAAAGTTGAGTGGGTGCAAGCGGCCGCCATTCTTTCATTTTTACACTGAACCGTCCATATAGACTTAATTCAAGCATCTAAACAGTGCTGTAACATATTACAGTAAGTGCGCTAAATAAAAATCTTGCGGCAGGAATAGAACTCGTGTTGCTTCGACGACAAACAGGTGTTCTACTACTACGCTAAGCGGAAGTTTTCGGTCTAACAGTTTATTTATGACAAGCTTAATGCATGAATTCCATCCGCATGTTGAATGATCTGCTGGAAGACGAGAATAAATTATGCCTGAAATTTCATTGAAAAACCCTCCGTTCTCATGTAGTTACAGTGATCTGTAATTGACCTACAGTAAGTAGAGAACGTTGAGTTACTGTAGCTTCGGAAAAGATTTGCTGAAAAAGCTCTCGGATAAATGAAACAGACTATAGTCTGTTTCATTTATTTGAGAGCTTTTTAGTCAATTTTTTAAAGGCTACAGTAAGCGAACAAGACGAATTACTGTAATTCGGCAGATTAGCTCAGTGAGGGCGAGTGACTGGAATTCTTCCATTTTTAATGCACTAATCCGTCCACATAAATTTAATTTAGGCATTTAATCAGTACTGGGACATACTACAGTAAGTGCGCAAAATAAAACGCTGTCGGCTGGAATTAAACCCGGGCT